>QVRM01002356.1:0-221554 GCA_003439945.1 Dermanyssus gallinae
TTTATTACTCGCATTTTTTGTGCAACGCCCATACATTTGTTAGCCGCAAACATTCATACTTAATAATTAAGAGAGGTAAACCAAACAAATGTACTACTGCTCAATTGTACGCCTTGCAAACATATAACGATGGTAATATATATAAATATATATTCATATATATATACTTATCATTTCACACGACGGTTATATACCGTACAATGCAAAGTCCTGATGTAGGCTTCAAAACATTATTAAGCAAGCAGCCTAAGATAGCTGTGTTTAAATAAAGCTTTACTAAGGGTTCGTTAGCACAGTGAGGATCGTTCGAAATCAAGTCGTCTGCTCGCTTAGAAGCAATCGCGTTTCAGCGGGCATCTAGTTTTTGGCGCGAACTCGCGCCTCCACAACTCCAGATGAAGAGCGGCGGCGGTGGGATCGAAGCCAACTACTTTCGGATATCGTAGGATAGGTGGTAGGGAGTGATTTCGTGCATTTCAACGTTCTCTATCTTTGGTTTGTATAATTCATATACTTCACCAACCAGTCTCGAGCTACTAAGCGGACCTCGAACAAGGCTTCACGATGGTCGACGTCTATGCTGAAGCAGGAGGATTCGACACGGATGCTTCATTTAGCGAGGCGGTGAGTGAAGGCTACGGTGAAGGGGATATGTGGATAAGGATAAATAACCGTCGCCGGTTGCGGCGGTTTTCCAGTCAATCGGGCATACCCAACGTTTATCTCCTACTGTCCTCGGGAAGTACAGTAGTCAAGTGCTGGCCAAACCTGTCTGTTTTCACTAGCGTCACTGTAGCAATTGCTCTATACAGATATATATATATACGGGGTAGTCCGGTACTACGTCGGGTAAAGAGCGATATATGGAATTGTAGAGCTCGTTAAAGCAAAATGTTTTTTTAACGGAAGTCTTGTTTCGGAGTGAGAGTAAAATGACTACAATTTGTGACACTGGTGTTTTGCCCGACATAGGAACACTAAAAGTGCAATTGCAAAAATATCGCAAACATGAAGCTCTTTTATTAGCTTTCACACAAAATACCTCAAAATAATTACCGTACGATCACTCGCAGCGCTCAACTAGCACATTCAGCACCTTTCATGACGAGCATTTTGGTACCAACGGTGTGGCAATGCGAGCCGCGGTTGCGGAGTAATTAAGATTTTTCGGCGGGCATGTTAATTAATTATGCATTCATTGCATGTATAAATCACTGTGTGGCGACGTTGCGGCTGTCGCGAGACACGTCGGCGGTAGTGAACGTCGCCACGCAGTCATTTATGCATGCACTTCTTCTGCTTCTTCAGAAGAAGCAGAATTTTCTCACGAACACGACGGTGTGCTCAGTTTCTGCATAGGAGGACTGTATAGGAGCTGTCTCGCAATTGCACATTTTGTGCTCCTATGTCGGGCAAAAACACCAGTGTTACATTTTTTGTAAATTCACTCTCACTCCGAAGCAAGACTTCTCAGAGACCATTGCAAACAAAATTGCTTTAACGAGCTCTATAATTCCATATATCGCTCTTCACATAATCCTGGACCGCCCTATATATATATATATATATATATATACTCTGAAGCTGCAGAAAATCTTAGTGAGGTGACTTCACTTTAAGGTTCATGGCCGACTGAATTATAACCGAGTGTGACATGTAAATATATGTATATATTTATATATATATATATATATATATATATATATATATATATATATATATATATACGTATATATATATATATATATATATATATATATATACATACATACATATATACACTCTTTGTTTATTGCGCTCATTGCTTGTGTGGTTGACTGACGAGTGATTGACGCTAACGGGGTCGATCGAGCTGTCGAGCCAGTCATATACTACTATTGACTGTCGTGTAACTGGGTGTTACATGTATATGTCAATATATATAGACTTCTGAGTCTACAAGCTCTGGTGACTTTTTGCGTTGTTTAATTATCGTTGTATAATTTTTTTTATTGCGATCTACTGTATTTGTTTACTTCTTCTGGTTAGACTAAATATTTTTCTATTTACAGAAGCGGGATCGTGGAGGTCGTGGTCCGCAGAACTTAACGCCACTGACCTGCGCCGATATTCACTCGATGACTGAGGAAAAATGGTCGTTTGGCAATCACCAAGCCGAAAAGGTTTGTGTCCTGTTCCTTACGCCTTTACCTGACTACCACTAGTGCCATATGTTTGCGGTTGTATTATTCTCATAGTCTTGAAGCGCCACACCAAAGCCAATAATGAGTTTTCACGTTTTAAAATGTTATTCAGATTTATATAGGCTGAAATCGAGACAGAGAGAGAGTGGGCATATCAGAAAAACAATGTGTTAAAAATGTATACAGTCATATACGAAAAGTCAGTCCGACCATGATGGTCAGAAAGGATATTAGATAGACTGTAACCATAAACCGCATACTCAAATGCATATACAAGCATTCATAGTTGGCTGCCGTTAGGTATGGTCAAGCGTATCAAATCCGTTAAAACACGTTATACTTTAAAATTAATAATTTTCAAATAATGATTAAATTGCTTATAGTTAACCAATTTAGTTGCACTTTATTTGCGTATAAGACGCGTCTACCTTCTATTACAAGGGCAGAGACAGGCCGAGTAGAACAGGGTTAAGGGGCGAGTAAGGCAGACGAAGTAATTAATATGTTTGCCTTCACACTTTACCTTTACACTTTTCGTTTGGAAGACAGGTATCGCGCAGTGCTTCTTGTGCGGTTTTACATTATGATATTCTTTAAATTTAATTGTTTATTAACCAGCATTTGGTTTATACACCTGTTTGTGATATATACACCTGTTTGCGGAGGGCATGTCCAGATTAAGTGCATGAAAAATAACGCGCTGCGGCTGTCGCGCGACACATCGGCGGTAGTGAACGTCGCCACACAGTCATTTTACATGCACTTAATCTGGACATGCCCTCCGAAAAATCGTAATTACTCCGCAACCACAGCTCGCATGGACATATGTTTGGCACCAAAATGATCGCCATGAATTGCGCATTGGCTGAATGTGTCCGTTTTGAGCGCTGTGGGTGGTTGAAGGGTTATGATTTCAAAGTATTTGGCGTGAACGTTAATAAAGAACTTCATTTTTGGCGAATTCTCTTCTAAGCGACCATGTCGCGTCTTCTGATCGGCCTTGTATATATTTCAGATGGAGCAGAATTTTATCGCGAACACGAAGGTGTGCTTAGTTTCTGTCTAGGAAGATTGGTTGTGCAACAGCACGTTTTGTGCTCCTATGTCGGGCAAAATCGGCAGTCTCATAAATTGTAGTAATTTCACTCTCATTCCAAAACAAGACTTCTCAGAGACCATGTTCCATTGGAAAAAATATTTGCTTTAACGAGCTCTACAATTTTATGTATCGCTATAAAATTCTTTCTGTCACACCCTGTATACTTTTTTATGCAGTTAATTAGCCCCGTGAACACTGCTAATAAAAGTAGAGTGAATAGCAGCACCAAAAAACAACAATTATCATTATTCTTATCATCTTTGGGCATAACACATTGTGTTAGTGGCAGCACGAATTGATTTTTCATCTCGCTGTATAGCCTGTCAATCGTGTGTGGTGATGACTATCCGGCGTTGACCCTGTTTGTCTGTAATATCGATTACTGCGGCAGGTGTCGTTGGTAGGTGTCGTTCGGTCGATCGAGGTAACAGCGATGAGAGCAATGCTGGTTTGTGATGACCGCACTGGGCCTCCAGTCATGTGCCAATCAATGGATGTCAACGATCAGGAACTCGAACACATCTCGGACGGGATGTACATCAAGGTGAGAGAGTCAGTCGAAACCAACCAGCCAGGCCAGTTACCAATAGGGCAAAGATTGCCGATATCCCGTAGGTTGCAGCTACCTACTGATCCATGAATGTGTCGTTTACAAGGAACATGCTATATGAGGGCCGTTTACAAGGAACGAAACAAAAGGCGAAGCCCGACGTCGAATTAGTATGCTTTTTATAGACTTAAATTAGGAGTAAATGAACTGGCGGTGCGTAGTCATTACACGTATAAACATCTGCGTGCAACATATTATTTTTTTAATACTAACGTTTATTATACTAGTGCAAAAAACAAGTGTAAACCTGTGTATACACATATTTCTCGATAAACTTTTGTGGCCATAGGCTAAAAGGCTGCTAGGTGCTGATGGCGGCGTCCACCGATCCTTTGCATGGGTGAGCTTTTTCTGAGAACGGTATCTTTGAAGATCTTGAGATGCAAAGTTATTGCGAATTAAATATCAATATGTGTGTATCTTTTAAGACCGTTTTTGGAAGAACGACTAATTGGCCTGAATTTTCACTCACCACTACAGGGAGCTCACCATAATTGTTCTGTTCTGCGCTTACCATAGGTGTTTGGCCATCTGCGTAAGCAATCGGTGAACAAGGAGGAAGGAATGAAAACAATGGTGACCGTGATTAAGATCAAGGCTCTGTCGTCCCTCAACGAGGTTTTTCGTCATATGCTAGAATGCGTCCATTCGCGCCTGCTCTATCTCACCTCAGATAAACGCGGAGAGAACATTACCAAAGGAACGTCTGGCGGAAATGAAGGTAAGATTTGCCGGCCCTTTGATTAAGACTCACTTAACTTGCTTTCACTGTAAGTGTGTTCATGTCTTGGCGAACTGTGTTAACAGGCGGACACTGTTCGGCCCACATGCAAAGGTGGTGTCCGTTCGTGCGTAACGCATTTATCCCCTCAAAAAAAATATCTTGGCGAACTAACCGTTTTGCTTTTATGGCCTACGCCCGAGTGTGTACGTATGTATCTACTATCCGTCAACGTTTATAGGGCAAGGACAATTCGTTAAACGTGTTTGTCAAATTATAAGAATTATTTTCGACGCACGCTGTTGTTCACTGTTGTTGTGTTTACAAACGCGTATGCTTATATCTATAAGGAGAAAAACTATTTGCTCATCTGTGCTGGGGTTGTGTTGCAGGAGGAATGAGCTCGGCGGGAGCCGCAGGTCTAGGCAAAATTGGTACGGACTCCAGGTCGGCTTCAACGGGTGTGAGTGGAGTTAGCGGGCTCAACAGAAACCAAGAAATGGTGTACTGCGCGATTCGCGAAGGTGGTGCCCTCGGTATAAACATCGAAAAGGTACAGTTGTGAATACACACTTAGTGCCTATACATACTCGTATATGTGCAGCTGTATTGTAAGCAGCACAGGGAACCGTTATACTATGGTGATTGTATTTGTCATAAACCGAGCGTTTCGTTAGGCTACCGAATATTTTATGAGTGAGAAAGGTGAATACTACAGAACAGGCTTAGAGTACCATGAGGTCGTCTGCCTTCGTCATTTTTTCAGAGCTTTCTTTGGAACCCACATGCTACAAAATCTTATGCAATAATGTCCGTATTCTTTCCGATGTCTAAAATATGCCTGCGTACGTGTTAACAAAAGTCAACGTATTCTAAAGACATATCCGCCTTTTGTGAATCACCCCACACACGTATCAATCTGTGCCGCATGTCCAGGTCGCTATATCCTGTCATAAGCAGAGAGAATTCTCATCTCTTAATTAGCACAATGCTAATGTTGTTGTGGGCGTTACAGGTGACATCGAAACTGGCTACACATGGTTTGAAGCCACGCGAAGTGCGCGACGCGGTCGAATTTTTGTCAAATGAGGGTCATGTATATACGACTGTTGATGACGAAACATACGCTTGTATTGATGGCTAATGGAAGATGTACTCCGCTCAAGGAAATTGGTCAATATTTATGGTTACATATGGACGTACACACATTTCCAGTGTACAACAAATCGGAACGAAATGTGATTAGGGAGTGGCATTTGGTATGCTGAGACGCCATTGCGTGCCCTTTACGAGTGATTCAAGTAAGCTTGACTATCGAAATATTTTTCGGCAGTTCAAGATCGTCGGAATCGTGGGGCTAATAAAGTTTGGATAAGCTCCGATAAAAGTGCCGTGTATCACGTCTACCGACTGCGTCTTTATATGCTCAAAACTTGCTTGGCGAAAATGAAGCATGGTCGTGAAAGGTATTTAATATGTGCCTACATCGTCCGTAAATAGTCTATGCAGACCTAACGACATGGTCAAAACCAGCTAATCAGCGAGTGTCGAATAATGTGGATAATCTAGTTAATCAGACTAGCGGTCTTCATTTCGTTGGTCCTTCATCGTCTACATAATGTGGTAGTGTATGCTGCAATGACATATCAACCTTCCGCTGAGTAAAAAAGTTTTTTATTTTAACTGTACTTCCTGTTGCCTTTACTTTAGGAGTCTGTGAGGGTATATATATATATGTATACATATATATATATATATATATATATATATATATATATATATATATATATATATATATATATATATATATATATATATATATATATATATATATATATATATATATATATATATATATATATATATATATATGCTCTCATGTCTAGCTATAGCTTCATGCAAGGCTAGAATTCAAGGTGTTAGCATAGCTTTCAGTGTACACCAGGCGCGGCCTACTACGACACACCAGAACAAAACACCCGACAGTTATATCACCGTCTCCAAATATGAATAGAGGTCACCATGTCGATCCCTCGATTAAATACACCTTAATAAAACACCAAGACATAAGAAAAACTTTTTAGTTAGTACGCATTATCAAAATCTATTAGACATATTATCGAGCACCTTAGTAAGATACTTGCCATCTTACTAAGGTGCTCGATAATGTGTACACTCAGAGCAGTTCCCACGCTTGGTTAGCATTAGTTTCCTTCGTTTCGGTCATCCTCCGCCTCCCAGCCAATAGAAGTATCAATTAATCTTTAGCGCAAAGCATAAGAAATAATCTCCAGGATTATGAGTGCAGCACCAGGTTACACAACCTGACGGCCCACAGAACCACTCAAAGAAACGCGTAAACTCACGTTGACTCCGATGTTGCTCGAAGAGTCTTAGGCAATTTATCGGAAGGAGACGACACCAATGCTGCTAGAATCCTAATTTCTACAGACACGTTTTGATCTGACGAAGATACCGCCAACGAACTAAGAGCAAATTACCCGCCTGCACCAGTTGAGCCTATATGGCCTGAACCACCAACAACAGATTTCGGATCCACAAGCAAGAAAGACATCTTCGCTGCAGTTCGATCCTTTCCAAGAAGTTCCACAGCAGGATTGGACTTTATCCGTCCTAGAGTACTAGCCGACATGCTGTCCCCAAATCTCGGAGAGACAGCAAATATAGTTGGCAATATCTATAGCCAAAGTTGGTAACATATTACGCTTTGGGCAACCATCAGCGGAACTTTTACTAATGATTTTTGGCAGCAAATGATTTGCATTGAAAAGGAAGTGCGGCTCTATCCGACCGATAGCATGCCTACACAGGATTGCCTCGAATGTCAGCATAAGAGATAACACAGGACAGCTCACACACCGAATAGACGACCGACAATTGGGGTTTCCCGGTCAAAGCCGGGTTAGAAACAGCAGTTTATGCAACTCGCTCTTTCCTGGACTTTACCTTAAGTATGTACACGTGCCGGCTAGTGCATGCCATTCCATCCCAAAGCTCTCACGCGAAGTAAATAACTAACTGCGCTACCTCTGCCAAGGCCAACCTGCCAGGTCACTTTTCCTGCCGCTCCAACAAAAAATGTTGAAGTGGTTCTGTAATAGGTGAAATAGACCTGACTCGGATTGTTTCCACTGCCGGTCGCAACTCGCTAGTAGGTACAAGAGGCATTTCCTTGCCGTTTGCGGTAAGCAAAGAACCCGCTGTATATATATATATATATTACATCTCATCCCCAAATACAAGAAGTTGACAAACTCCAGCGGTTGACCACAACAGGATATTGAGTCTGCTGCAGCCAAATGACCCCCGCGGCGAAACTTAATGGCTTTCGTCTTTCACTAATTTAGGCTCTTACGGTCTAGGTAACTTTCTACGTCGCCGACAATTCGACGAATGGCACCGCGGTCCCGGGCCACTACTAAGTCATCCGCATACATAACGACAACGGCGTTTCTAAACTCACATGGCGGGCTATATCTGCGATGAGCAAGAAGAAAGCTAGACAAGTGAGAGGGTTTCCTTGAGGGATCACTGCATTTTTATTCAGCTGTCCTCGCTACTTATGTTAACTTCACGGCGGTCTTCGGCAAAGAAGATGAAGAGCACTCGTAGAAAAAACCACCCACCCCAGCATGTCGAAATAAATCGACTAGTAAGTGACGAGGAGCTTCAGCGAAGGTCTTGACACAATCGATAAAGACGGCGTACAAGTGACCCCCGGGTACAGCCAACACCCCTTCACTTCCGACTGGAGTACATAGATCGCGTTCTGTGTACCTCGACCCTTCCTGAATCCGAATTGCTCCGGAGGTGGGGCCTTCTCCACAGTTAGAAACACCCTCGAGATAATTAACTTAGCGATAATTTTCTTTGGTTAGCGATTGGCTACACGCCCTACTCGGTGCACCATTAGGAACCTTAATGGACGATGGCACTACAAGGATATGTGTTGGCCTCCGACTCGGTGCGTCGCTCGTTCACCCTCACATATGTCGAGACGGGGAGCCGGTGGGCATTAGAGCTCACCACGCTCTATCCTGCGCCCTCAATTAAGGTCGTCGACCACGCCACGCAGCTTTTTATGACACATTAGCAAGGACTCTGAGGACGGCAGGCTACCCAAGTACGTTGGAACCAACTGGACTAACCTGAAACAACGGCAAGCGTCCCAACGGGATGGCTTTCATCCCCTTTAAATGAGGCCGAACTGTCATAGGGGACATCACTGTAACCGACTCACTTTCCCCCTCAATGGTCGGTTTCGGTTCACGTAGAACTGGTTACTCTACGACCCTAGCAGAAAAGAATAAGATGAACAAATACGCCGAACTGACAAGAGCCCATAGCTTCAGCCCAGTGGCTCCCGAGACCTTGGGATCACCGGACCCCCTGATTACGAGATTATTTACTAAATGGGTCAGACGTTTGAAAATAACTACTGGGGACAAGAGAGCCACCGTGCAGCGGGGCAACGCGATCCTCAATTTTGGGGTTGCCGTGTGGTGCAGACCAGGGTTGCTCTAGGCTGATAATTGACACGTTTTCTTGCACAAGAATGTTACACAATAATATATATGGCCGTCTATTAACATGCACCTGATAGCCCTTTTAAGCCCGTTACTAAACGAATGCAGATAGATGACCTTTTTTGCTTAAGTCCACGGGGGGAACTCCTAACGAACACTTTTAATCAACGCTGCTCACGCTGAGCATTTTTTTCAATTCGGGGTCCATACCGCACACAAGCTTCTTTACTGGACACTAGACTTAAAATGTACGTGGCGGCGTGGTTTAGAGGAACTAGTACGCTAGTCCTAGTTGTCATCTACCGTGGTGTCGCCGGTTTGATCCCTGTTGTTAATCGAATCTTCTTTGAGAGTTGCTAATTGAAAATCGATGATAAACCATACCACTAAAGATCAGGGGCCATGTTGCTACAAGGACGATTGGCAAAAATATTAGATATTTCAACATGTCCGGCCCTCGATGCATTAAAGATGTGCCTCAGGATGAGTTCCAAGCTCCTAGGGGACAAAAAATGGGCTAGAATTAAAAACGTTTTTTAATTCTACACCCAAAGTGTGAACAATGGCTGGGAATTTGCCTTTTCCCACAGTGAGGGACATCACGTGAACCGTAGGAGGAGACCAGCGGTCGTTCCGGCGATTGATTTCGGCATTTACGGTGAATATTTTCTCGTCAGAAAAGAAAGACCGCCTAATGCTTCGTGCTTGAGAGAAGGGAGGAACAAATAGCATCGAGCAAGTCCATTGGCTTTCGCGGCTTTAGAGAGTACTTGCCTGACTCGTATGATTTGGAAATTGTACTTGAATTCCTCGTAAACAAGCCTGCAGATGATCATAATGACCATGTTAAATTCACGCGCAAGATTTTTGATCGAGATCAAAAGTTTCTTTGAAACACATCGATCAGTTTTTGAGACCTTGCTATGCGCACTCTGCCGTGAATCTTCCTCTTTACTGAGTACGAACTTGGTTCTGCTCCTTCGGGCCACTACGTCGGCTGCGATCCGCTCGCTAAACTGTCAGTAGACTGCACACCAACGAAATGCGCGGAGGTCACAGGGTGCACAGCACACCTAATTGCGATATGATGGAGTGTCCTGTACAAGCGCTGCAGAACATGTTGTTTCTTTAAAAATACAACAGTGGTTCGATTGTGTCCATTTTCAATCTTTAGGGTCGGAAAATAGACTGTATGGTGATGTTTCGGTTAACTTGTACTTCCGCCTAAGTACTGTCGTTCACCAGCATCCGATTAAGAGACAATCTAGGTAAGCTGAGAACGTGTTATTTTATCAGAGGCAGATATTTGTGCAGTAAAAAGACCTTACCAAACCAGCGCAGTGTCATAAACTGCCGTCGGTAGCAACCTTAATGTTGAATTTTGGCTTAAAAGAGAACAAAGATATCCTGTTTTGTCGTTGAGCTAGCGGAGCTCCCTACGAGGAAACGGTTATGGAAGGCTTTACAGTGTCTGTCGGATCCGGCTTCTCGCAGATGACTGAACAGATCTGACGCAGAGATGCTGACGCGGAGACTACGAAGTCTCCGCGGTTGTTTCTTTGGAACTGTGAGGGCTTAAGAGGAGCTATAAACCTAGCGGCAGTTGGTTGCGTTGGTGGACATTGCACTCTTCACGGCTTCTTACCAGCGGGAGAAACCAAATATTGATAATATGCCAGGGTTACACCAGCTGGCAGTTTTACTTGAGGCCGTGGTAGACTAGTAGATGGATTATCAATCTGCATACATAAACGTCCTTAGTCTGTAGGTGCGTCCCGAGCAGGTAAATTCCTGGCACTTGTTGTGACCTGCTAGAGAGAACTATGAGAAGTGCAGTCAGGTGGAAGAGACCGGGGCAGAAGAGTTGACGACAGAGGATTTCTCAGCCTTGCTATCTCGCCCATCCTGGGGGTGCTCGAGCTCTTGCTCCAAGTGAGGGGTAAAGGTACCATCGCAACTTTTAGCCAGACGCTGTACTACTATTGACTACTTCAACAGTAGAAAAACTATGCTATGACCACAAGCGTAATTACGCTAGGCAGCGGTAATCCGACTGCTCAAAAGAGCTGAAAGAAAGCCCTAAGCTCACGTTGTGCGACCCCATAGGGGAGCGAACCACATGCTCAGCGACGAACAGGCAACGAGTCAGGTAACAGGTTTTCTCTATAAATGCGAGACGATACGCCTGCTGCAGATGGTTGAGCTCCTGCTCACGTTTGAGAGGAAACCTTGCAGCAGGGTGTGTTGCGGATGTCGAGATCGGTGGCGTGGTGCAAGTCGTAAGCGCCTTGCCACTGAAGGAGACACATGGGTGCACAGGCTTGATCCCCACCGTGGCACAGTCGTATTTACAGGAGTCCGTCTTACGAAGCAATGCGAAAGTAAATCCGTGGACATTAAATGTTGGCTGAGAGTTAGCCCGAAACTAGCAGCGGTGTGTTGCGGAATAAGGCAAAATGTGGGAACCCCGCAATGGGACCTTCTGTGCTGCGTCTCCTTTACCCTTCTGCTTGCAGATTTTGTCGGCTTTATTCGACAGGAGTACCGGAAGGCCATAATTGTGATGCATGCGGGTGACATAGTGGTCGCCGATCACGACCTGGGTGCTGCCAAGCGACTTTACTTCTTTGGCAGCGTTGTCTTAAAATGACTGTAAATAAACGTCCGTGACGACAAAAGGTGTGCATTTTTACCGGAAAAATCTGGGGCTTCGGCTTCATTGCACTGGAACGACAGTCACTGCACACATCGTTGAGACAGTGCGCACAGCTCTAGTTTTTCTTTATAAAGCTGTAGGCGATGTCCGGCGACTGTCCTCCACCTCACGATTGTTCCAAGGTTGATGTATGGTCTCGACAAAGTTTGGAGACTACCTCACTCGCGCAAACTTTTGGTTTGCTGGAATGGTGTTTGTACACTAATGTACTTGAAGCAAGTTTGTTTGTCAATGCGAGCAAAAAGCCACCTTGTGTACCTGATGTCAGGCTGTGCATATGCATTGTTCATGGCTATTTTCTTCTGGTCTGTTCGAATACGAACTTTCACGAGGAGTACACAGAGTGCATCTGTCGACTGCTCTCAAGCGTTCACGGAGTATCATGCATCTGCCTGCCTGGCCCTTACGAAGAGATCACTGCACTGCCTCTCTTAAATGAGTGAAGTAACTGTGATGACTAATAGTGTTGAACTGGGCGAGAGCTTTTATGAGAGAAAGCTTCGGCAGGCCTCTGCGGCGTTATAGTAATGCAAAGGCATGTGGAATAGTTAAAACATTTGAGGACCTGCCTGTTAAGTTGAAATTGACCACTATCATATAGTCGACTACTATGCCGAAATTTAGTATCTTCTGTCGTCGCTTTGTTTATCTCTACCTCGACAAAAGTACACTGCTGCAAGCGCTTATTGTAAGTGGAGTGACCTAATTCGATTTTAAAGCATAAGATCGCTTAATTCCACTGAGCAAATCGGCAACGAGGAGTGAACAATGATGAACGTAGATTGTGATCTTGCGCGGAGTCATTTGCTTGTCCCAATGGCGGGCACTTGACGCCGTTGTCGATGAAAATCCAACTGGATTATAGAATATCCATGGCTAATAGTCTATCTGGAACCCCAGTTACAGCTAGTTTCTGCAGCACAAAGCTTCCTGATCTTTAAAGCCGGTCAGAAGTCAGCGAAGGCGGTATACACAAATTGTTTTTTCGTTCGAGCACTGTAGTCGTAACTTCAATAAATACAGCTTAGACACATTTGGTAAAATGTTATGCTCGTAATCTAGCTAGGAGGAGCAGTTAGATTAGCCTGACTACAAGGTGACTCGCTGACAGATTGTATATATAGCGTTTGGGTGTCTGAACATAAGAGACATCAGGCATTCGTTCCACTTGGAAGGTATCATTCCGTTTTGTAACCATGCGGATAACCGATATTTGCATGGCGCAAATGCTATTGTCTGTTGAAGTGTTTGTTGTTCAAAATATCTGGTCCCGACGCCTTGTTAGCTAGAAGTCGCCGTATGAAATCCGTTGCTTCGGCCACACTAAAGTGCATCTAAAGTAGCAGCTTAAAAGGCGCATCGTTCTACTGGATCAGTTCCCACTTCATAACCCGAGAAAGTGACTTTACCAAAATTAACGGCACTGACAGTGTCCATCTAAAGTCCATCCTATGTGTCTCTCTTCAAAAGCTCATCCTCCTCGGAAGACACGCCAGCATTGATTGGAAACTTCCATGTCTGGTGCTGTGTCCGACGAGAATAGCTTAAAAGTGCGAGAACATGTTTTCCATATTAAGTTCGGATTTGCTCAAAGTCGCACAGCTATTTAGGCGTGTACACAGAAGACACAATGAGACGACGCTTAGGACGACAGCTGGTTTGACTTGAATATATATATATATATATATATATATATCTAGCAGGGTCAGTTCAAATATACACAAGTAATATGTGCACACAAGCACATTATTGGATCGAGCCAACCTCTAGCCACCTGGAGATACTCATTACGTGCTTATCGTCAGCACCTGTCAGTATTGTGGCTATACTGCAAACATTATTTCCTCTTTTTCCTTCAACTGACCTTTCGTTGTTGTCTCGTTATTCGAACGCCAGAACGAAGGGTACTCGAAGAAGGGCCATTGCTGGGCAGAAGAGCGCGTTATGACACATCTTCGAGACTGCAAGACGGTCGATAGATCGGCAGGACGCGAACGGTATCTGTGCGGGACATATCCGTTCTACTTTGGCTTTCGCTTTCAGGACGGCGACGACGAGTACTGTTATTGTAGACAACTCCGAACCAAAGTTGAATAGAATATGCAGAATTTCAGTCGTCCGTGTTACCAAGGTCTGCTCAAGGAACCGCTCAGGGCTGGCAGATGAGAACCGACTCCAGAACCTCTTTGCTCTCAACTCTGCACACGTTCACCGTGAGAAAGGAGCGTGATGAAAAGTGGCAACGTTGCAGACCAAACTGATGCAGCTGTTGTGTCTAATAGCAAGTGAATTGGCTTGGGTCACACTACGTACCCAGCATAGCAAAAGAGGCTGTCACAAATGGTTCCACTTAGTGATAATATGAAAAAGCTGCGTAAGTATATTTGATTATATAATTTTATGACGATAGAAGCGTCTAGCCAAGCATATGCAGACTTGTTTGAAGTTGAAGTTTTTCGAAGATTCCTAATTGCACCACAACACGTGCTATTACCATCAGTATCACCATTCAAGGCGAGGGAAAGGAATCATATTTTTAGTGAACCAGCTCAAAACGGTGCACTCAAGTCGATACGCAAATATCTCCAAAGACCTAACCATAAGTTGGATTCCGTAAATGAATTAACCGGCGTGAAGAGCCTTTAGCGAGTATTCACAAGTGTGTTATCTCATTTCCGTCAACACGAATTAGTAGCTCGGAGTGACACCACAGGAGTGTCAGAGATGATTGAATGAGCGATGAATGATTATCCAATTTCACTGTTATTTGGTTACGCATCATCTGTCCATAGTCCATAGGCCATGGAGGCACAATCGGGTCGTTGTCACTCAGCGTGTTGCAAGTTTTGTTAGACAGCTAACGTCATCGCTGAGTTCTGGCTATATAATGAAAGTGTAATCGCATTAGTACCACATCATCCATCCAGATGCTCAGCAAGAGCTAATCTCTCCACTGCGGACTGATCGTATTTGTGGGCGGTCGGACAGTACAGAAAAGATAGCCAAATCCTTAATTACTATGAGTCGTCGCGGGGGGGGGGGGGGGGAGGGATGAGTACATTAGACAGATATTCACGGTATGACTTACGTAGATGACTCTGGGAAGAAGTTAGCGTATAGCATATTCTTTGTTGTTGTCTAACTGTGTCATAATCAAATCGTTCGCTTAGTTAGTACAGATGATTCTGCTCTGCTGCTGAACAGAGAGGCGAGAGACACAGTCAACCGACATATCGGAACGTCGGAATATGTGGATGTATAGTTAGTGGTAGGCAACTAACGCTGGCCAGCTGGCTAGAGGTTTAGATGGATGAGCCAGGCGCGGACACGGCGTATCTCGCAATCTTTTCGCGCCGGCCGAGCACCGGTTGGAAACTTGTCGGCTGTTGCTGCTGCTGCTGTTGCCAGTTGAGTTGACTTCCAATCTACGAGTGGAGAATCTACGAATCGAATGATAAGGCAGCAGCAGCAGCAACACAAGCCTTACAAGTGGCCTCAGGAAGGTGTGCCCTCTCTCATCAGCTAGTTTCTGTTCTGGTTGCTGCTTGTTGATGTTGCTGTTGTTGTTGTTGTTGTTGTTGTTGTTGTTGTTGTTGTTGTTGTTGTTGTTGTTGCTGTTGTTGTTGTTGTTGTTGTTGTTGTTGTTGTTGTTGTTGTTGTTGTTGTTGTTGTTGTTGTTGTTGTTATTATTATTATTATTATTATTGTTGTACTGCCACCGTTGTTCTATGTAAGAGTAGTGGTAGTTATTCATTGTTGTTGTCGTACGAGTAGTGGGTCGTACTAGGTCCTAGTACTATAAAATGCTGTTCATGCATTCATCAAAAGCTGAGCTGTTGCTGTTGTTTTTGTTGCTATTGTTGTTGTTGTCGTCGTTGGTCGTGGTAGGGATGGCGGCGGCGGTTGTGATTTATGACGACGATGACGATTGTAGGCTGTGGTTGTAGTAATAGTAGTAGTAGTAGTAGTAGTAGTGGTGGTGGTGGTGGTGGTAGTGTTTGTGGTGATGCTACTGCTGCCATCCCTGATGTTGCCACCGCTACGAGTGGTTGCTGGTGGTTTACCGACATCACCGTTTAGAGGTTTGTGTTTCTGGTTCTTAGAACCCGGATGGCTTCCCCCCTCTCTCTCTCCCCCTCCCGCATTCTCATACTCTCCTGATCATGGACCTCGCTAGAGACGTATAGGCGATTTATCGGCGGGTGTTGTGCCGCCGCCACTGTGGCCTCCAGCAGTAACGGCGGCCCCGGCAGAATCAAGGGCGACCTTAGCGGAACCAACGGCGGTCTCAGCAGAGCCAAAGGTGGCCTCAGCAGAACTAAAGACGGTCTCAGCAGAACCAACGGCGGCGTCAGCAGAACTAACGGCGGCGTCAGCAGAACCAATGGCGGCGTCAGCAGAACCAACAGCGGCTTCAGCAGAACCAACGGCGGCTTCAGCAGAACCAACGGCGGCGTCAGCAGAACCAACGGCGGCGTCAGCAGAACCAACGGCGGCGTCAGCAGAACCAACGGCGGCGTCAGCAGAACCAACAACGGCGTCAGCAGAACCAACAACGGCGTCAGCAGAACCAATGGCGGCGTCAGCAGAACCAACAGCGGCTTCAGCAGAACCAACGGCGGCTTCAGCAGAACCAACGGCGGCTTCAGCAGAACCAACGGTGGCGTCAGCAGAACCAACGGCGGCTTCAGCAGAACCAACGGCGGCTTCAGCAGAACTAACGGCGGCTTCAGCTGAACCAACGGCGGCCTCAGCTGAACCAACAGCGGCCTTAGCGGAATCAACGGCAGCCTTTGCAAAGACAGCAGCGGTCCTAGCGGAACCAACGGCGACCTTAGCGAAGCCAGCAGCGGCCCTACCGGAACCAACGGGGACCTCCGGCACCGCCGACCATGACGACGATAGGCTTGCTGCTGTGGCTACGACTAGACTACGGTTAGATGCGGCTACGGCTAGACTAGGGTTAGGTGCAGCGTCGGCAGCAGCAGCAGCAGAGACGGCGCTCAACGCAGCGGAGCGTTTGAATTGCTTTCCCGCTCGCCTACCGCCCTAGCCTAGCAACCTGCCTGTCTACCCACCCATCCTAAATATAGCAAGCAGACTACACAGATAGTACTCTGCTGCTGCTACTACGAGTAGTACTGTTGTGACAGCAACTATATCTGTTGGACGCCAGCGTTGTTGTTGTTGTTGTTGCTGCTGCTGCTGCCCATTGCTGTGTCTGGCCCAGCTCGGGAACATTGCTTCCGATCGAGGCAAAAGGCGAGTGTCGACGCTCGACCAACCGACCGACAAGGAAGGCCTTGCTATTGGATGTAATGCTGGCTGGCTGTGGTCATGGTGGTGGTAGCGCCGTCAGCAGCCGAAGCTGCCTCTATTCGGCCTATGTTACCTTTCTTCGAAAGACAACCCAAGGCAACCGAGAGGGAGGTGGAAGAAGAGGACCTATATACACTTTCGCATCACAGACACACAGACACGCTTAAATACACACAGCCACATACACACACGCACACCTACACCCGTACATACGTCCATTCATACATACATATCTCTCTCGACGTAATTGGTTGCCGTCGTCATGTTTCCCTGTTGCAGGCATTCGACCAATGACCATTCGGCGCGCCGTCACACTAACACACTATACTGTCTTCTCTTCCATCTAGCTTGCTGCGGCAGTAGTAAAGCATTGCTGTATGGTTCTTGTTGTCGTTATCGTTGATGATGATGTTAATGCTGTTGTTGTTATTGCTATTATTACTTGCTATTGTTGCGATTGTTGTGGTTACCGCTATTGCTGGTGCTGCTGCTGTTGCTGCCGCTGCGAATGCTTCTGGTGAGATCATCTTTGTCATTGCCGCTATGACCGCCTATCTGCCTGACCACAGCGAGGTGCTTCAACATTCGACTGTTCTTCAGATATTTACCTTTTTTCTTTCTCTCTCTTTCTTATATATATATATATATATATCTTATATATATATATATATATAATTCAAGGCTTCTGAGCTACCAGTTGTATAGGCAGTGTACAGCTCTATACATATGTGCGTCCTTATGTATAAATGCACCTATATATATATATATATATATATATATATATAGAGTAAAACTATATACAACGTGTCACTCTCTTCCTCCCACTCTCTTGCCTTGACTCTCTCTCTCTCTCTCTCTCTCTCGAGCGCGCGCTCTCTCACGCACAGTGTTTCTCTCCCTTACTGTCTCTCGATTTTCCCGTTGCTATCTTGATGGGTGCGGGTCCGTGTCCGGTCCCGCAGGCGGGCGGTCTTGCCTGCTGGCTGGCTGGCTCAGCTTTTCCTCCTCACCACCACCACCACCACGACCGCCATCAACACCACGTTGGCTGCTCTTGTCTCGGTGACTAGTTCGGACCTTCCAGACGATCAGACGACGGTTAAAGTCACTCAGTCAGTTAGACAGACAGACGTCAGTCTGACCGGACGGTCAAACGGCTGGACACACGGCCGCGCGCGCATTGTGTCTCGACGACAGAGCACACGGCCGTTCGAGAGGCCATAGAAGACCAAGCTACTGATCCTAACCGATATAGGTTCTAGCTGGTTAGGTCGTCGTGTCTCTAGATATCTAGGGAGGCTAGTAAGTTTGCAAGTAAGTAAGTAAGTACGAAAGTCAGAATTGACTTTGGTACCGCTGATACTCCTGCTCTCAAACAAACGACAAAAAAACGGATTACTCTGGCGGTGGTTTCGACGAAAGATCAATCGAGTCGGATCAGATCTAATTGAGACGACGACGACGACAACAACAACGAGAACGCAGCTTCTGTTGCCTATGTCCCAACGAAACGCCGGCCGACCGGTCAATCTGTCCGACTAGCGGACATTGGTCGCAACAGGAAATAACCACGGCATATAGATGCACGCATTCGAAGAACATTATCTACTTGGCCCGTACGACTCTGTACAGTGGCTGCAGATGCAGCAACAACGTCCGCAATAAGAACAACTGCAGCAGATGCAGCGGCAGCTCCGCCACGATGACGATATTGATGCTAGCGAAAAAGAAAGCTTAACGTAGCTTCTTCAGTAGAGGTAACTCGAAACGAAGCAGTTAGACGAAGTGTTTGTTAGTGTTTTTGCTGGTGGTGCAGATGATCGCAGCATCACGATGATACGTGAGGCGGTGAGGTCCTAATGGCTGTCGGTATGTTCCGTATGCCAGTTGATGTTGGACTGTTGTTGTTGTTGACGTTGATGTTGTTGTTCTCATCGTTGAAGGTCTTTTCCAGCTTCTGAAGAACAGAACAAAGTGGTGGCAGTGAACGAGGATGATATTGGCGCTGGTCTTTGACGAAGCCACGAAGAGCCACAGTGGCTGCAATTGTAGTAGTTTATGGTGAAGTCTCGGTACTCCAAGTCGAACTCTGAGAGTCTTGGTTGTTTGTCGCACGTCATCATCATCATCAGTACAACTCGTGAAGTTTCCAGAAGTTTGCTGTGGCAGTCTTTATAGGTTGTGAGGTTTCCAGAGGTTTGCTGGGGCAGTCTTTGTAAATTGTTGTGGATATCGTAAACGACGTGAGTGTGCGCTCCGTGCATCGTGTTTTGCGTGTGTATGTGTCTATGTGTATGTGATCGCCAGCATCGGAGGTTCGCGCATGTGTGAAGCTTCAGCGGCGACCGATGCCGTTCGGATTGACGCTGTTCAAGTGCGTTTTAGCCGATGGATAACCGATAATTAGGTGGCCGGCTGAATAAAGCTCACTTGAAGGTGCATTGAACTAATTTCCATTGCGTCAGTCATGTGTACCCTTGTACCAGCTACCATCGTGTACGTCCGTTCGATGAGGTAAGCAGGGCGCGTCATGGCAAAAGACGAGGCATGCGCGATTTCGTTCCACTGCCCTTCTTGGTGTAATGAAAGAGCTGACCGATCCTGATGGTGGAGCCATCTCCCACCACACTTGTGCTGTGCTTGTAGTTTAAACGCTTGAAAGCAATGGTCGTTACAACGTTAAGGCTAAAGCTAACCTGCAATATTTGATACATTGTGTGCCACTGTGTATGGTCTACTTTTCTGAGTTGAGCAGATCTCTAAACGCGTATACGATAACTGAACCCTTTTACAACACCTAATGTGCATTTAAATATACATGCCAAGCTAGTTTATCAGTTCCACCTCACAGAGCTGTCAACGGATGCGTAAGACTTTTCCTTGTGTCCCAGCAAATCAGCGGTAATCAGCTCTGAGCATTTGTGTTATGGTTACAGGGTGGCATTTTGAAGATGCCGGCATTAACGTGCATCTGTGTAAGACTCAATAGGGTCTTTGAGGTGTAGCTTCATACCAACACCTTTAGGCGTTATTAGACGCCATTGACGCGCAGTAAACAGCACACTGTGCTATCTAGTTGTCTCGAAGCGTCATCAGAGACACTGTGCGAGACACAATACCCACATGCGCATTATTTACATACGTATGACTGTAGCTAAATGATTGGCGACGATATCAGCAAACTCTAGTCTTCTGCCAGCAAATTCTAGGCAGTCACGATGGCCGGCTCTCTAAGCGGTTACGACCGGGAGGGTTCTGCATTCGAGTGGCGGGCAATCTACTCGAAGCGGCAAGAGGCGAGTTTATCTTCTAGTCTTAGTGCATCTCCGACCACAATCTTAGTCTAGCCCGCCTAAACTCGATGACTCTTAACCAAGCCATTGAGTTTAGGTCTACATTGACACGACAAACAACGCCCGCTGATGACTACAGTCCCAGGACACTGTGGTGGTGGTGTAGGGTGCTGCAGCTGCTGCTGACGAGCTCTTCCCTCGCCCTGCCCTCGTGCGGACAGACGCCTTCAGTCCCGATGGGCCCGTGCCTACGCATGCAATTCTATCTGAGGACAGCGACACCGCCGAGGTCGACCTCAATGATACACTAGATAGAAAGGCGGCCGAATTATAAGAAGTTTTGAGCGTGGTGATGACGACGACGATGGTGATGACGACAATGGTGAGAATGATGATGAAGATGATGGTGATTGTGAGGATGATGATGATGTTGAGGATGACGATATGATGATGACGACGACGATGGTGAGGGTGATGATGAGGGTACTCCGAAGGCACGACTACCTCGACTCGAATCGTAGCGAAGCTGTGCCGCCACGCTTAGAAGGTGGGCGGATAGCTGACAGAGTAGACACATGACGTTATGTCAGTTTGCAGTTTGTAGGTTGTAGGCTTGCCGCTGAGGGACATCAACACCGGCATTATTCCGCACACGAACGCTGTGTGGGTGGTGCAGCCAGCAGCACCCGTCACGTCGGGCTGCTGAGGTTGAACAACGAGTGTGCTCTATGCCTTGAGGCGTTGCACACAGATCTCAAGACTCGAGGGGAACACGAACAAAAGCAATACATTTGTTCTCAACACAGACACACTACACCACCTTGGCCAGCACGTTTAGCTGTAGTGCGTGTGCGAGCGTTGAGTCGATTATGGTGTAGTTCGGTGTACGTTCGACATCGATTCCAGAGAAAACGGTTTGACACCCGGGCTGAATTGCACATTGTCGCACTAACGATCTACCCTCGGCACGGTGTAACTTCCCTCGGCACGACCGTGTCGCCATTGCTTCAAGGCGTGTCAGGGGAAATTTCTAAAGACATAGTAACACCCCCGCTTCTTCAAGCAAGCGCTGCCTGGAAGGAGGCTATACTATATGCCATACTTTTGTCTCTCCTTGTGACTCTACCTTTCCAGTCAGGCAGTAAGTATCCCGTTCGTGCTCATAGCGCTCATTGGGGAAAAACGTTCTGAGAATGCTTAATTCAACAGTCTCTTAATTCTTCTATTGGTGTTACCTATTCGACGAGCGCAATCTCGTCGCCGTTCAAGTGTCAGCTAGTTTTCAAGATGTTGCATTTCTCAGACGACTGATGTCGACCTCGTTTTCCACCTCGCCGTGTATTATGACGATAGGCGCAATCTTGGAGCAAATCTCCAAGCAAACTAGTAAGTAACATCTATGATGATAGCGACAGCAGAATTCTATGATCAGTCAGACTATAATTATAAAACAACACTATTCGTTAGGAGAACAGCAAGAGTTAAACTATAAGAACAAAAACTAATATAGAACGAAATTAAAATTGTGATAAGTATGGTAATAATCTTGCTATCAATGAAAGCTTTAGTGGTAAAACTGAAAACTTACGTTGCTTGCCCGATTTATTCAGATCCTCACGTATAAATTACTCAATTGTTTTTTTCTGCATTCTTATATTCATAAGCAGGACGCTCAATATGAACCAAACTAATCAAATGTTTAGCCGTCACTACGGGAACAGAAGTATGAATGTACAGTTATGTGTATCTGAATTACCTCATCTGAAATGTATAGCGTATAAACAAACCATCAGATAGTAACAGTGATCATAAACCAATTCGTGGAAACCCGATCCAGTCACAGTTGCCAAGAAAAACTGGCTAGAAACTAGTCTTGCTATATAAAGGCACGTATGCGTGTATGATGAGATATATATATATATATATATATATATATATATGGTTTGTGTCGTGTGGGTTACTGTGAAAAGCTTACGAGCACCACCTTTACGGGCTTCTACCAGCTGCTTGTTTGTGGAGGCTCTTCTGTTTGTCAAGTAAATGGGTGAGCCTATTGTTAGTGGGTGGCGGTTAGCAAAGTAAAGCTTTCGGTCTGACCCTCAGCCAAGATTTAACGTCCACGGGACTGCTTTTTGCATAGCTTCATAGACGGACCCCCCCATAAATACAAATGTGCAACGGTGCGGCTCGAATCCGCGCACCCGCTATGTGTCTCCTCAGGTTGCGAGGCGCAGACGAATGAATGCAGCACGCCACCGGGCTCGACGGGTGACGATTAGAAAGTCGAGCGTAACAACGCGCAGTGAAAAGACAGGCAAGAATTGTCACTTGTGACCGAATGTCATGTTCTTTGTTTTGGCGTGTGTTACATACAGCTCGTGGACTTTAGCAGCCAACGTTACAGACACACAGAAACACATCGACAGCAGACTGCAAGACTAGTGTCTACTTGGTGGGAAGCAAACAACATAGCATTCAAATAGTTAGCAAGACTACGTGGAGTTCTGCACACTTGGGTGCACTCACACCCGCGCCGATACTCGACTATACGGGGTGGATACCCGAGACGGGGACGCCGTGCCGATGCTTGCAGAAAAATCGAGTTAGAGACCAGCTGTTAGCCGGACAACGCAGAGCGATCTACAGTGCCGAGGGTAACATTTCTCCACAGACCGAAATAGACAACTATATTCTATATTATGCAGCCGACATTTCTGTGGCGTATTTGCAGAGGCTGCGGAGAAACCAGACGGTAAGATAAAGCTCTTCAAATGAAACGAAAACGGAACTGAATATCGTTGTAGTAGTAGTAGCAAAGTAAGAAGTCCCAATGATAATGGTTGTGTAGTAGTAGTAGAAGTACTTATCACACATATGCTTTGACATTGCTCCTTCCTGAATATTCTCGGATGTATAAATGTCATTGACCAGATGATACATCCTAGTAAGTAGAATTGGGCGTATATAGACCAAACAGTAGAGCGCGTGAGTCTCTTGAGCGATATAGGAACTGGAGGAAGGCCTGTATGCTCTTAAAACTTTGGTGCCCTGATGCGGCGGGTTGTAAAAGTAGACTAAAGCAAAGAAACGAATCATCTCGGAATGAACAGGCAGATAGAGAGTTGTGCTCTAAAACCAACTTGTCTACTCGTTGTAGAGCAATCGCGATTTGCTTGCGCGTTGATCGATACGTTGTTCCCATTTGCCATCCGTTCTGTATCTGATATCGGCTCAAGTTTTTCATTAAGATGGCATAGCGTCAGCAAAATTTAAACCATAGCATCTAAAAGAGGACACTGCAGAAATGGTTGCGGACAGCAGACAGAACGCAATCTGTCCTTTGGTTCCGAATCGACCTCGCACGGACTACAATATATATAGTTTGTGAAATTCCCCGCAAAGTGGAAAGTAAATCTCAAAGTCACATAATTGAACCCATTAGAGGCTAGCGCCATTTTGTTGACGTTTGGAAAAGGAACTTTCGAGCCAATGCTCTCACAAACAACGGTGTGGGAAAGTAACGAGCACAGGCACGTCGGTGCCACAATAGCGATACGCAAAAATCGGACTGCAAAATGTTATTTTATAGACCTTGCGGTGTAGAACTAGAAGATATAGCGCACAAAAAGAGTTTTTCGAAGTGCTCCGATCGGTCCTTGGAGATTGGCCCATCTCTGAGGAATGCGTTGGAATGGTACAGAAAATTTCGAATCGGATATTCCAATCTGTGCGAGGAGCTCCGACGTGAAGGACGTCCAAAACATCACCGGGCGATAGAATGCTGCTCGTATATGACTGTGATTGACAACAACTCAAGCATAACATATGCACCGCTAGAGAAGACTTTGGGTATTGATGCCAAGTGCCTCTATAAGAATTTGCACAACCACCTCGAAATCGTCAAAAACAAACTTTTTACTTGGTGGGTTCTTCGCGATACGAAGAACGCGGGTCATTTTGGCTCGATAATGAGGTGAGATGAGGTCTGGGTAGATTTTTATGACTCTCTGCCCAGTTCCCAGAGCTCGCAGTGTTCAGGCGAGCGCCTTTGGAGCGCCTCCAGCCAAAACGTGAAGTAGAAGCTGTCGATTGTCAAGGTGGTCATGATGGTCGCCATATTCATTTACAGAGGGAAACTGAGGCGATGATCCAATGACCAGAAGGTGATGCAGTATCGGGCGACAGCACAACAGCCTATGAAAAGCTTTCACTGCGCTTACCAGGAAGAGCTTTAAAGCTATTTTTTTTCGGAGACGATTTGGCTAAAGACTAGGGCTCTTATCTTTTGCCGCATCTGGATCGTTGGTAAAACACCCAGCCAATTCACCTGACTTGACGCCGCGGAATTTCTACCTCTTAAAAACAATTGAGCAATATTTGTTTTGATGCATGCACATCAATGTGAAATGTTATCGGGGTAAAACTAGACAAACATTGAAAAGCAGATTTCGAAGGGCCCTGCTGCGCGAATCCAATGACTAAAAAAAAAAGAGAATGTATACAAATAGGTGGTTGGACGTAATGTCAAAATCTAAGCTTGTGGTGGAGTAGAGTACATACGCCGGCGTTCGCTGCGTGCTAATGTTACATTAATACTAATAATAATTCACTCTCTGTATACGCTTTTTACTGGATGCGGCAGCGCAATACTCGGTTGCATTGTTGGACTATGCTCGATTTTATGCAGGAGGACTTTTGTACGAAGGTGCAAAGTTGAACAATTTGAGCCAGCGACTATAGATATAGCTAGAAGTAATGGACAAACAAATAAACAAATCTATGCATAGCGACACACAATTCGTGGTCGACGAACCAATAATAAAATAACAACAACAATAACAACAACAATAGTAATAATAATACTAACAAAAGCAATAGTAATAATAATACTTTAACGAACTCGTTAAGCTGACACAGTGAAAGAGACCTTTGAGATGGGGAAGTCTACTTTGGTTACGTGTTGCGTCTACTTTGCTACCATTGCTACTACAGCTACTGTTGCTCGTTAGTCAGAAAGATATAAACTCAATGGGTAGACACCCGGGCTGAATGATGAGAGCAAAATAGCGAAATGTGTTTGTATATATATATGTATATATATATATATATATATATATATATATATAGCAAGCGAGAAAGACAGATAGAGAGATATATATCTATATATAGAGAGAGAGAGAGCAAAACCCTACAGAAGACGGAGAGAGATAGGGTACTGGAGGGGAGGAGAGAGAGAGAGAGAGACAGCAGGGTCAGACAGCAAGCAGCCCGAGCCGGGATAAGGAAATCCTTTTTCTACTACAACAGCCGCCTCGAAGCGAGTCCACTACAAGTCGCTTCACAACAACAACAACAACAGCAGCACAGCCAGTCATAGTCACTGTTGTTACTACTGTTATCTGTCGGTGCCACGCTGCCGCGGCCGGCAGCTGCTGCTGCAGCGTGGCCTGCAGTCGACGGCCGGGATCGTCGATGGATGGCATGCGCCGCCATATAGCGTAAGAGCAATGCTAATCCAAGTATGAGTATGACTACAACGGGCATTAACACTCCTAGGAGTTCGTGACACTCATAATGGTAGCAGTGGTAGTTAGTGATAGTTACGGTAGTATTCTAATCTATGTAAACTAGTCAACTAGTGTTGCTGGTGGTACTGCTATAGCTATTGCTGCTGGAGAAATAGTGAGAGCTGTAACAGCAACACATATAAGTGTGTATATATATATATATATATATATATATACACATATATATATATATATATATATATATATATAGCAGTGGTAGTTAGTGGTAGTTACGGTAGTATTCTAATCTATGTAAACTAATCACCTAGTGTTGCTGGTGGTACTGCTATAGCTTTTGCTGCTGGAGAAATAGTGAGAGCTATAACAGCAACACATATGTATAAGTGTGTGTGTGTATATATATATATATATATATATATATACATATATATATATATATATATATATATATATATATATATATGTATATATATATTGTTAACCCCGTTATGAGTTAAATAAAATATGGTAATATATATATATATATATATATATATACAGGGTATTACAGGAATATTTGATCAACGATATATGGAATTGTAGAGCTTGTTAAGGCAAATCTTTTTTCCAATGGAACATGGTCTCTAAGAGGCCCTGTTTCGGAATGAGAGTTAAATTACTACAATTTGTGACATTGGTGTTTTTGCCCGACATAGGAGCATAGAATGTGCAGGTTTCCTAGACAGAAGCTAAACACACCGCCGTGTTCGTGAGAAAATTCTTTTTCGAAGAACCCATAGGGCCGGTCAGAAGATGCTACATGGTCGCTTAGAAGAGAATTCGCCAAAATGAAGTTATTTTATTGACCTTTACGCCCAATACCTCAAAATTATTACCTTACGACCACTTACAGCGCTCTAAACTAACGTATTCAGTAATGCGCATTTCATGACGATCAGTTTGGTACCAAACGTATGGCAATGCGAGCTGTGGTTGCGGAGTAATTACGATTTTTTGGTGGGATGTCCAGATTAAGTGCATGTAGAATGATGCGCTGCGGCTGTCGCGCGACACGCCGGCGGTAGTGAACGTCGCCACACAGTCATGCACTTAATCTGGACATCCCACCAAAAAATCGTAATTACTCCGCAACCACAGCTCGCATTGCCTTAAGTTTGGTACCAAAATGATGATCGTCATGAAAGTTGCATTTGCCTGAATATGTTAGTTTAGAGCGCTGTAAGTGGTCGTAAGGTAATGATTTTGAGGTATTGGGCATGAAGGTTAATAAAATAACTTCATTTTGGCGAATTCTCTTCTAAGCGACCATGTAGCATCTTCTGACCGGCCTTATGAGTTCTTCGAAAGAATTTTCTCACGAACACGGCGGTTCTTCACACACACAGCTTCTGTCTAGGAAACCTGGTTGTCTCGCAACAGCACATTCTATGCTCCTATGTCGGGCAAAAATACCAATGTCACAAATTGTAGTAATTTAACTCTCATTCCGAAACAGGGCCTCTTAGAGATCATCTTCCATTGGAAAAAATATTTGCCTTAACGAGCTCTACAATTCCATATATCGTTGATCAAATATTCCTGTAATACCCTGTATATATATATATATATATATATATATATATATATATAATGTCCAAAAATAATTCTAGTGTTTATTATATTGTACAAATTATTTTATTATTTAGTACGCATATAAGGCTATTTATAATGAAATATAATATCGGCGAGGTGGTGACCTTTTAATGGCTTTCTCACAAGGCATTATATAAGTAATATACTTCCAGTTTTTGAGCACTTTTTTTTAAATTACAAAAATCAGGCTCAATTACGAGAATGCACGCTTCAATGTTGGTCTTTATTTTGCTGTGGGTTGTGGAATTGATCTTAGCGAACACTTTACTCTTTAAAAACCTTTAGATGAAAAGTTCTCACAAAGTTATTTTAATATTGCAGCCATTAAAGGCCGGTGAATGTCGACGTTTTGCCAGATACTCGTCGGGGACACATCATCCTCTAAAGCTCAATTGTTTTTTGGCGGCTGTATGAATCGTGGCATTATCGTGGTGAAATCGGCTGTCACTAGCATCGATTCCGTTGGAAAAAGGACAATTAAGGATCAAGTCCCACGGCTTAGCACATCACTTACTGAGTTCGTCGTGTGAAATTTTTGCACACGTTTATGTCAAAATTTTCATTTTTTTAGTAACGCTTTATTTTATATAGGGTAGCCTTACCCTGTTCCATTTACGAAGATAGCAAATCACGGAGCTTAAAGAGCTGAGCGCGCTCAGAAAGATCCAATCTGTATATTCTGACAGACTAATATTTAGAAATAGAAATAAGAGACTACACTTGCCTGCACGTGAACGTGGGCAGAAAAGTATATATTTTTTAAATATGTAATAACAAAATGTTTGTATGCATAAAATTAAATATATGTGTATGTACGGTGGCGCATATATATATATATATATATATATACATATATAGTACTTACTCTTTGTTGTGTGTTTGCTATTTTTATTAGAGCTTATCCACGGTGTTGTTGTTGCTACAATAGTCTTTTTTTGCAGATTGTTATGAATAAGTTTGAAATTTGTCCTTGCCAGCTCTTACGAGCCGGTATATTTGTAAGTATTTATCATTGCTACCTGACCTCTTCTAGTTTGTCCATAAGGGCTGAGGGTGTGCTACGATTCAAGTTCATTTCAAGCAAATTGACCTTCGGCTGACGATGTCATAACTATTACAAAAGCTGTCTGTATCCAGACTAGCCGATTTTGCCCACTCGGTTTAACGGCATGGCTGGTGGCAGCCAAATGACGACCTGTAAGTAAACTAAACTGAGACTGGTCGTTCATACACTAGTAGTATATACAAACGAGAACATAAACACAAGTTACGCCCCTCGTGCTGTGTGTTACTCGCGCCGTTGCGTCGTTGATGGCTAGTCGGCGAGATTTGTTTTCATTGCTTGAGGGCTTTTGCTATTTGTCATGCTAGCGTAATAAAGAAGAATATGTGACTCGGCTACATTGCTCATTAATCTAGAGGACCTGCTTACGTGTGGTCAGCTGGGTTATATTGACCTGTCACGCTATCGGGGTCTCAGCTCGAGGCTGAAACAGCGAGCGAACGCAGCGCCGGATGACGGTCGACCCGGACCCCATGGTAAAGCAGCGGTCTATGGCTGGCCGCTTTTGGGCCGTTTCTCTCATCTGTTCGGTTGCCCCTGCGGGTTCTGTGCACTTCGCGCGTCTTCTCACCATGCTTATGACGGTCTCCATCTCTTCTTTTCTACTTTTCCTTCTTCGTCTTCTTGACGACGGATGAAATGTTGTTCCCGGAAAGGCGTTGCAGTGCTCAACGCTTTATAGAACAGGACGCTATATATATATATATATATATATATATATATATATATATATATACACATGAATTCAGTTAGTGTTTGTGGTTAGGGTTTTTCGAATGCTCGCAAGCGTTTCGACTAGTGAGAGTGATTGGACCGTGGAAAGACACGAGAGAGAATTCTGGTGCTCACGCCTGCTAGTGTCTCGGTCATAGCCTTTTCCTAAAACCTCCACACAGACACACGCTCACCATGCAGGTCCATATTCGAACATTCGTGCTCGTCATTCGAAACGCTTCTTACCACTTAGCTACGGAAAGTACCGCGAACAGTTGAAGTATATATATATATATATATATATATATATATATATATATATATATATATATATATATACTTGGAAAATAACTTTATTAATCAAAATTACAAACTAAGATTAATTATATATATATATATATATATATATTGTTGATAGGGCCGCCTGTCTGGTTGTTAACGTCACAGCGTTTCATGATTATTCATATTGTGATTAGTAGTCATCAATTGATCGACTCTGTTGGTTCTTTTGTGTGCAGTATGTCGCTTCTTAAACGACATTAGCCGCTAGTACGTATTTAAAATTACATTTCCCTGTGTACGCTGGCCGGTTAATCAGTAGTGATATTTTGAGCGTTTGTCGAACTGTTTGTTGTGGAATGCAGACGAGGTTGTCATCTATTCGTACAAAACAACTTACTAATCGCTACGTAGAATGCTAACATTCCGCGAGTAGGCTACATGTGTTCATGCTGTTATTGTTGCCTCTATTACTAGTGTCGTTGCTGTTCTCGCTGGCATCGTCACACAACCAACTTAACTAGACGCAGCATTGTTGAAGAATCTCGACCGGGAACACATTTTGCTAACTTTTGTCAGGTTATTGCTTTTTTTTTTGACCGAATAGTAGTCGGATAATTGTGCAAAATATACGTTGCATAAAGAGCGCAGATATACTTATCGTGAATTTGAGTGTGTCTACTGCTGGACTAGCATGCCTGAGTCAATAGGCATCCACCCACATACGTGGGTATTAGTATTAGGCCGCTGCACGCTGAGCAAGATTTACAGAACGACTCTGGGCCAGGGCAGTGAACACCCTCGATTCTGCAGATTGGCACTCGTTAGTAGAAGGCCGGGCGATGCCGTGCCTCTATTGTTCAGTTTATCAGTTATCTCCAACCGCCCAGGCTTGTTCGTAGCCAAGATCTGCTAGGCCAGCAGACTTAAACGTTCTGACAGTTTTGGTCTCCGAAGCTGTAGAAGCAGGCCATCAACTTTGGCTAACGTTTAACCATTAACAAAACAGGCCTTTATGTCTTGTAAACAGGCAATAATTGATTTTATTACATTTACATCATTGCTAGTACTCATTATTGTCGTATCAGTCTACAATGATTTGACTAACACACTAAGCGATTCGCAAAATGCGGCGTGAACCTTTGTTCGCATGTTATCATGCTTACGCATTAAAAGCACTTTTTTGCGGAAAGAATATTTTAATTTAATAAATTATATTTAGTTTATTTATGCTCTATTCGTGCCAGTATACCACACGTTCATATACAAATGGGATTGGCATGCTTACTGATCTTGACTGAACTTGACTTTCTGATTGGTGTGTAACTCCAGAAATTGCTAGGAGTGCATATATATTTAATGTGTAAATAACTTTGCAACACGAAATCCGTAAATAAGCCAAGTTTATATAACTGTTTAGGACTTCCTGAAAAAGAACTGTTATTGATATAATATTGCCTATCTAAGGTATTATATATATTTATACCCTAGTGGTATCACAAGTTTTTTCAATTATGACTTGTTAGTCATGGTCGATTGAAGTATCCCACAATGTCTGATTTATAAACTATGCGCACAAATTTAACGATGGTTGGTCCTCGATTGAACCCACGATCGCACGAATACTGAGCTTTTTGTTTTTTTTCAACGTTTGTCACGAAACCGCTTAGTTCGGCTCTATGGTGCATATTTCACTATAATAACCGTAATTTCGTCATAATTTTTTTTTTTATAAACGTATTTCTTTGTTAGGTGTAACAATACGATAAACATCAGCAAAAAAGCCTTCAGAATTAATTTTGATTATAGGGTTTTAGTAGTAACTGGAAGAGAATCAAACGCCCCGAACAAAAAGAACAAAAGGTTTTGTGGGCCCATTCCTGCTCACTGGGGGACATGAATGCCTGTGAGCGGAAGTATATGCCTGTAAGGTATCTTTTTACGTAGGGATTAACTGGTCAAATGCATGATACATACTGAACGCAGTTGGTGAAGCTACGATAGTGTGAGACTCACTTACCCATTAAATTTTGCCCTCTGTTAGGGTGGCCGCAGTACTTTCAGCTTAAGATTTCTTTACCTGGCTACTTTAGTTCGCGAATAGGGCTGCTTTGCTCGACTTGTAGAGCTCGGCGTTTTGCCGTGATGATTGTTTTCGCGTTTGAGTTAAAAATCTGCGACCTTCCGTACCATAGACCAGGTCTCATGGTCCTTGAGGTTGGCATGTCAGGAGACGTTTCCACCCTTTGGCTTCAAGGGGGTAGCTCGCAGCTCATAACAGTGCCTTAGGTCGTCAGACTCTCCCGAGTTGCACTTCCGGTCTAAGGGCGAATTTGTTTTACCGGTGCAGTGTAGGGTTGTTGAAAGCAGCCACCGTGGCTCGTAGCGGTTGTGCGAGTCGGTAGGTGAGCAAACCGTGCTTAGAGTACTATATCATTTTTGGATTATGGGGTATTAATCTCGACCTGTATTTAAGGTTCACGAGCTGTGAACTGTATATATATATATATATATATATATATATATATATATATACATACGGAATAATAGATCACTAAGCTAAATAAGCAGCCCGCACAGAATCGATGCCTAAACTGACATTATACGGCCGTGGACTTTTAGTGCGAAAAAAAAGCGTCTCCTGACCGCTACGCAACTTATCGGGAGGCTATTGCACGAAGTGTAAAAAGAGACATACATAGCTATGGTCTAGCTAAAACCATTCAGAAGGGCTAGATAAGTGTTATAGATGTGCGAATTCTCAGGCGACTGCAGAATGGAGGATGCCGTGGAGTTTGCCCAAAGCTTCCGACGTAATTGCAAAACGAAAGGTGCGCCTGCTGCTCGGATGCAAAACGAAGGTAAAACCATTCGCCTGTTTGATAAAGTCCGGTCTCAGCAGAGATCCGCGTGACAAGACGTTTACACAGCACTGAGTTTATAAAAAAAAAACGAGGCTAAACTTTGGAAAATGGTTTGCTAGTGCATATGGCGGGTTGTGCTTAGCTTTGTTAGGTCAAGTGCGGCATCTAGTGGCACACAAATTACTCTCTCTCTCTCTCTCTCTCTCTCTATATATATATATATATATATATACCTAGGATGTGGAAGCTATGACTATCCGGGTGAAGCGCTGAGTGTTCGGGCTATTTCGTGTGAATTCGGTTGGGATCTGTGGTGAGTCATCTCGCCACCGACGTTCACCAGCCAGCCATAAAGCTTTCTGCATAATATTCTACGTTCTCTACTTCAAAAGCAATTATTAGCTGTCATTATTAACTGCTAGTAAAGTTGTTGTAATTTAACACAAATTGTGGTACAGCCACGCTCTAATCAAGGCAATAAAAGCAACCATAAGTTCATATATGCTATGCAAAATTAGGCTAAATCCAAGTAACCAGTTTACGTGAGTTCGTGCCTAGATACTAAAACATTCGGAAACAAATTCTACTGCATATGCATGTATACAAAACATGCTGAAATATGCATCTTGATACTTGCAGGTATATAAGGGATGTCTTTTGAGTAAATATAACAGCATTACATGTAAAGCGCCGATAGACAATATCACAAATCTAAGGCGAAGAAACACTATAAGCCGGTGTATATCCATATAAATTGTGTGTATTTCTAAATACAGGTAAATGTACGGTTATATTATTACTTTGTTTGAAGATATATATATATATATATATATATATATATATATATATATAGTTCTGTCTATGTAAGTGCCTCAGTGTCGGCGCTAAATGAAGTAGAATGTGCAAGGTGGCTAGTAAACACAGGGATATTGAATTTTAGGTTGTAGAGCAAAATACTCGCTGGTCACTCGGCGTTCCGGAGCGTCCTGGGAAAACATTAATGCTATTTGCGAGTGCTTCAGAATGTTTCGATTGTTTAATACACACGTGCGCTTAGCACAGGCATAGTGAATTGAATCCCGCTCGGCTAATTTGGCCACGCAGGAGAAGGCCAATTTGAATCGGGAAACTGGACAACGAAGTAGCTCAGAGGCCACGGCCCCCCGCAGGCTTTAGATAGCAAAAGCAAAGGAAGCTTACGAAAACTGTTACGACGGAGCTTACGAGAACTCTTGCTTACCCTACTCAAGCAGGTGCTACGTTTTTACCAAAAGATCATATTGTGGGTGAAGAATGCGAAGCCCATTGTTGTTTTAAGTGCGTGGCGCAAATTGATTTTGCAGCACACTGCATAATAAAAATGACCAAAAAGCTAAAGTTTCGCACAAACCGTGGGAATTTCGTAATTGTTACTTGATGGCAAGGTCAAAGTAGTGCAGAACTGTTCGAGCGGTACCAACAACCTTCAAATTGCCCACTAGTACGACGGCGATTTGGCAAAATACTATTAAGGTAGCACCCTTTCTTCATAAATCAAGTATATATATACATATATATATATATATATATATATATATATATATATATATATACATACATATATATACATATATATATATTGTAGTGTCCACCATCCCCACACGACTGGCCGGCGACCGTTACGAGTTCGCCATTCTCTCGCTCACGCAACACACGTCCTCTGTCTGGCTCGACGACCGACTCATTTATTCTTACGCCTCCTTATATACTCACAGATTGCCCGCGCATTTAGTGACTTCGGCGTCTTCGCTAGTAGGTTGGCGGCATCTTCTATTTGGCGCCATTTAATTAGCTTAGTTGGGCATTGCCGCTAACCGACGCTGTCTATGCCCGCGCTGCTTAACGGACACTGCTATCCTACAATATATATATATATATATATATATATATGAACACTGGGTTGGAAAGTTGGAAAGATGATTTGCAGAATTTTTCTCTGCAACACAAATAACCGCTGCACAAAGTCAAGTCCCTAACGGCAAAATTGAAATGGCCAGGCGAAGTAATATCGAGAAGACAGTACAACTGCGGTCATCTCTAGTAAGGGGCAAAGAGACGACTGGATTTTAGTGGGTTTGTGAGTCTCACACTACCGTGGCTTTAACAACAATGACCGCTGTGCATAATGCGTTTTACCAGTTAATATGTGTAAAAAATATATATATGTATATATATGTATATATATACATATATATGTATATATGTATATATATATAATATATGTATATATATACATATATGTATATATGTATATATATATATATATGTATATGTATATATGTATATTATATATGTAATATATATGTATATATATATGTAATATAATATATATATATATGTATATATATATATATATATATATATATATATATAAACATATTGTGTATGAAGTAACAAATGGTTTATAAGTGCATACACTTCTAGACAGTATACGACTATCTACTGAAATACATGTTCCTCGGCCCTACAAGTGGCCCGGAATTAGATAAGCTCATTACGCCGGAACCACAAAATAATATTTTGCGCCGCAGTTTTAAAAACTAGCAGGCTTTTGCGCTTTCTTTTGCTTCTTATGACGGCTAAAAGGTACAAAGCGGTTTTCGCCCAGCCTCCTGCTTTTTTTACCTGTGCTTAGTAATAATTTTTTCTTCATGACTGGACTTTGTCCGAAGATAGTGGGTGGTCCCCCCGTCGACTTCCATATCTTGCGCTGTTCCCAATTGTGCTGCTAACTTGGTAATGAGAAGAGTTCCTCTTTATGGAAAAACCTCAGTTGCCACATGCGGCGAGGTAATGAAGGGATAAGAGGTCTCAAAGGCCAACGTGAAGGTGATCGTCCCAGAGGTATATATATATATATGTACCTCAGGGAAGTAGCATACGTATGTGTTTAAGTAACATCTTGTGCGTAAAATCAACGTCGGTGAGGGCAATGCAAGTTGGCCATTGTGAGACTATGAAAATGAGAGCCTTCTTATGGAAGTGCCTCACTTGCCACGGTCGCGGTGGTTGCTCATTGACTCCTCTTCGGCCTGACTTCCGTACTACAATATATATATATATTAAATCTCTTTTGTAGCTAAGGCTTTACTCGAAGATTTTAAACTTTTTCTTTATTTATTCGAACATTTACGACTGCCGCCAGGGCAGTTCCATACTTTGTTTAACTAAATTTAAGATATTTGTGCTTCGAGTGCTACTTTTGCTAGTTTCCTTGTTTTGCTATGCACGGTTGCACTTCACGGCATTTGCGCATAGTGCATCCCTGGCCACCAACTAGTTGGCAACTCGAATAATCATCGAAGACATCCTTGAGGACATACCTCATGTAATGTGTCGATATATATATATATATATATATATATATATATATATTATAGCATATAGTGTAGGTATGAAAAAGGTATATATTTACACTAAGTAAAAATACACACACGTCACGTGTACGAGCTGTATTCGTATATGACTAACCGTAGTAACAGCAGTACGCGTTGCGCGGTAATGTGGACGGCAGCCCAGCTGTAGCTTAAGTATCCCTTTGAACGCTCCGCCGGTCTCGCCTGGACCCATCCCATGCAGAATCGATCCCAATGTGCTGAGGCCCGCTTTTTTAGCTAGTGTCTTGCGCTTCGCGATGATTTGTTGCTGCTTCGCTTTTCGTCATTGCTTTTGAACGATGTTATTGGTTCTTACGATTCATACGGTTGTCGGTTTGTCTATGCATCTGCACGTTCACTACACTTCTTCGTCTCTCCTGTACGTGTTGTCTCTTCCATTTCTACCTACCCTTCTCTCTTTCTCTCTCTCGCCTTTTCTCTATCTTTTTCTTTTTCTATCCTTTTCAGCTCTACTCGTTCTCGAGTGTGGGTATCGTCCTCCGTTCCGCCAGTCGCTACGAGACCTATACATAGAGATGTGCACACAATGCGACTACTTGAGGCGGCACTGTTGAAGGACGAAGTTGTAGCCAGCCCTGGGGGCTAACGAGTTCCCTCAGAGGCCGGCACCATCATCATCATTAGCTCCATCATCACCATCACATCACCACAAGCACCTCCTGTAATCGAAAGCAGGAACAGCAGCGGTGGCGGCGGGCAGAGGGGCCGGCGACCCGCGCCGATAGCAGCGCCTTCACATGGACTATCGGTACCAGGAAGACATTCCGGCAGGACCTCTACGGGACTCCATATGCTCGTATGGCTCTCTCGGGCCGCTACTTACGCTTGGAGACCGCATCGTGTGGGTTCTGCGGGACGGGCCGCAGTTTGGGTGGGTCCGCTGGGTCGGCCGTCTGCCCGATGTCAACGAGGACGGCTGGACGATCGGTGTCGAGTTTGTAAGTTCCTTCCTTCGACCGAAGCGCCTTCATGCAGCTTGAAATGCCTTACGGGGGGTCTAACAGACCGTCATCTACCGGTCTCCGGTTCGATCCCTGTTGTTGATCGAATTTTCTTTGAGACAGGCAGAGACAGATAGAGAGGTGACAGATAGACTCATACAGTGACCTATAAAATACGGCTACAATTACAGCGGGGGTTGTTGCCCGTCTGCTGCCACCCACATCCATACCACTCACCCCATGGCGCCCCCAGCCACCGGTAGGACATACACTAAACGAGATAAATAATAAAAGCTACCTTTCTTGTCAATAACATCGTATAATATTAGATGAATCTGTGTGTGTGTCTATATGAATAAACGCTCACTACTCTTGTCCTAATCTTTGATTTCAGGACAATGCTGTGGGCAGTGGTGACGGCCGTTTTGCCGGCAAGCGGTACTTCTTCGGCCGCCAGGACCGTGCTCTATTTCTGCCAAACACAAACTTGATGCGAGCCGACGAGTATCATTTGCAAGTCGCTAGATACGGTATGAACATCAAACGCTCCTATACGTGCTTGCTTATATATACATATATGCATGTATGCGTACCGATATATATATATATATAAATATATATATATATATATATATATATATATATATATATATATATATAAATATATATATATATATATACATTAAACAATATATATTATTTTTATATATATATATTTTTTATACTCACAAAGTTGAAAGGATGCTTCACTTTTTAAGTACAATAAACGCAGACGTGTTATCCCAGACGTGCGGAATGTGTACGGCAAATCCAACGCAATTACAGAAAACATTTTCTGACAATTGAGTTTAACGTGACTGGTCGTTATGAAACGCATAGAAATCAAGATTTAGAGAGAATACCTGATATTAAATATGAAGTGTAAGTCAAAAAGATATTTATTTTGCCAAAGAATAATATGTTCCAGTAAAAAGTTGCACCCTGTATTTCTGAAATAAGGCGATTATTTATTAAAAATAAATAGCTGTTAATAATACTAATAGTAATAACTGTATGTAGTTATATATATCTGCCACATAGAGTAAAATATACTATTAATACATTACGCAGGTGTTTTTTGTGGGCTATCGTTCCATGATATTTTCCGCATTGACTAGTATTTCAACTAATGTTTGATCTATAGGATAGATGGAGGGATTTAGATTAGGCATTGTAAGGACCTCAATACCCCATTTGGAAATAATAATAAATAAAAAACATTATGCATATATATATATATATATATATATATATATATATATATATATATATATATATATATATATATATATATACATACATATATTTATTAAATTGTATTGCCTGGTGTGGTATGGAACGTGCTATTTGTCGATAATTAGACCCGCAAATCGCCCAAGCCCGTCGACATAACGTTACACGGTCGATCTGAGAAAGTACTTACATGCATGTGGGTGCCAAATTATAGCAGATAATATAATGGAATAAAAACATATCAATTGAAGGGAGTGAGTTGCATGCTTATTGCATACACGGCATAAACTCGCGTTACAAAAGCACTAGTTGTTGACATAGTCGGATACTTTTTGACGAAGTCATTGCTAGACTCGGGTTGTTACTCCCGGGTTCCAGTAACGCAGCAGTGTCGATGTAGAGCCACTTGCCAAAATAACAATGCTACGAGTTTATTTGTTTTCAAAATGAACGGAAGCAACAATTGTTTAGGTTTTAAGTAATCCTAAATTCGCGAAATGCTCCTTGTATAACCCTGAATATAATGGAAACAAAGTATTTGTCTTTCGTTAATTAAAACATATTGGCAACACGTCTCGTGCGAGCAACCGCAAACAACAACATTGCGGAAACTGCACTCAACTATAAAGATTATGTGTTTACAGCCGAAAAGTTAAATTGCAAAATGTGCCAGGTACACTAGATTATATATATATATATATATATATATTTTTTTTTTCAAGAAAGTTGTTGATATACATACAGTGCGCCTAAATTCAGTTTAGTAAGATTTTCAGAGTTGTAGATTTCTATATTCTACGCATTTTTCCAATTCGATTCGGGAGCGTAAACGTCTTGCTTAGGAGTGACAGTGAAATTATAAATGTTTGTTACACCGATGCGATTGGCCGGATATCACGTGACAATCCGTGTGGTGAGAGAGAATGAGTTATTTAATGAAAACTGAACGTACCGGTGTGTTCTGAACGAAATTCTGTTTTATCTAAAGGCCATTTAACGTTAGCTAACGAAGCGTGGAATAGTCGTTTTGAATAGGTTCGCAAAAATCGCAATCCGGTGTTCTCTTGTTTTTGAGCTTGTGCGTTCAATCAACATTTGCCAGTTCGCTAATTAAAGGCATTTTCCGGCCTATAATATTGCGGATAATTTTGGTGCCAGATCGATAGCTGTTCGATTCGGGATATGATTCTCGTTGGCCGTTCTCCCCGCTCCCGACGTCGGATTGCCATATACTCCCATGTCAACAGAGGGAGGACGCTATCGACTAATGCAATGACTGTCTGTAACTGACGGTCATTACACCTAGTTCTAACCACTACCGAAATGTAGTGGTTAGAACTAGGTGAAGAAATGCATGCCGCGTACGCTTTAGCTCGTCAGCATCCATGGGGAGTCCATTAATACCCGGAAGTGCTCTACCGTGCTGGAACCACGTTTTCGAGCGAATACGTTTTGGAAAATTTGCCAGTAGTTTTGGAAAGGTCCTGCTCATAATGGCATAATGGCAAAGTTGTAGCATTGAACGCGAAAGCTCAAATATTGGATACCACAGAATCTCGATTTTAGCAAACGTATTTGACACAAGTATTAGCCTCCCGGTGGCTAACGTTGCATGTCTTTCAGAAAAAGTAAATTTTTTCATTCATCATCAACCAATTTCTCGATCAAACAACTCGTTCTTGTACAATCACACATTTTGTGAACTGATGTCTAGTTTCATCGGGTTGTAATTTCACTGTCACTCCTAAACAAGACCTTATTAACACCTCACGTTTGGCCAAACTGAGTTTAAAGCAATTCTCTCTCTCTTTCGCTCTCTCTTCCTCTGTATATATATATAAGAATAGAAGCTAGCGGGTGGTGCCTGTAGTTTGAGAGGACAAATGTCGTTATATAGATATATGTGTGCTCACAAGAGCGTCTAACTATTTATGGCAACTACTCCGCTGCGAGGAGCAAAGTCGATCACTTCTAAGTAAATGCGTTTTTTTCTGCGTCTCCTACCGGGATCTCGGGTCTCTTAGGCCTCGGTCTGAATACCGCACGACTGTTAGCGTTCGTTCATTTATTTTCTCAAGTAGTGGTTTGCTGTGGTTGCTGTTGTTATGCTTGTGCGGCAATAGGCAGCCATTTCGTAGGTATGCTGAGTGCGACCCGGCCGGGATGGGCTACGTCGCCTCCTCGGACGATTAGGGCGGTGTGACGGAGAAGGATGCCTTCTCGGCCACGTGCTCGCAAAAGAGCGAGATCTAGTCTATTTGAGGAGGAGTCTACGCCAACCCAACGGGCATCATTAGCGTGATCAACATTACCATCACAATTATCATTACCGTCGTCAATAGCATGAGCACTCCTCCCCTCTTCCCACTTTTATCTTGGCTAGAACTCACTGCCGAGATTAGCCGACGAAAGGGGCAGACGAACGGGGGCTTCGCAGACCTCGATTAACGCTGCTAACTATTGCCTGTTCGGCTCTCCTAGCCTATAGCCATGCACCAAGCAGTGCTGTATTAGCAGTGATGGAAACTGTAGTAATAGTATCGACCCGCGGGTCTACCGACGGGTCCTGTTCTGTGATGTAGCCGTTGCCTGTCCCGACAACCTGTTGTCGTTGAGTTGAGTTCGACACACAGGAAAAGCAGCAGTAGCAGCAGCAGTTGGTAATCAATCGAAACACATTCATTTCACCGTGAGGCATAGTTAGAACGAGCTCGTTCAATGCTCATCATTTCGGCGCGTGTGCGTCTCGCTAACATACTTATGTACATGCGGTGGTTATTAAACATCATGTCTGCCGCCCTTTAAGGATTTAAACATCATGTATGACGACGTGCTCTAGGGAGCTAGTGCACTAGTCGTTGTAGTTGTCATCTTTGGGGTGCCGCCTGCGGTTCGATTCCCGTTGTTGATCGGATTTTGTTCGAGCGAGGCTCATTGAAACTAGATAACAATCCATGTACCGCTGAAAGTCAACGGCCATGCTGCTGCTGCTGCCACAAGGTCTGTTAGGGCAACCGTAGATATTTTCAACATGTCAACAACCGGCACTCGGTGCCACGAAAATGTGCCTCACGGCGATTCCAAACCAGTAGGGGACGGAGGATTGTCTAGAATTAAACACTTTGTTGACCGACCAAGGTGGTCACATGCCAGAGCCATTGCTTTCTATTCGGACGGGACATGGCTTAAAGTCCTCGTCTGGCCTTATTTAAACTGGGATTTATGGTTAAACAAGGTGAAGCCGGAGTAGAAGCCGTACTACTGCAGCGCTGCTTGATGATGCAGATTGGCTTCCGCTATTTATATAAAAAGCTGATCTGCTATTTTTTCCGTATTGGTAACGTTTCTGACCTGATCTTTAGACCTTACCGGCCTATTTTTATTGCATTAAGGCTGATGTTGTGCCTTTATTCTACGTAATCTACTCCTCATCAATAGTTTTTAAGCGTCTCTGGTAAGTGGGTAATAATGATGAGGTACCGAGCTGAGATTCGGTTTGTTTGTTTAGCACATTCTTTCTTTTGCCCGCCTCGTTTAAGGAGTTGTCTAATCAGTGCGTTGTGATGAATGTGAACCCAGGAGCTATTCTAGCACCGTAATTAGTGGTTGTGCTTGCGTTAGGAAGCACATAGAAACTACGTTTCTAAGGGAAAATAAAAAATTAAAGCCAAAGCATAAGCCAGTTGCGATTGTCCTTGTCATACAAAAACAATAAGTCGTTTCTCGAAAGTTCTTGTGTTTCTCTTTCTCTCGGGTTGCGTACAGGGTTGATTTTTTTTCTGATTAAAGCGATGTAACTGATCCTAGCGATTTTTTTGTGATCTCCTCTCATATCTTTTGTAAGTCGACGATTTTTTAACATGCATTTGCTTATTTTAAATATTTTTTAAAATCATATGTCAGCGTCGACTAAGTCTCCCTTGTTTTTAGCACAGTTAAGTATAATTCAAATTCGTTAAGACGCCATTTCGAGATTTGCGAAAATTGTTGAATTCAATTTCAATTTTTTTTCAATTTTAAACGTGGTTTATTCACGGAACTGCAATATATATATATATATATATATATATATATAGAGAGATTCGTATTCATCATTATATATATATATATATTCTGACGCATCAGCACCGTTACCGTAATCGTTATTGTTATGCTGTTAATAGTACATTATTTATATATACCTTAGCCACGACCGGTTAGGGTAACGATAAATCATTTCGTTTAAGTAGGCCAATGACGCTAGCAAATAAAGCCGCCGATATAACATATCGAACCTGACAACATCGTTGTTGATTGTTTTACAGACGGTTTTGGAAATGGCAATCAAAAAGTGGTGATTCCTCCCTATACAACACTGCCCTCACGCACCGACCAATTCGCAATGGTAAGTGAAGAGATTTATGAAATAGGACAAACATGTGTACGTTTATATAGAATGATCTACTATTTAGCTATAGTAAAATGCATGTAAGCAAATCAGGTACGCAGCTCCAGTTCGGGCTCCCTCGTGCAAGTGCTGGCAGGGCCTAGTTAATGTTTCTTGTCGCGGGCAGCCTTGATGGCGCTAATCCTACTCCAATAACCATAGATAGCTAAATGTTTTATGGAACCTCTCATTCTACACGATATGGCGGCCGTCGCAGCTGGGACATGGTCTCTCTACAGGGTTAAGGGGTCGTAGCACAATTCCTCGCTATGATAGCGATTGGTTGCCATCTGCAGCTTCATACGTATTAACCTTAGCAACATTTCGGCCATCGGGCCTGATTCTTCATTATCGGCATCATCAAGCGTTTCCGTTCGAGCGCCGGAAGTCAGCCCGTTTTAGTTGTTCCGCTTAAAATATTTACCTGTCTACCATTTTTTTGGTGAAATAAATGCTGAATTGAATTGAATTAAAATATTTAGCCTCGTGGTAGGTGCACGAAGTCTCAAGACTGTCGATTACACTTTGGCCTATCTGAAGGCCTATGGGCATACGAGACACGGCTAATGTAGAGCACACGTTGAAGCACTTTTAACCTAGCATATTCTATTATCAACAGATATGCGCATCAATATATGCAGTAGTTATAATAAAAAACTTTTCTGATGTATGTAAGACTGCATGTATTCCTGATGTGAGCGTGTCCTGCGTAACATCATCATCATCATTAATGCTCTTACACTCGACGGAAGGCTAATTCGGCATTCGTTTTCCTACGAATATAAAACGTCTGTATTGTATACCTCGATTGGACCGGCTTTTAGGATAGCTCTACATATAAGGCATGCTAGGAGTAGTCAACGAGGCCAATAAACACTTTCCACTTACTTGCCTGATTTCGATTTGCAATCGTTAGCAACCTCACCACCAGCAAAACGGAGTCGATGCCGAACCTCAGAGCGAGCCGCACTCGGCAAACGCCACGCCGGTACAGAACAAGCGGTCGATGTTTAGTGCGTTTAAGCTCAAGAAGAGCAGAAGCCTGCAGGAAACGGTGGAAGGCGGCGGAGACATCGGCTACGAAAACATCATCGGTGGGAACGGCGCCGCTGTCGTGTCGAACCGGCACGACCGCACCTGCAGAGAGCAGAGGGAGAAGTCGCATTTCCATCTGTTACCCCTGCGATTCCCCAAAAGCCAATCGAACTCATCAGTGGTACGTATCTGCTGCTTCCGTACGGAGCCATCAGTGGCATAAATGATGCCACTGAGCCCCCTGCAAGCTACCCAACTCTTTGTCTGATATGGTTTTTACCATTGAAGTAACGTCTAATAGAGCTACATGTATCACACTACATGTCTACTGTAGTTTCTGACTGAAGAAGATCGGTCTAACGAGAGAGTTTACGGGATAGGCGCCTCGTGAGGTTCGGACGGGCGTTCCGAAGCTGCATGGTATTTTACGCATTGTTGCTGCGAGCAGATGACAGGGCAGATGCACGCCCTTTATCTTGTAGGGTAAGGTGTCCTGCAGTCGCTTGCCTATACTCAGTTGAGACGCTATCCATGGTGCTACTCGAAACTAAACAGTTCGACGACTTTCTTCGTGCATAATATTCCACCTACTTGTTTACTATCTGTGAAATGGTACTTTACCAGATTTGCTTTTGTTGCGAAGCATGCTACGTGTTCGTTTAACCTACGTTGCTGCATGGTCTACGAACTAAAGTCGCATAACGTTGCCAACTTCAGCGTCGTTAGTATTACGTCAGCCATGGACCAGATTAGTCACTTGTTTCGTAAACATAGTTGTAGGCCAGCCCTGTTTCTCTTCAGTTTCCCTAATAGTTCCCTCTCCATAATTATGAGGCCGTTACGCAATGAACGCAACGGCATAAAACGCCTCTGTGGGTATAATTGAAGTTTTGTTCTAAGACGGAGCACAACTATCCCACTTCTTCACGAGCCAACAGCAGGCCCTGTTGCCAGAATTCCTGGAGCTGTGACAAACGGTCTGTCCTTCATTGTGTCGTTCAGTTCGTTGTCCGAATTGAAGCGTCTCTCTTTAAGATGTTTTTTAGCGGACTAAACTGGCGAAAGTCGCAGGAAGACATGTTCGAGCTATAGGGCGAAGGCGCAAGCTGCTTCCGCTTGAGAATTGGCCAGCTGTATAATTCTGTCGAGCCCGGTGGCGTGGTGCATTCGTCTGCGCCTCGCAGCCGGAGGAGACATATAGGTGCGCGGGTTTGAGCCCCACCGTTACACATTTGTATCTATAGGGGTTTGTCTATGAAGCAATGCGAAAAGCAGTTCCATAGACGTTAAAAGTTGGGTGAGAGTCCGCCCAGAAAGTATTAGCTGTATAATTCTGGAGACGTGTGGACGCACGTTATCGTAGAGCAGGATCACTACCTCCCTCCCTCCCCGAGCAGCCCAGGCCGTTTCTCTTGGAGTATCTTAAAGTATTTCATGTCACTGTTAGTCGTTTTTTTCGTGCTTGAGGAATTCGATGAGTATTGGACCTCGGACGTCGAAAAAGCGTCGGTGAGCATCACCTTGCCTGCTGAGGGCACAGCTTTGAATGTTTTAATGGAGGTGATAACGCATGCTTCCATTGCAGGCAGTACCGCTTTGTCTCTGACTCAAATAGTTTGCAAACGGTGAATTGGTTCATATTTTTTGTTTAGAATGCAACATACGAGCATCAAGCGGGAACTTCACGCGATGATGACACTAACTCTTGCCACCGGGAACTTCCCGCTCCAAAAAGCGAACTTCAGAATATGAAAACAAGTGTTTCAGTGCTAGGCCTATATGCAGTTCTATTCGCGGTTCGCTGAGCGTTTTTGAACCACCCACTACGCGCACAGGTTCCGGAATCCAACCTGTCGTGCACAATTGTTTACACTGTTCCAAAGCTGGCCCCAACCATTGCGACACACCGACCGCACCAGGTTGTTTCCCTTGTCAGTGAGTTTGGCCGTGATCACAGTGTTTGTCTGGCCTTGGCTCGGGTCATCATTTAAGTCATCACTCCCGGCTTTCACGAAAACGGGCGCTCCACCACTTTCTCACCGGCTTTCCAGACATACAATCTCTCTCGTATACGGCCATCATCCGGCGGTAAAAATTAGCCGGTTTAACACCTTCCGCAGTCAGAAATCTGTTAATGCGTAGCTATGTATCCCAATTGCCTGCTTTCCCCTCCGTAATGCGTGGACGCTCGCACACGCGCACAGTTACGTCGGACACTCCATTTTAATTTTCCTTTTGGCAAGATGAAACAGCTTTAGCTCTACCTTAGGCTCTACAGGCCACTAGATTTTCTGCGGGAAGACTTGAGCCTGCTATAAACGTCCCGATGATACATTGAAACTTAGCTTGTATTGTTTTGCAGTGAATTTTTAAACATAAACGGGTTTGTTGTTGCTGTTATTGTTGTTGTTGTTGTTGTTGGTGTTTCGTTGTTAGTCATTGAGATATAATCTGCTTGCGCTGCGCCTAGCGACACCGAAAATGATTGTCTAAAGGTAGCAAAATGTGTACTTCATCTATCTTGCCTATCTTGAACCTGATTGGTGATACTACTGAGGACCTTGGCTGTAGTCACTAGACGCTCGGTAGAGGTGGAAGTAGGCAATATTTCCAGTGTTACATACAATGCTCTGCTGCGATACAATCGTATGTGTGACAGCTGTGTTGATGGTCGCGATAACGCCGCCCGCGACGAGGTGTCGGTGAAGGCATGCTAACTACCGAAGCCACAGCGCACCCAGAGCCGGCATCAGAACAGCCAATCGAGAACACGGGTGTCTCTGAGCGCTCTCAGCCTCTTCGTAGCTAGCATCTCTTTTTTTAGCTAGCAATGACACAGCGCTGACTCATAGCCGGTTGATTCTGTCGCCGGTGGAAAAAACACATTCGCGCGACCTCACTCGAGGTTTCGCCGTATAGAACCGAGTGTGACAATGCAGCTTAAACAGTTAGTTCTTAAACAGTTAGTTGTCTGTTGTAAAATAATTCCGCTCTACGATGATTGTGATGATTGTCAAATGTCAAGCGTTATTTCTACTTGAAAATCGGCGGGTTAGTTCTCGGACGTAGTTAACGTCATCAACCCGCAGATGTGCGCTAAAGCTTTCCTCCTATCGTGAATCGAATTGCAGTCAGTCCGCGCCGCCGAACTTCGGGCCTCCGCGTATAGCCGGCGCAGAGCAAGATGCCGAAAACTCGTCGTTATCGGGTAAGCAGCTGTTGTAAAAAGTCGTACTTAATACGCAACTTATTCGTCTTCGTCACTACTGACTGGTTATAGTGACCCAGATGCTGCATCATACCAACACCAACAGCAGCAGAGAGTGCTCCTCATCGTCTCCGTAGACTCTATAGAAAAGGAGAGATAGACACAGGTAGAAGACAACGACAAATGAAACAACACCTATCTCGTGTAGTACAATATTTTATTTTAATGTTATTATGGTTAATATGAACATATACATCAGGCACGACTAGTGCCTTCCTTCACGTCATTGGGTCTTCTCTCATCTTGCAAGTTCAGCTATTGACTGGACTGCTGGACATGCTGCGGCGTGGTATTTATCGCACTAGCCAGAGTACCTCGTGCACCTGCAACACTCCTGAGGATCGTGGAATTCTTCCGTGCTGCATAACACGTGATGAAACTCGTGGGCTGCAACGCCCTAGTTAAATGTCTGTTCTTAGATCCGGCTGCTCGCCAAGCCGTGCTTGTCATCGCTACCGTAGTATATATTCCTAAGTCGATTTCCTTCAATCTTCCGTCTACTTCATAGTATAGGACTCGAACGCTCTCGTCCTAGGTAAAGTTGTAATTCCTGTGTCATTTAAGTCCCCCCCTTTTAAGATATGAACGATTCTATTCCTACAAGAATTGGCTAACCCCTTAACCCGTTTCATAAAGACAAATCTGGCGCTATCTAGTAACTGCAGATCTGCTTTTCCCAAATGTTTTTCATATAAGTGATATCCCGAATGTTGCTATTGGTTCTATTTTAAGTTTATAGTACAATATTTTAGCGGAACACAGAAACGAAATGACAGTGAGTTCTACAAATCGACTCGTTTATTTCCCTTACTTCTGCAGCCGTATCGAATCCAGCGAGTCCGTCAATCATCTAGAGATGAAGCATCTCTAGATGATCTCTAGCCGCTGCACTCTAGACATCAAGCATAGAGTGCAGCGGCTTGCGTAACTGTAGCCTCTGTCCATGCACACTTTACCCTTTCAGGAGATGATGTCGGTCTCATGTCGTGTCTGCCTTCGCTGGGGGGCAGCCTTCTACGTCGCCGTAAAAAGGATAGCGGCCATCACGGAACGCTGGCCGGCGGCGGGAGCGGCAGCAGCATCAACGGGGGTAACGGCGTTACACCTAGAAGGTCGAACAAGAAGAAGCTCAAGAAGCGCGCTAATGAACAGACTCCGGCGTTTGCGTTCTGTGAGTACAAACACGCATGCTTATGACTACCTACTTATGTGTGTACCTACCTATCCATGCACGTCTCGTTTCTTTTTCTCTCTCTGTGTTTCTTGTCTGTGACGACGTCCCCGAGCCCAATCGTCATCGTGTCATCATCATCATCGTCACACAATCAGTCTTGGCCCGGTCTATAACGCGCAGAGTTAGTAGCAGCAAACCACGCACTTGCCGATCACTGCTGCAGTTAGACCGACGGCCACGAGCGCTGCCACCAACGTCACACCACCACCATACCATCATAGAGTTGTTGTGCTGTTGTTGCATTTGCTGTTGTATTGTTGTTGCTCTTGCTGTTGGTGTTGGGGTTGTTGTCGTTGTTGCTGTCGTCTTCGGTCTTTCCTTGCATGCTGCTGGTACGCTGGCCGCTTAGCTGTAGGATGGGCTGTGCCGCTCGATCGAGTCGGTCGGTCGGGCAAGGGTCGGGCAGTTAACATCGCCAGGCAAAACCAACGGCAAAACGACTCATCTCATCTACCAAGAGGCAGACGTCTGCCTGCGTATAGCTCGTCTGCTCGGCTGCTGTGGCTGTAGTTGCAATGGTAGTATTAGAAGCAGCAGTAGCAGTAGTTGTAGCCTTAGTCGGTTGTGGTCAGTAAAGCGGCGATATCGACGAGCCCACAGGGCACCCGAAGCCCCGAGGGTGGGCGGCCGGCACCAGCCGAGCGGACAGCAGCCAGACTCTGGTACTGGCAACAAACCGAAGGCTTGCCGAGCTGACACTGACCACGAACGACTACGTAAGGTTTTCTTCTTACGCGATAAGACCAAGGCGTCGTTGTTGTTTTTGTTGTGGTGGCTATTGTTGTTGTTGCTGCTTCTGCTTCTGTTGTTGTAGCTGTTGCTGTGGTTGCTGCTGCTTCTGTTGTTGTTGCTGTCGATACTGCTGTTCTCTGTGTGTCTGTGTTGAAAGCCGTCTGAGGTATCGTCTAAGGGGACTGAGGTTTTCCACGTGTATCGCAAACGTTTCACTCGTTACACACCCGTGCACACCCAACAAGCTTTACCGCTTTACATGCTGAAGTTGTGTGTGCGCCTCTCGACTCTAGTGCGTCTGCACCAGTTCACGCGTGTCAGTCTATTTTACGAAGCTGAGTCAGTTTTGTGTGTGTCGCCTATGAGTGGGTGCTGTGCCGCATATACAGACGTGTCGAATTATGTGCAGTCTGCTTTTCCGGTGCTTCATTTACACTCGCCGTAGGTAGTGGTGTGTATGTGTTAGCAAATTAGTGTTTTCGATCGTACGGGTCGTGTCGTCGTCGTGCAAAATGTGAAATCTACTACGAATCACGACTGAATCGGACGTTGTAGTTGTTGGCCGATGGAGATGATGGAGGAGGTAATGGTAATGAGTAGGGTGATGGTGATGGTGGAGGTGCTGCCGCGGCCTCAAGTCCTGGAGCAACCGCCTCCTCACCCCCGCACGATGACTTTTCGTGCCCCTCACTGTCCTGGTAGTAGTGGATGTTGTTACTGTTACTTTTCGTTGCAGTGACGACGACGCCGACGACGACGACAACGATCCAGCAGGACGCGACGTCGGGACCACCCGTCTCGTCATCAGCCAATGATGCAGCTGGACAGAATCCAGTTCCTGTCGAATGGTGGTACAGTGATCGCGCCCGGGCCCAACTCCGAGGGCGCAATGATTGTCACGGCCGCCGCCGCCGGTGGCAGGGGTGGCGGCGGTGCCGGCGGGGCTGACACCATCTGCAGTAACAGCGCCGGGGGTGCAGGTGGCGTCGGGTCACGGCAGTTCGCCGTACTTCAGCAGTACCGCGACTCGCTCGAAGCTCGGAGCACGCCTCGGCTCGAGAAGAAGCTGCCGCATCTGGCCAATCCGCAGCCCGGCGTGTCGGCCGACGTGCAACTGCATCGCTTCGAGTCGCACAGTTCGACCGTGGTCAGCAACACCAGCTCTCAACAGGTGCGCCACTCACGGCTCAGCCAGTTGGAACAGCGCCGCAGTCTTCTGACGCCGATCGTACCACCTGGTACGTACGTATGCACGCAGCAAAACGCTGGCAAAACTGCGAGAAGAACTTATCGTATACTTGCGTATGCTTAGGCAGCATACATCGGCGCTGAAAAAAATGTAGAACTTAATTGCTTGTTTGTCAGCCATACATGTTCGTAGAATTTTCGCATATAGAAGAATGCACTTTCGCGTGGCAATCGTATTTCACAGATCATTACGTAGTGGAAAAAGAGTAAATGATTGCCAGATTTGCAAGATACGCAGATATCCAAGCAGCTATAGTATCAATACTTGTTCGGAGTGATGCTGCAACTGTTGACTTTGATGTGCATTTTAGTACATGGTATCGACCAATATTACATTGCTCGTAACACCAGTCATACACAGTCTTCATTGTACTGTTAGGAATCGCTGTTCATGTCAATAGACAGGTGGTACCCATACCATGTAATTCTGCATCATTATCAGTGTTCTATTTTTGCGGCTTGGTATTATTTCACCTGCACGAGAGTCAAACCAGACGGATTAGGTATGAAGGTACTGCCATACGATAATGTTTAGCTTCGCAGAACCTTGTTCTGCTTACCGTTGGTCTGTGACCAAAAATAATTTAGAATTGTTCTTTCAAGAAACTGTTTTTCTGGTCGATATCGATACCACAGGTATCGTAGTAATTGTTTATTTGTATTTGTATTGTTCTTGTTATAGTTGTTATTAGCGTTGCCATAAGTCACAAAACGGACGTTACTGTCCGCTTTTTGGTGTTATCGTTGTTGCTGTTGTTATTATTGTTGTCGTTGTTTTGTGCCGTTCCATTTTAGATTTACCCTTGACCAGCTGCCTTTACCGTTTTGTTGCGTCAGCACATGTTAGCGATGTCAGTGAGCACGGCTTTCATCTGTACGCACACTAAATACATAGTTCGTTTGAATTGATTCATTAATTTTGTTTGGTTTATTCGTTTGATAACTATGTGCGCACACAAGTCACCCGTTTCTACCAGGGGGCGCATAACGCTGCAGACAAAAACTATATATGCCTCTCAATTGGATCTCTGTTTCTTTCTCTGATTGCGTTTCCCTATGCGTGATACGTAACTGCACACTGCGCCACCACTGCAATATCCACCGCCGCCGCCGCCATCGCATCGGACACATTGTTTGTTGTTCCGCAGAGGACTATTTCGACTGCCTGGACGTGCAGAATCGCCGCTCGAACTCGCTGCAGATTACGCGAAATCGCTCACCGATCGCCGCGCCCGGCGAACCTTCATCGTTGCCGCTTCCGACGACGACGGCGTCGGCAGCGTCCAGCGACGCACATCCACATATGGTGGTCAAGAAGCTCAAGAAACGCAAGGCCCCCGCTCCGCCTCCACTCGAGCTGGCCGCGACGGATTCGAGGTTGAGCGTCTCGGCGTCGACTCCAGCCGGTTGTCAGCGAGGCTCGTCTAGCGCGGTGGGCGGCATCACCAGCCTATCCTATGCCGACTACAGCTCATCTAGCTGCGGACGCAGCGGCAGCAGTACCAACAACAACAACAGCATTCAGAGAAGGTGCGCGACGTTTTGACGATCGCGCCGTAGGCTACAAGCTAGCTTGCCTAACTGTGTGGCCACTGTATTACGCTTCACATTATTTACTTCGACTAATTCTAACCCACATCTACAAGTGTATAATCTAAAGAATCTAGTTGGGAAATATCTCGCCGGGATCGAACCCGCTCTACTTAGTGTCGACGTCGATGCCCGACTAGTACATTCCGTCTCATCGATGATCTAGTATATATATACAATGCGTTTAAGTACCTATATATATATATGAGTTATAGTACTATATATATATATATATATATATATATATATATATTATAGAAATACGCGAGGTGGTAGTTTGAAACTATACCTTTAGCGAAACGTTTGCGTGGACCTATTTTTGCCTTTGTATTGAAAACGCTCTATCCCGGTATTCGACTGGAGGTATTTTTGGTAGAATATTGCTTCCACGATACAATCCAGTATTATTCCTTAATAATTCGGCTATACGTGTACTGTGTTATACATACGTATACATGTACTATGTAATACATACGTATACATGCACTATGTTATACATATGTATACATGCACTATGTTATACATATGTATACAGGCACTATGTTATACATATGTATACATGCACTATGTTGTACATATGTATACAGGCACTATGTTATACATATGTATACATGCACTATGTTGTACATATGTATACATGCACTATGTTATACATATGTACTACACACGTACTATGTTATACATATGTATACATGCACTATGTTATACATGTGTACATGTACTATGTAGTATATATATGCACTTGCACTGTGTTGAGCATAAAGGTTTGTGTGTGTGCCGTATTTGTGGTTAGATTAAAAAAGAAGGCACCCCTGCCACCGCCACCGCCGCCGCATACGCGATTGGAGAACGACCTGCGCGCCCCACTGTCGCCGCCCTCGACGGCAGAAACCGTCGCAGACGTTGGGGTGACGACGTCAGCAACTGCAGCAAGCTGGTCGGACGACGGGCGTCGCAGTCGCCGCCGGTCCGGTCGGCATCAGCTCCGACAATTCCAAACGTGACGATCGTTAAGCCGCAGCAGAGCAGCGATGCCACAGCAGCCGCAGCAACAGCAGCAGATTCCAGCGGGTCCCTGCAGCCACCGCTACCTCCAGCCCCCGAATCTCCACGACTCAATGATCTCTCTCGGATCGACGAAGACACGGAGTCCGACTTCGAGTTCGTGCTCAAACGCAGCGACTCAAAGGTTTTTGTCTTCTGAATTCTAGACAACAAGCAAGCGAACGGCAACGTCAAGTCTATTTTTAGCCGCGAAACAAACGCAAACAATCCTTAACAGTCGTCGTGAGCTTGCCTGGCCTGTCTCATAGCGCTGTCAAACTGAAGAGTCATTGTTCTAGTCTAGTACATATATTGTGTCTATCATTAATATATATATATATATATATATATATATATATATTTGATATGGTGTATACGTTTATAAGAAGACAATTGCTACACCTAGTATATAAGCAAATTAACAATCTAAATGTATATATTTAAGTATAACGTCGCAAATACAAGACAGTTGTATATTCGCATAGCTCCTAATGAATGACAATTAAGTGTTTTCTACACACAAGAGTAGTAGGCTTATTCTACACTCCGTAAGTTACGAGTATAGCTATTGACATCGCTTGTGCACTTGATCGTTACGTGTGTACCCAGCGTGTAGCAAAGGCACTACTAGCATCGATATTGTTGTAGACTTACTCGTGAGCCCAAACACTTCCCATAGCGACACGCGCGTTATATAAGGTGGAGTTACCTACGAGGAGGCAATAATGTACGCCTTGTCGGTGTATCTCCCTGCTGTACCTGCTGGCCGGAGCAAGCCGTTCATTAAGGCAGTTAAGTGTCGAAGTCCCACGTCCTATAATAATGTGTCTATGTCCATAATTATAGAGCAGATAACCTGACAGTGCAGCCTTGCATGCCCTTTAGCTGTATCTGGCCATCTTCCTCGGATAAACACTGTCCGAGTGAGCATGTACGTACAGCATGGCAACTTGACTATTAGGATCGTATGTTTATGTAATGTAACCATGTCGTATATGTAAATATCTGTGAGTGTGTGTATGTCTGTGTATGAATGTGCATATGTGTAAAAAATTGTATTGCAACCCCCGAGTCACTAGTAGCATTGATGATTGTCGTCGCTCCTTTTCATCGATAAATGATGATCCGCCGCCAACTAATAGATCGACTTCAGGCGAATTACCGACGACAAGCTGAACCGCACACTAAGGGCTCGTAAATATTGGGCCACACCATTCGTGTAACATTTGGTGTACCAAATGTTTGTGCAATTCTATTAGTTGATTAATACAACACAAAGTCGTACAGAACCTGCAACGTCTGGCATCTTTCATCACAATAAAACAAATCCAAAATTGAGAGAGAGAGAGAGAGAGCGAGAGAGAGAGAGATACAGAAGGGGGCGGGGCGTATAGAGGTACAAGCAGAGCAAAAACAAAGATGTTCACGACTTCATTCCAGGTAAACGAACTTAAAAACAACCTCTTAAAAAAAATTAATTCTAGGTAAACGAACTTGTTGACGCCTACCACCGCCTCACCGAGAGCAGCGGCGGCGACGGCGACATGAGTCCGGAGGCCAAGAGCGACGAGGGCACCCTGACGCCGCCAATCTTCGCTTACGATGTTATTGGTCACGACTCGCTGGGCGGCGGTGGCAGCGGGGGGCCCGCCGGTTCCGAAGCGTCGTTCTCATCGTCGTCGACGTCGACCAAATGGCGTTACGTGGACGTGTCCGATTCGATCAGTGTTGACTCGAACACGTCGGAAGCGCTAGCGATCGGCGCTGCTGCCGTCAACGCTGCGGCCAACAGCAACAGCAGCAGCACACGGCGAGATTCTGGTAAAAGTCGTATGCATGCGTCTAACTCGGCAGAAAAAGAAACATTTTTCCAATGGCAACAAGGGGGCAAAAATGTCGAATTCTAAAAATGGATAATTAAGCGTGAAAGCGTGAAATTCAAGAATTGCAATTTAGTTCCTGAGAATTGTCTCCAATACGTCTGGTTTGAGCTAACGTAGAATGCAATTCAATAGATGCAAAATTTTTCAAACATGCAGGTATTATGGGTCATTTGATTGTCAATAGGATGCCTGGGACTTTCGCTATCGCAGAGTGAAGTTTATGTCAGTGAAGATATGCCAGGATAAAACGCTTCATACAACCACACTTTGGGTAGTCTCTACCACTCTCTCTCTCCAAGGGAAGGCATTTCTGCCTCCTTGTTCCATCGGAATGGTTTTTCGTCGAGTTTTACTAGGCGCCAAAGTTTGTTGCACGAATTCTGGGAGACCTTGTATACATATATATATATATATATATATATATATATATATATATATATATATATATATATATATATGTAATCAATCATTCACGGTCAGAGCATGACATTTGGATCCCTGCGAACGTATATATACGTATATGTATATATATACAGTGCATTCGACAGAACCTTGGCCTTTGGCTGATATTAGTGCGTGAGGCCTGCAGAGAGCCGAGCCCGTTTTTAAGCGTGCAAATTTGACCATACCCGCCGTAGACGGTCCCCAGTGGCCAGTGCCATCACAGCAACTACTACTACTATTACTACGGTTGTAACCATGACATTTTGCGTAAGGAGGCCTACTACAAGGAAAGGCCAAGCAGGCCAGACGAACAGAAAGCGGTATCTGTGGCCGCCGGTGAATGTTTGAACACTGCCTCACGGCTCACGATGGTGCTGTGAAAGAAATCCTTGGTTTTTTTTGGCTGTGTGTCGGGGCCCGAGAACCGGCGGGAGGTGGGACTCACCTATACGTCGGCGCTAATTCTACACACCACACAAACATGCATAGAGGAAGGGAGAGATGCCGAGCGGAAAAACAGGAGGGCAGAGGAAAACCGAGAGCTTCGAGTAATAGAGAGCGAGAGAGAGAGAGAGGTTGAATGAAAAGAACTAGATAGGAGGAGAGACCAATGTACAAAAGTATAAATCACTACATTACTAATGCATACGTACATGCACGCATGCAAAATCGAATGTTGATGGTGATGGTGCGGGGATGGGGTAGTTAGTAGTCGTGGTGATGAGATCGATAATGATGTAGGTGAATGTAGGTGGACATGTGGCGATAAATGCTTACGATGATGATCGTCCACATGGTGGACAATGATGACGAAGAAGAAAAGAAGAAGAAGACCAAACACAGGCAGGAGCAACTACGAGACAGCAAACGTGATAGGCTGGGCGAGGGCACCAGTAACGAGGGCGACCAAAAAATAAACGAGACGCTTTGCAGGAGGAAAATAGAAATGGAAGGAAAAGGAGAGGGAATGCGTGAGAGAAAGAGACAGACAGAGAGATATATCGAGGATAGAGAGCCAAATAGGGTTGGCGTTTGAGTGGCGTTAATGCGGGCGGGTATACATATGTACATTTTTTTTGGTGTTCTTGCGCGCATTCGATCATGGGTGGGGGAAGAGCGGGCCTAGGTACTAGGTAGCCTAATAGAGTAGTCGACCCAACGGGATGGTCAGACAGAGACCCGAAGAGGGAACAGAGAGAGAGAGAGAGAAGGAGAGATCGAAAGAGCAAGCAGAGGGGAAAAGGCCGAGTGAACACGATGAAAGTGAATAGACATAAATACAACGACCCAAACCATGTCCAGGATGTTTCCTGCCCTCAGAGTAATCAGCAGCAACAACAGCAACAACTGAAACAACAATAATAACAACAACAGCAACAACAACAACAACAACGGCGACGGCGGCGGGAGAAGCAGCAGTAACAACGGCGGTAGCAGCTTGTCTGTTTATCGTCTGGCCATCTTCGGGTCGGGTCGGGTCAGGCGGGTTGCCTACGATGCTTTTAGGTCTTTGTACTTACTACAACAGCTACTACGAATAGAACTACTACAACTATTGTTGCTATTGTCGTTGCTGTTGTCGCTGCTGTTGTTGTCGTTGTTGTTGCCGTTGCTGTTGTTGTTGTTGCTGTTTCTACCTATCTATCACCGTCATCGTCATCATCATCCCCATCATCATCACCACCACCACCACCACCACCACCATCATCATCATCATCATCACCGCCACCACCACACGATCATCACCGGCGTGCCGCGGTTCTCGTCTGTCGTGCGCGCTGCTGCTAACAGTGTCGGAGTACCGGCTAGAGTTCGAACGGCGGAGAGCGTTCTACGAAGCTAAAAATAAAGGGCCTGGTTCGGCGACAGGCCGAGCCGGCGTCTCCGCTAATGCTGCTGCTGCTGCTGCTGGTGCATTAGCTCATTGTAGCAGCAGTGGCTGTAACGTCGCTGGAGGTTCGGGCCTGAAACGGCACAGCCGTTCGTTCGAGGAGCCGGGAACCGGTGCGTCGGGTATCGGTTTGCCGCTGCCGTCGCCTGGCACCGCTATGAGCTTCCGTGACATCCTCAAGTCGCAGAGCAACTCTTCGATCGCCAGTAAAGGTACGTGCGTGCGGGGGGGGGGGGGGGCGTAGGTAGGCTTGTTTAGTTGCTGTTGTTATAGACTTGTCACGCGTTGACAATTGTTGTTGAACAAAGTGTTGCCCGAACATCAGGCAGACGACGCAGACGACGACGACCCCTGCTGATAGTCTCACCTTTCGTTTACGAGGTGAGACGTTAGGGAGGGGTAATGGTCGTAGTAGTAGTAGTAGTAGTACCAGGGTTACTCCCCCCCCTCTCCAACCTTTAGCTCTCTGATAATTCACATGACGTTCTCGTCACACATGTGATTATCATGAGCTTTGTATACAGTCTTGCTACTGCCGGCGCCCAACAAATACAATTGTTTGTATCTGTCAGCGCTATAGGGGTTTTTCTGTCTACGAGGAAGGGAGGGGACCATGGAGTGCGCAATGTTCCCGCATAAGTCAAGCCTACCAAGCACACGACAATTTATGTGGTCCATTCGGATGAATTAGATAGAGTTCTAAACCTCGGAGGCAGCAACGGGATTTATAACAGTATTTGTTTAGCTTCTCTGGCTGGATATCGATGTTATTTTTAAGCATCAGACATGGCATACCACATATTTAAATCTCTCAAGAAAAAAAACTTATAAGTGTGTCGAAGAAATGCCACGCGATATCTAGCTTGAGGGGGTGATGTAGGCTGCCCGCCTGCCAGTGGATGAGGCATTTCCAAAAATTTCAATGTGAACAAATATATCACATAAAATCTCATGTAGCTTGCCTAGCCACAAAATGTACCTTGCCTGGCCACAAAATGTACCACTGTAGTTATCAACTTTTTTGCGTAATTAATACGTCCGTGCGCTTTCCGGAACATGTCTCAGCACTTAGCTGAATATAAACAATATCAGACTTTCACCAAACATTTTGTTTTCTATTCTTTTTTTCGTTGTTTTCGAATTGACTAGATTTCGAGTGGAATTTTAAGTTTTTCCTTTACGGTGAACAATAGTAAATAGAGTTGCATAAGTATGATGCATATGGCAGCTAGGTCGTGTGGGGCGTTTCGAAGAAATTGCATCAATGTATCGCCACCACGACCACCACAGAAAATAATAATATACTGTATGCCTTGCATGGCTCTCTCCATTGGCCTGTATTTACATGTCTTCGGTCTAACAACCAGGCTCAACTGGATCGGACAAGCGACCCCCAATTCACCCCGACTCGCCGACGGGCACTCGTCAACTGCTCTACAAGCAGCTAGAAAGCGCCATCGCAAGGGGAGAACATGATAAGGCGGCCAGCCTCGCGAGGCAACTCGCTCTCAATAAAAAGAAGACCTCGAATATTACGTAAGCAGTGGTAGCCGTATGTTCCATACGACCCTATGCCATTAGATGAATTTACTGTTCGATTGACTAAGATATTGCATTGGGCACTGGGTACCCAGGCGATGCCACCACCTACACTGGTTATGCAGATGACTTTGGTGAACTTACTAAGCTTACTGCTTTGAATGTCGCCAGAGCGTGTTCGACCAGTAGTGGTCAGCTGTCGTAACCAATGTGGCTGTGGCTTCTCTAATGTTTGCTTGTTCTTGGTTCTTTGTTTTGTTCTCGCCCAGGGTTAATTTGTATGTCGAAGACAAACTCTTTCACGTAGGACCAATCAAGTTGAGTTTGAATCCACTGATGACGCTGCGTCAGCTCAAGCAGAAAATTCAAAACGATTACCGTTTTGCCGAAGAACGCCAACGTTGGGTGATCGGAAGCGGACTGGCGCTCGACAATGAACGCACTCTCGACGAGCTCGGAGTCAATAGAAACGATGCAAATCTCTTTCTCTACCTCGTCAATACGGCGAAGTACACCAGCGAACAACACCCCGGAACACCTAAGTCTCTGCCAAAGTGAGTCGTCTTTCAGCGTTGTTTCGGGTATCTGTCTTGAAGTATAGACGGCCTGGACAGCTTGAGCCAAAGATCAAGTCAACCCTAATTATAATTTTCTTAACGTAGTCTCTAGGTTTGGCACTGAGTGCACTTAGCGCCCTTAACACTAAATGTATCGGCTTTTAGAAAAACACCGCGCTACCGCGAATTACTGACTGCTAGCGGTCATTATCGTCACTATAGCTTTTGGTCGAGCGAAATAGAATTACAAAGTCTAGTACAACTTATAGTGAACGTGTCTTGATTTATCGTTGGGGACCTTACCCATTGTGTTGTCCTGGCCTTAGACCGAACGCGCGGAAACGTCTAAAATATGATTACTCCGGAGCCGCTTATATAGACGATTAATCTGCGGGCCAGTATTGTGAATTACAAATGCGTTGTAGTACCCTATCGATTGCACTACACTATGTCCGTGCTATCTATGTGTGTTACGTTGTAAAACGCTGCAATCAAATATCGACTCGGAGCAGATATACTGATCGTACGATGTGACAGCTTCGTTTTCCATCCATTTCCTACTTATAATGTTGCTCTGTCTGGGAGTGAGTGTGGTTGTAATTTAACGTCCCGACCCATTTGATTATTTACGTCACCTCGCAGGAAGTTTCTCGACAACTTTCCGAGCAGTATCCGACACAGTCTTCCTGAGAACAGCAAGTCACGGTCAGCTGGAGTCGCCGTCACGGCGACCTCGGTACCAGGGGCGGCGTCCCGGTTACAGAGGGCTGAATCGATTGACTCAGACGAAACGTGGCATACGACTGCAAAGCTGGATAATGGATCGCCGGCGTCCTCGTCGTCTGCCAAAGTCCGCAAGCGGCGCCAGATTGCCAAGCAACCGGCTGACCAAAGTGTAGACAAGCTCGACAAGCTACTCAAAAGCCAGGACACTTTAAAAGGTATTCCTTGTAGCAGAATCACTGCCGCTGCTATACAATAGCTACGACGCACTACGTGAATGCCGCTGCTTTCGGCCTAGGTTAGATTAGGTAGAGAGCCGGCTCCGCGCGTTTGCCTGCTATGTAAGCAGAATATTTGTATTGGCAGTGTTTGTTTTTTCTAAGGACGTTGTCTGTGGTTGTTATTGCTACAGTTTGTGCTATTGTTGTTTTTGTTGTTGTTGTCGTTGCCGTTTGGTGACTTGTCATCACCTGCTGCACCTGTAGGATGGAAATGCGACCTCTGTGGGATGATGAACAGACGCGCCGGCCTCGAATGCGTCATGTGCGGCTCGGTGAACAGTGCTACCGGCAACGAGGCCGATGACGAGCTATTTGAGGGCAGTCTGGATGATATTGTCAACCTCGACCGACTCAGCATCAGCATCAACAAGGTGCAGGGTGATAAGATTTCACACGAGCTCTCACCTCAACCTCGGGATCGACTCAGCGCGCATCAAGCGATGGAGGCGACCAGCTCGAAACCGCCCATCTCTCCAAAGTCGCGCTCCGTCAGCCAGAGTCCTCCACCGCGTAGTCCGGTGTTCGCCAAAGCTCTCCAGCCCGCGTCGATGCCGGTCGGCGTCCCGGAGAAGCGGTCGCTGTCGCCTCGGCAGCAGCGCCAGCTGTCGGCAAAAAGCCAGATCCCTCGGCCGATCTTCGTCTCGGATAGCAGCCCGAGTCCACCGCAACCCGTTACGCCTCGAACTCCGCCATCGGCCGAGGCCGTCTGGTACGTGAATCCGTCGTTTGAGAGCAAGGCCGCCACAGGTCTAGAGGCCGACCTCCAGCTGGCTGTCGAAGAGGACTTCGACATTTCGAGCGACAGCGGAAGCGACACGGCTTCGGTGACGAGCTTCGAGACGAACGAGAAGATCTTCGAACTAGATGACGGCGACGAGGTGGGTCGCATCACGGACGAGCTCGGCCTCACTGACCCGAACGACGTTCCGTCAACAAGTAAGGAGCGACCGGTGTCCGTCATCTACCGGCCAAACGGCGAAAGCCAGGCGACGAACGGTTTTACCGATTCGCCGCTTCGAGCGGAGCGGCCTACGACGGTCATATTTAGACCGGCCGACGTGAACAAGGCGTTTCAGGTCGAGGGCCTGAGGCCTGTCGAAGTGAAGCACGTCATCGAAGATCCTCCGCAGTGCATATCCGAGACAACGCTGGGCGCTCAACCTCAGCGCGCTGTGCTTCACATGGAGACTGGGGCGCGACCAAAGCAGGCGAACATAGTTAAACTCAAGACAGCCAGTCCTCCACCCGTCCCGTTCAAGCCGCTAGTCACTGTCCAGCCGTGGACGGCAAGAAACGAATTTCGACGACACGAATCAAAGGCGGACAGCAATAGTCGACAGGCGTTTACCGTCGAGGTGGCCACCACGAGGAATCTGTTCGATGAGGCCAAACATACGGCAGAGCTGGTCAACACGAAGCCACACGAAATACCAGAGACGAAGGCCGAGCTAAAAGAGGCAATGGAAACGTTACGTACGCTCACCGAAAGCCCGGTCAAGGATTACCTAAAGCTCATGCAGCTTGATGACCACGATCTGGTCGCTAATAGCGAGCACTTCGAGTGCCCGGTCTGCTTGGTACCCGTTGAACCAAACGAGGGAGCCGTTCTCAGGGACTGTTTGCACATGTTCTGCAAGGACTGTCTAAAAAATGCGGTTAACTTTTCCACAGAGCCCATGGTCAGGTGTCCGTTCATGAACGATGAGTACTCCTGCGAAAGTCACCTCCAGGAACGAGAAATCAAGGCGGTTAGTGTAACGGCGTCCGATTACATTCTAGCGGAGACAATCATCTCATCATAGAGTGAAATCTCAAAAGTACATTCACAGTCAGGAACAGACTTACGCGTACATACTTTTTTGCTCATAGGCTAAGTCCGTTACTGCGGCCATATATATATATATATATATATATATATATATATATATATATTCTAGAAAAATTAACTCAAAATTTGTTCATATTTTGCGTTACAGCTGGTGTCGGACGATCTATTTGAGAAGCACCTAGGGCGGAGTATGAAACAAGCGGAAACTGCCGCGCAGAATTCCTTTCATTGCAAAACTCCTGACTGTCCGGGCTGGTGTTTCTTCGAGGATAATGTAAGCAATTTTATAGATTGTTTCGTATATACGTACATTATTTTTACAGTAACATATGCCTGATCGGCAACATCATTATTTCCAAAAAGTCTCGTCCTATAGGAAAGATTGCTTATAAACTTTTTGCCAATGGTCAACACGGGATAAAAGACACTAGATAATTATATTTACAGACTATTATTATTTATTATATTCTTCATTAACAGACATAATGGTGTGCGAAATGTACACACGCGATTACGCGCATGCGGAAAGCCCACCTTGAAGTACCTGGTTAACCGCTGTTTAGGAAACCCTTGATGCTAAATTTGTTCCGCAAAAAAAGACGCAACCGATGGAATTTCCAAAGCTTGTCGTTGAGAGAGACGATATAAGTTTTCTCATCCTGAGCCTATGGCAATAGTGTATATATATATATATATATATATATATATATATATATAATTACGTAATCTAATTTAGCACTGAGTATCAATTTTTCGTACATTCCAGGTGAACAATTTTGACTGTCCGGTCTGTACCAAGAAGAACTGTATGACTTGTCAGGCGATTCACCACCCACTCAATTGCCTTCAGTATCAGGACCAGCTGGAGCTAGATGCTGAGCTGACCGAGGATGCTAAGAAGACGAAGGCCTTCCTTGATGTAATTGCTTTTGTTACCTCATTATTGGTTACCTCATTAACTCCACGATTGCGTTCAGCTTGCCAGACAACGCTATACGCAGCAATAAAGCTAAATATCCGTGTCGCGATCGTATATATCAGTTTTAACGCCGGGGCTCCAAGGCGACGTTAGGCGTCCATGGCTTCAGGCCAATGCTTCGCCGATAAACTGATAATCTACTTATTATGATATAACTATGTATTTGTTTAATAAATAGTGTAAATGTAATGTTTACTTACATTTCCCTGTAATCATGGAATCAACTAAACAGGTCACCCACTATGTAATTTGACATGTATGTTTATATTTGTCTATATGGAACTCACTTTGTATTTATATATATAGAAAATATTGTGATGATTTATTAATCATTTACAATACGTCTGCACACTCGGCAGTGCTCTAACCAACGCCGTTCCTTTACACCTGCAGGATATGGTTCGGTGTAACGACGCAATGCACTGTCCGCAGTGTAGGATCATTCTCATCCGCAAGTGGGGCTGTGACTGGGTAACGTGCTCGATGTGCAACACTGAGATCTGCTGGGTCACCAAAGGACCGCGCTGGGGACCGCTGGTACGTCCGCAAGTCCGGCGACGATTTATGTTGTTCCTACGTCGTTCGTGTGTCACGTATGCTTGCTGCACGTTTCTTTTTCTCAACGTAATGTCACTACACTTAGCCTACGCACCGACGCCTTGTACTATCACGTAGGAATTGGTTTATTCGCTGTATGACTCTCTTATATAGTGTGTGCGAGGCATAGGCGCGAGTAACTATGACTTGATATGTGTGCGAGGCATATGGAATCATTCCGTATCTAGTGCGGGGTAACTATTTCTCTCTTTTGCTAGTGTGCGCGAAGCATATTGAATGATTCTGTATATCTCTGCCTGTATATGCTGCCTCTCGTGGAACCAGCACGCGTCTAGTTTGCTCAAAATGGCAGAGTCGACACGGTCACTAGCGACCTAGGCTCATCTATTCGGACGTCGGTGAACCGGACTCGACGGGGCCCTATTTAAACTCTACGTGAGATCCATAGACATAATGGGACTATTTAAAAAACGTCATTTTTTACGATGCAAAGCTATCTCGGCGTTGCATTCCTATCTTGATCAAACCTTGGAATTAGCTCGATCTCAATTCATTGAGTAAATAGTCAGGCAATGTTTGCATGGAAATGTTTGTCAGCATTTTTTGTTCGCGTTGATTTGTCTGCTTGTTGACACTCTGACATGCATCATCTCTGATGATGATGATGATGGCGGTGACAATTTGTCAACGCTTTCCAACGTTATGCTGCTGGGTTAATAAACGCTAATAATCAGTAATGTTGGCATGTGATTTCACTCCTGCGTGGAGGTAGGAAGAGGGGATTACACGTGGTCACTAACGCTCGCACGTTTGTATATCCATACTTACAGGGTCGAGGAGACACGTCGGGAGGTTGTAAGTGCGGAGTGAAAGGCATCAAGTGTCACCCGAAGTGCAAATACTGTCATTGATATACTCGGAAGTGCGGCAGAACTGTGGTTTTGATATCTGGGTGTCTCGGTAGCGACGGGATTGCCTCAGCTTCAGACCGATTAATGACAACTGCCTTTGTCGCGATTACTGAGAAACAGGAATCCTTGGCGACAACTTAAGTGTCACAAGATACGTTTTGTTAGTCTTTTTCTGTATAGAGAGGAACGGTGCGCTGGTCGCGCAACCCAGGGGAAAATCTCCTTAGTCAAACGCCAAAATGTTTGGCTCTGTCTGTAAAACACTCACTAGGTAGATGAATGTGCCTTATCGAGAAGCGCCATTCGTGTTATAAAAACAATTTATTATCAAGTCATTAATAAAGAATATATAAATATATATACTAGGTGAATTTTATTAACAAGATTTTACATGTGTTCTCATTTCGGCATGCTTCCTCTACAATAAGAATATTAATAATCATCACGGGCCAACTCCATCACACTGTACCCCAACAATTATTGTTGTTGTTGTTGATGCTGCTGTTGTTGCTGTTTGCTGTTGTTGTTGCTGTTGCTCAACTGCTGTTCACCAATTGTCTTTCTCGTTGAGAATAGATATTAAGACCTGTCACTGAATGTCAGGGGCTATGCTACCGCTAGGACTGCTGGAGACATGCTAGATTCCGGCCAATTCCGGCCCTCGATGAACTAAAGATATACCTTACGGCAATTTCAAGCTCGTATAGATAATAGTATATGATTAAAAACTCTTCTAGAATGTTTTTAATTCTAGGCCAGGAGGGTCTGTGGGATGGCCCGAGCCAGAATCAGCTGCAAACTCTTCAATTATTACTCTAAATGCATGTGTTTCTGCTTGTTCTGTTGTTATTCTGTACGCTATCCGGCTGCATTTAGCTATTATATGATTTTAGGTTTAACGCTGCCTCCCGGTATTTGCCGTTCTCGTTTCTATTTGTTTATTAAACAGACTCATAATTAGGTGTCCGTCCAACCCTAATATATAAATTGCCATTTATGTCGTGGCTTTGTTTCTACCCTGGTTGCTCTGCGGTTTTCTTTTTCAGACAAATGTCATTGCAGTTTGTTTTCTGGAATCCGATGCCATCAAACAACATGGTAATCCCGCGACCCATTTTGGCTGCACATTTGTGCTATTTTTCTGGATTATATCTGGTCTTAATGACATGACCGTGACTGCATTGACGTTACTTACACTAGGTATCGCGATGGTGTTCCTTTCTTTCTTCCAAGGCATGCATATGATTTTGATATTTCAGACCTTTATTAATTTACACCAGTGTTGGGCAAGTTTTTACAATAACACCAATACATCGATTGCACAGCTCCATCTTGATCGTGACTGCTAAGCAGCACGCATGGTAAGTTGACCGGTGAACAAATCACTGCGTACTTGATACCTATCACAGTGGTATTTATCTTTACTTAGCTAATTTTACTAAAATATTTTTGTCTGTTGGCGCCAGATCGAAGACAGCCTCTCTCGATGCGCATTCGTAAATTGACCCACGGCCTCTTATAAATTACAATTTCTTTAAGTATGTTCTTGTTTAAGTTTTAAGCTGTGTTTTAACTGTAAGCGAGTATGCTCTTTTGCTGACAGATACACTATGCAAAGGGATTGCAGAAAAAGTGGCAAATCAGACCACTTGGCTGTGTTCCCCGATGCGTGTCAACTGCCACGATTTACACGCGGCTGGTTCCCCCACTTGTTCACGTATAGATGCAAGGTGGACCGGCGGTTCCTGTAGGAGGGGAGAAAGAATCGGAGGAAGACCAACCGTCGGAACTACCGAAACAGGGAGAGCAATCGTTGGGACAATCGTAACAGGGGGAGCAACCGTCGGAACAATCGGAACCGGAAGAATACATCTCAGCAGAAGAAAGTGACAACGAGCAACCGGAGTTGAGACGGTCGAGAAGAACAAGAGCAACACCGAAATATTTAGATGATTATGTAAGATAAGCCTAGATAGTCATAGGTAGAAGGTAACGCTAAAAAAATGAAAGGGCGAGAGTGTAGTATATGAGATGGAATGATGAGTATGATGATCTGTGATGATCTCGAGTGTATGGAAGCGCACCGCCTGGGGTGTTGGATTACCTGCCAACAGGGGGCGCAAAGAACGTCTATAAAATGGTACGAAATTAACCAGAGAGCCTCTTTGGCGTCGGCGTTCATTGTGCCGGTTAGCGTAGACGGTGAGTGTCTTTACTGTCTACTGCGTATTTATTAAATCTAACTTCGTAAGAAAACCCGAAAAATTATGGAAGCTAGAGCCCTTCGACAAGTGCAGACAGTAAATCCCTCAGCAGTCATGACAGACGAGGCGTAGTGCCCGCTCTTTGTGGGAGATTCTACTCGTAGCCTCACAGATGACAAACCGTCGTACATTGCGGTCTTGCGAGGAATCTCATCGACCCAGGACGGAACCGCTCCACACGCCCTTCTGCCCAGACCTCGGCGCTTTCTCGACGCAAGCCTACTATGTATAGCAGTGTAAAAGCTCGGTCATCCGATCGTGGTCATTGACACGGAGAGTTAGAATGCACAGGGTTAAGCACAGCCGACGCCACCAGGCATTACAAGAGGCACGAGTACTTCAGGGTATTGATCACGACTACACTCAAGCCACACTCTCTTCTGTCGAAGCACTAGAGCCGTTAATGTTTTAACTACCGGTAGTCGATAAGCTAAGAACGTTTCCTTATAATGGAAGACCACAGCTCTACGAGCAACCTAGGAATGGCACAAAACGTTGCGTGACCCTGGGGAGCATCCCAAGTTGGGTGGCGGAGTCTAGTAGAATGTTGATGCTCTCAGTGATGACAAAGCTCTTTGCGGGCAATTAGCTCGTCCATCGTGTATTTTCGTTATATACTGTAGCTGCCCTGTTGGATAAATCATGCATATAACACTTAGTTAGTTCTTATACATGTTTTCACAGATCAGTTGTACCTTGACAAAGAGCCTCTGAAACAGGAACTCGCTTGCTCTGCCGCCGAATGGCGTAATTTTGACATGCTACATGGGCTATAAGTGCCTGAAATATGTAATGCCGTTGTAATGCCGTTAATGATGATGCGCCTTCCATACTTTACTGTGTAGCGTGTATCTGGGCCAACCGTGCAACTGCACTTATTTTATTTGGAGCCTATTGTAACTGCAGTTACTATTGTAGGTATTTTATCTCCAAGTCTTTCTTTAACCGTCCATCTCGACTCCCTGGGCACATCACGCGTCGCTCGCCTTTTCTATCCGTGCGTGGCCTAGATATTTGCGTATTCCAGTGTTGCCTACTCACCGCAAGGTGTATCTCTTTTCTTTGGAGGAATGCCTGCCGCCATCTCGGCTACAGTTGCTACATTTTTGTAAACTTCGTAGAGTTTATACGAAACCTTGTTCTCTCTCCCCCATCGACGAGAGACCTTAGCAAAGTGATGCGAGCTTTTTCACCATCACACCTATTACCATGTTTAACCTCAGCATAGTTCCATGCATACGATTCCAATAGCGTTTGTTACATTAGATTACGTGCAAAACTAAATTTACCCCCGGTGAAGATAAAGTAGTACAACACCTCCCGTCACCCATCTAAGCGCGTATGGCTAAATTAGCAGCGTAGTCTGAAATTTGTTGGAAACTGCGTTTAATACTGGTGCAGAATTGCGTTATGGATCGTCAATGTCAACATCGTGTGCGGAAATAACTTTCCAGAAGTGAGTGGGTCCGACCTGCCAAACGTGTATGCACCAGCTTTGAATAATTGCAAATTTTAGCCTGATGTACAAGCGTTGCAGCATAACCGTGGCAACGTGACTGTCCGTAGCGGGTTTCAGAAGATTAGTTACGGTTTCGCCCCACGCTAGGGGCTCTTGTTTTTCAATGGAACTAGGATCAAAACTTCTGGTGGACGTCTGTCGTCGACTATCAATTGCTGGGAATCTCGGTCGACCGGAACGCACATGCGAATGTATTGTTGCTATTTAAGTGAAGTGTAGCTTCAAGAAAGCTTTACAGTGGTGCTCAATACGTTGAAAGATCAAGCGCATAAAGCAAGAATCTCAAAAAGATAAGTATCATCTATCAGTTTGCGTGTTTATGTTAGCTTGGATCAAATTCAGTTGGCATCACCTACCTAGGTTACTAGATTTTAGTAATCGACTTACTAATATACTCAAGGCGATGTTTGAAAGATACAGAGCGCATAAAGCAAGGAAGTCGTCCAAAAAGATAAGTAGTGTCATTCTATCAGTATTAGCGGCTTATGAGGCTTGGATCTCTTGGGCAATCAAGCTACCTAGGTAATTAATTAGTCGACTAGTAGCCATTTTGATTGGACGGTCAAGGCCGATGATTTTGATCTTTGATCCGAATTTCAAAGAGTTGTGCGAGTCTCGGTTGGCGTTACTAAAAGCGACGTGATTTAAAGATATAAGGCTTCGATTTTCCGATCTTAACATATGTACACGTTTATTAAAATAGTGGTATGCCATACCTGTAGTGGTTGTTGTGTTGATAGTGATTACGATGGTAACAGCGGTCACCGTTGATGATTGTGACGCGGTACAAACCCTGGACACATATTGCGTCGATGAAGAAACGTGTGCGAAACCGTGGCGACGCCAAACGTAGACAGGAGAAGAACAAAAACCCCTTTTCTAGGTTCTAGTTTGTACGGTATCATGCCAGACGGGATCCTTCATTGACTGTCGCTATCATTTATGGGCTTGATAGTTCGACACAGAGCTGTACGGGTGGCGTCGGCGGCCGTCACCTTATCGTTACGCTCGACACACAGGTTCGCGATGACCTGTGTAGAGACTTTACGTAAATGTATTTAGACAATAACATTCTTCATCGGAACGTAAGTCAGGGTGAATCTAGTTTAAGTCAAAGTGACTAACAGAAAGGAAATAAGTGTTTCTACTGCACACAGGCAAAGAACAACATAGGGAATGCAGAAAGTAAGCCTAGGAAGTACCTGCTCTATTGTTATCGACAAAAACGCCGACATGCGTTTAACTAGATTCTGCTTTTCAGAGAACGTACACATGGTGCTAAGCCGCTGAAATGTCCCTAGAATAGAATGACGTTGTCTGGCCAATGTCCCCCAATTCGGCGGAACGCCTTTAAGCCAACTTCTCCATCTTGATATTCAATGTATGCATGCAGGCCGTAATTCTCCGATCGGCGATTTCGGGTGCCTAACAAAAACAGAAGTACCCTCCGGAACGCGCTAAGGTGGATGCTCGGTGAGACGAGATTTGCCCGGCTGCAATTGAAGTTGCCCCGCTTTATTTCTTCACATTTGATTCTAGAGACGTCGTACAAGTGCATGTATCTTTGCATTTGCGTCCGTAGATGTATAGCGCACGGACTATTAACCTTATATATATATATATATATATATATATATATATATACATAAATAAACGTTTCAGAGTTCCAAAACTCACTCATTTCTAATCTACAAATTTGGTGACGCTCATACATTTGCCAAATAATGCGCTGTTCTAAATACGAGAACCACTAATAAGTATTACCATTCGCACTTGTTTATTACGATAAGACAACATTGTTTTTGGTGTTGTCGTTTGGTGTTTCGCTTTGTTCAATAATTTACCCACTTGTTTTCATTGCTCCTTGTATTTGCTTCACCCACGGTTGCTATTGCGGCTCTCGCTAATTGCTGCAGTGGTATTCAAAAACAAGGCTGGCGATGTACTGCGTTTTGATGGTAGCGCCTGCACGAACCCGTCTGTAATTTCCTCTGAACCTCGGCATCGTCTAAACAGCTGTTCGTTTTGTCTAAAACTGAAAAACATGCTATTATATATTTTTTGTATATTCATACTCTACTGTAACTTCAAAATGAAATAAAACCATATCGTTTTTTTTTGTAGTAGTAGTAGCTGGTCGCTTTTGTTGTCCTTGAAGTAATTAGTAAAAAATAGTTCCAGCTCCTCGCCTCTTCCTGAGACCATTTAGGTGAGAGGTTTTTAGTGGGTATTATGTCAACAACATCGGCATCGAGCCCCACACGACCCGCTTTTGGTGTGCGTAAAAGCATTTTTCCCTCTCACAAAGAAAAAGTAGCTTATCGCTTTGCAGTCGTTAAGAAGGCTGACCTGCATCCATCGATATTTTTTGTGTCGTGGAGAAAAACAACATTTGGCCCTAGCCGACAACACGAATTATGATTTGTCAGGTGTTATTTCCTGTCTGTTAGTTACGGCTGCCTTGTATTTATCCGCCGCTTCGAATGTTACCACGTACAAGCACCTATACAAATTACTCTACTTTTTATTTTCCGAAACACTAAATTGGTTTGAATTCGTATCTTTAGTTTTAGCTATTGATCAGCGCTGCGACGATATTGCCCTCGGCCTATTTAATCGCACCAGCGTAAGAGCACACGTATACTAATTGGTGTGATACATTTGCTTATCGATCGTTGTAACATTGCATCATATAAATAGTATCAAATCTGCTACAGCTTAACTCGTTAGGCGTATAAAGTGGTGTTGCCTCTAAACGTTCATTGCTACACATGATGTCCACAATCGTATACGTTGCAGCATTACGTATTTGATAAATATATATATATATATATATATATATATATGTAGCGTCTTTGTACAGGATAAGTTTTCCACGACCTCTGCTCCTTCAGCTGATCATGGCTGACGACATGGCATATCGACTAATATTGGCGGGCTACGAGAAAAGCGCGAATAAATATGTTGTTGGTGTGTGTGTGTGAACGTATGTCGTGTCTTGAATTGTGTGCTCTGGTAATCGCGTTCGCTTCTCCGATCGTACCAGTGGTTGGTTCACCATTCTGGTTGGTTTCCGTAGCCGATAACTTGCATACCAGCAAATAGATAAGGCATATTCGATGGCTTATTCGATGGCACTGATATTACTTTCCGCGCTCTGGCGGTCGAACACCTAGAACGTCTTGCTACATGGAGTCTGCGCAGTTTGCAAATAATCCGTTTTAGGCAGTTAACTTTTCAGTCAGAGAGGGCAAGAGAGATGGTGTGGGGGTCTGATTATTACTAACTTAACGATTTTGCCCAGCATCTGAATGTGAATTACTAACTTAACAATTTTGCCGAGCATGGCTACGCTGCCTCAAGATACGCAATGAGAAAGTGTCCAAATACATACACTCTACCCTCACAAAGAACATTGCCTGGCTTTGCGACTCTCAGTCCTAACCAGATATTCGTCGCCGGCATGAAGTCGGCATTGTCTGTTTGTTTGACGTTGGTGAGGAGGAGTTTGCTAGTTGAGAGTGATTGGTGTAAAAGCAACCAGTCCAATCAAAGTAACCAGAACGGAATGCTGCTGTTGCGATATCGTGTAGGCAAACTCGATATACGAAGTCAGCATAAGTACTATTATATTAAATCTCTCAACGGCCAACGATGCCCTCCTGTCTAACACGAATGTACTGCCTCGGCACCCCCTAACACGAATGCATTTCACTGTTAGCTCTGCTGTAACGTAACTGTCTCTACATTGATGCGTGCGTCGCATGAAACTTCTACCATCACCACAAAAAGCTGGGGCAGTATCCAGACAGATTACCTTCATATATACTTTTCAGACAAACTATTTCTACTACTACGACTGCTATTACTGATCGACGTGTAACGCGGGTGAAGAGATATGCGACCGTGACTCGAGGTTTTTGGATCGAACCGGCCATTGGCCGGCCGGCCGGCCATCCATTAATACATACCCTGCGTGGCGCGTCACGATACGCGGCACGATATTTACTTGATTAGACTAAGATATCGTCTCGCCAGAGACGCAATGACGAGAATCAAATCACCGCTGACCGCGCCGCCTCTCCGATCGATCAGTGGGATCATCGGGGTCATATCATCATGCGCAAACGCCGCCAGGCCACAAGAGACGTCGCTGACTCTGGTTAGACAAACTGTATAGGAACAATATATAGGGGCAGATCGAATTGGAAAGTTAGCAGCGAATGAGCAGCGGGGCTCAGTCGCTCGGATCCATCGGCGGGTTGGGTGGAGGTAACGGAGGACCCTGGCTGATCGGGACACCGCCGCCGCCAGGCACGCCGGCCATCGACAGCGGTATCGAGTTCTTGAGCTCCCGAATCTGCTTAATGACGTACGCCTTCTCATCGTTGAACTGTTCGGCGAGGTTCGAGTCGGTCTCGTTGGCCAGTTGAAACTTCGACAGGAACTCAACGAGCTTTTCGCGGTTCCGCAGCAGGATGTCGAGTATCGGCTTGGGCTTGTGCGGATTGGCCACGAAGATCTGATGTCGGCCCGGAAACCAACGATGGCCACACACGTGCATATATACAAATACCGCACTGCATATATTAGTATAGTGGTACGGATGTACTGCAAGTCTGCGTCATGATCCTCAATCATGTCATGATACGCGCTCTAAAGTAACGCAATTATGCTGTTCTTCTAAGTGTTGGCTATTGAGTGATGGCTCCCTGCATATACCGTAACAAACATTGCATTGGTTTAGTAGGCCCCGCCAATGTCTATACATATATAATTGGCCCCCGGTGATACACCTCGTTGATTGTTCACAACGTTACCTTAAAGACGTGAAAGGCCTCGAAACGGATGTTACGTGACTTGTCTTTCAACATGTTCATCGTCAGCTTGAGGTTCTCGGCGTTTGAGATGTAGCTGGAATTGCAAATAAATGCATTCGAGTAAGCAGTTTTTAATAAAAGACAAATTTCTTTTTTTAATTTAATCTTTTTATCGCAATTAACTTTCAAATTTTTACAAAACTCTCCATCTCCGTTTTGCCTTTTCTTTTTCTAGCCTATTAAATACATATATCCGCACGCTTTCTCGTTATGCCAGTCTGTATAGTATCGATACCTACTTTTGCCATTTTCTACTAGTAAGCCTAGAGAGGAAGTCGCGCTTCAATCGGATTCACCTTCCCCCTGGTTTGGCTTCCCATCTAAGGCGATCTAACATAATGATGATCACAATCCTTTAGCAGATCGATCTCTTTATGGCGCTATTTCGTCGCGTGTTGTACTCGTTCGTTGCCCTCAGGCTACGCAGCAAACGACGTCCACGAAACTGATATGTCTTAGATGACTGGGCCGCAATAAGCATAATAAGCAAAATGATTTGACGTTGTCGATAATTCGTCTTCCATATCTTAGATTTTCCCCTCTCGACGACGACGACGATGAGCTTAGTAGTATTCTCCCGACTGGAGCGACGGGAGCTTGAACGGACTTGCGTCGGGTTGTCGGAGCAGGAGGGAAAGTGTGCGCCCCAATCCGTTTGACCCACTCACAAAATCCTATCAGGGCAAAGCCGTTTCCCTAACGACGTTCGTCGGTCGTGCCGCCGTCTCGAACAAGAACAATGTGATCCGCTTGTGCTAGGAAGAAACAGCTGTTGCTAATTCGAATTCCGTCTACAAATGTGGGCAACTACCGATAGATACCCCCACCGCTCCCGCCTCCCCCCCCAGGGGGCAAGCAGGCACGGAGCGTGCCCTCCGAGAACAGCCGTGTGTTGCGACGACCGCGAGAGCTGCGCCAAGGTTCCGAGCTTATTTTCTCATTACGTATATCTATCTATCTGCCCATGCAGTCTTCTTGGGACCAAACTGGGAACACATCATTAACTGTGCAATTGCTTCTGTCGCTACTGCAATGTGTGCACCTGCAATTGTCTGGACGCGGTAAGAACGCGGCTATATTAGTCGGCTACATGACGCGCATGAAGGGCAATCGCCAGACGCAGCATTACCGTAACGGCAGTGTTCTTTTTTCCCCTCAGTAACGAGCATAATGCAGTGGAACAGTACGAAACTTCTACGTGTTGGCGAAGCGTTCCTTCTCTTACTATTGAACAATAAAGGTGTGTTATGCTGCACACTTAGAACTGTCGGCCCTCTTTGTCTACTGGCATCACCACAACGGGGTATTCTTGTGGTGAATTTTCACAACTATACCTTACCGAGAAAGTATAATCAGCGGAAATATATATATATATATATATATATATATATATATATATATATATATATATAAGCAAGTAAAAGGAAGCACGTAAAGCATATAAATAGACCGCAGTCTGTTTCATTCGTTCGTCATTTCGTTACCGCAGTCATTCAAGGAAATACGCGTAGATTTTAACTAATGTTCCTACAGTTTCGGCCTGACTCCTTCGATTCTTTGTTTCTAGGTAAAGGCTAGAAAAAATGCACTCGTTCAGCTAGGCGCATTAATACAGCGCATCTCACCGTGTCATGACGTTGAAGTTATGGCGATCGAGTAGAAGTTCACCGAGCAATTTGAGTGCTAGCCGCCGTGTAACAAAATTCTCACTGTTTAACAATGCCCGGTAGTGAGTAAACACCTAAAATGGACCAGTCAGCATAGCACAGGTTAATTTTTAAACTAATTAGTAATTTTATTAACATGTTGTTTACAGGCACTCTGTAACAATATATGTCAAAGTCATAATACAATAAAACACCCATCGTGGAATTTTCAGACCCCCTTGTGTTCGTCATCTGTACCAGATAACTTGTAATTCGTAAAACACAACCATGCAATAAGTCGATTTTCACCAATTCAGGCGCCATCAGTCAACAATAAAATTACCTCAGGGCTCCCTATCACGAGCCCGTCTCATACCTAGTTGTCTGTTCTTTAGCAACTAGTTTATTGGGCACCCACTAATTCTAAAGATGTACTTCTTCAACATCGTCTCAGTATTAAATGATGGTGGGCATGAACACTTCAATGTCCGATGCTCCACATGCCTACAGTGAGAGCGATCGATTTCCAGTAGGATCGCCAGCCTTTGACGACCGTTTTTTGCATAGCGTAGGTGATAGACCATAATTGCGAGCCTCCAATACTTTAAACCAATTGATTACGGTGGCCATTGTGGGGCGCTGTCGCTTGCGTAGCGTAAACACCGCAAGTTACCTTAGCTTCCGAAGTTCTGTTCGTAGACCGTTCTAACCAACGTTCTTTCCAAGCAAAGGAAGAACCGGGAAAACATGGCATCATTGCAAGTTGGTGCCAATTTTGTTTATTGTTTCAATTTTTCCGTGCCAAAATGCATAGTTGTAAAGTCTCGTCCTTAAAGACTAAATATGCCTTGTTACCTGAGTACCAACGCTGCCTGAATATTGTATAGAAACATGCACAATGACTGCACAATAGAACGCGAGAGAAAACTAGTTAAACACGGGGCGGGGAGATGATCTAAATGATCGGGAAGATGCACAAGTGGCCAATTGACGAACCCGGTCGTAGTTGCTTTCGAGGAATTCGGCAACCGTTGCTTTGTGCCTGGTAAGCAACTCCTTGAACGAGGCGAACGCGTCCGCTGCGATGTCCGCCGTTGAGGCTTCAACATACTTGAACAGGTTGTACAGATCATCCGAGTAGAGTATGATCTACATCGACGCATACACACACAGACACGTATATATAGACGTTACAAATAGACACGCAAACGGAAAAAAATACACATGCTTTATACCGATACGAGCTATGGCGTTCCCCCATATAGCCCAAACAAAAATCAAGACGGACACAATGCAGGACTGTACACGCTTGTTGGCGGCGAGGCGATAAAAAACACCTCTCACCGCAAGGAGATGCTCCCTGTGATCCGTTGTGTCAACCAGCACCCAGTGGAACGAAAATCCTCTCACGTAAACGTTCGGCAAGGGGTTTTGCTTACTGTATCGAGATATGGTAAGCAGAGCGTGTATAAGCGTTTGTTTAGCTCATGTGAACAAACCTTTTATGTTGGTCTACTGAGTCTTGCACGAAGACCAATTACGACTACACCGGAGCCCTCAAAGATGTTAACCTGTGGAATCAATTCTGAGCGAAACCGGGACGGACAAGCGCGCAAGCACGGCCCCCCATACCCACCTTAAATCTTTTTCGGGCTGATCCCCAGCCAAGGCTTAATGTCCGTTTGTACTGCTTTTTGCATTGCTTCATAGACGGACCCCCCCCATAAATACAAACGTGCAACGGTGGGGCTCGAACACGCACACCTATGTGGTTCCTCCGGTCGCGAGGCGCAGGCGAATGCACCCACCATGCCACCGGGCTCGACCCATACCCACCTTGGCAAGACTCTCGTGTCGGGCACACTCGCGGAGCATCTGGCCGCAACTCAGCGCGATATCTGGTCGCTCGTAGCCGCTGAGCAGCAGGAAGAGAATCTGTGGTTTGAGGTAGACGTGCTCGACCGTCGGATGTCTCTCGCCGGACCGGTACCGCAAGATTTGCGTGAAGATATGGACAACGTCCTTGCGGCCCTCGAAGTCGATCTTCGACAGGTTCTGCACCAACAACAGCAACAAGTGCGAGTTGTACACCTCCTGGGTGAACTTCGACATCTGCAAGAGAAACGTCTCTGTTAGTTCGAGCACTTGCTTCAGCACTGTCTATACCGACATCCATCCTGTGATTCATGACGGCCTTTCCCGTTGCTTAAAAGGTGATCAAATCCGTGGGCTACAAAGCTGCTGCTGCTAATAATAATAATAATAATAATAAAACAGAATATTGCCAGGCATGAAATGCTCTTCATCTAGACGTTCGTCCTATAGACGAGATGAGCAGCGCTACGTCGGGAAACCTTACTGGCCTGCCTTCTGCTTATGGGATCGTCTACCTCGGTTGAGGTGATTACGTTACTGTTTGCTATAGCTGCCGGTGTTGCTGTTTTTCTCATTGCCACTCACGTTGCTCTTTGATTTGTTCGTTGAAGTAGTAAGCAATATAACTGCAGCTATAGTTTGACGATAAAGCTAAAATCGTAGTAGACAAATAGTAAAATGGCTTTCCACATATCTTTACTGTATAGTTAGCTTCTTGCCCTGCAAGGCTGCACTCCACTAGAGAGACCAGATTATAGTAGGCTGCAGTCGTACACATATACATGATAATGGCATTATAAGTAAACCTCACTCGGCTATCTTACCCTATTTTCCCTTCGTAGGGCTGTGCTGCGGCATACTGCTTCTTGGCAACAACCTGATATATAACCCTGCATTCGCAACGTCATCATTCATTTGATAACATCAGCATCGGCTTCTAACTACAATTCTAAAGAATACACATACTCCTTGTGTGAACTTCTATATCTGTCAGAAAAATGTTCGTATTGGCCAGAGTGTAACAGCGATCAAGGCTAGGCTGACATTAATGATGCCAACATGTTTGCTTGGCTTGGACAGACGTTACGTCTTGAAACTGCTAATTTGCATTTGTATACATTCCAGTGAACTTACTGATTCATCGTTTTTAATAGGCTAGTTAAATGTATTAAAAAAAAAAATATATATATATACATATATATATAAAAGCCAGTAAATTTATTAATGATGCCAATGGAGCGACAATTGTTTCCCGAGAACGTGTGTGCCGTAAATGCTACTCCATCTCGTAAAGAGTGGGCATATATATATATATATATATATATATATATATATATACATACATATATGTGCCAGATGTATGATTGGTTGAAAATCGGGAATCTTCAGTGGAGCTCTCTCCACGAGGACAGTCGAGCTGGGCGCCCCATTTTGTGCGCCACGAAATCTAGTGGCAACATTCTTCGGACAATTGATTTTGTGCGTAGTCATTTGTCTAATTTGCAAACTTGCAGATCCAGCGGCCGCCTAAAGGTTGGCTGTTTGGCGACATTACCAAAACCTAGCAACGCTTTAGCTTCAGCTTCGCTGGCAACTTCTCTTACCACTTCCTAAGCCTCATGAGGCGCAGGCGCGTACGCGAGGCGCAAGCTCACAAAGTCCCGAACAACTCTACCTGATTGGACCAGAGGACCTAATTGAAAGGGTACGTACCTGTACCATGGCCCTTCACCACCTGTCTGTCACGACTGCTGCCACCACCACCACCACCACCACCACAACCCTCAACACCTAGCTACCCATCTTCCTGCAGCCTTGAGGGCAGTTTTCTCCTTCAGGACTCCCGGGGGACTGGGCGCCAGGATAGGGCAGCTCGTCTTGCGGTCGTCTTTCTAATCAGCCTGAGCACTCGTTCGGCCTGCTGAAGAAGACGGCTGCGGCGTTAGCGTCGTTCGGGGGGAAATCAAACGTCTTTCCTTTTTCTCTCGTTGCTGCGACTGCTACAGCTGGTCCTGCGTCGTTGTTACCCTCCGACGAGGCATATACGGCGTCCTTTTCACCAAGCAATCAACCAATCACTTCTGAAAGGCGTGCTTGACCTATACACGGCTAGCCTACCTAACCTTGAGGCAAGATACGTGTGGCATTCAACGCCCTCGTCAAACTGCACGTCCCATGGCGGCAGCGTCTTCGAGCGGTCATCAACTTGACGCCGTCGTCGTCGTCGGAGAATTGGCCGGATTGGTCAACTACGCCCAACTCATCGACATTTAGCGCGTACATAGATGTATTGCAGTAAAGAGGGTGTCGAGGGAGACGAGGTCGATCGTACTGCACGTAAAGATCTGTCAACACCTTCCAAACATTCTGCCAGCTACATGCACGCAGCTTAGTGTATTTTTGCGTGGCGAGCAACTTGCAGGTACACCCCACAGCTACGTGACTAGGCCATTTGCACTATCGGGTTTGTACGCGTGTGCGCAGCGCTGTCGCACGCTGTGAAATTTGCCGTAGAACTACCAAAAGCCCTTACGTAGCTATCTCGAGCTGTGCTCTAAAAGAGTGGTAGCGCACAAGTGACTCGTGTGACAATGCAGACTATTTACCTTTCTAAGTAGCAATTGGTCATTTTCGCTTTCATTTGAACTATACCGGCAGAGTGAATTACCTCCTACAGGGGAAATGTGGCCATATAAGCAGGCAAGCGAAATGCCAACACAGCATAAAAAATGTTTTTCTTGGAAATGTGACGGGTCACTGGGAATGTATGTTTTTTTGTTATTTTTTACATACTTGTCCAACTAACGCTCTCAAAAGCAAAGTCTTCTTCAAATGTTCAAACTATAGAAGCAGAAGGCAGTTTCAGTTGCAACGCATTAAATATATAATTGGAGTTTCTTAACGGTTTGTTATAGGATTTTTGGGGCCGGGGAAAAACATAGCCATGAAGCTAACGTTTTCTGCACAAAAGCCAATGACACATTTCGCCGATACGCTAGTAACATACACCCGGTGCGAAGCAAAGAGGTATTTATCGCTCGGTGACTTAGTAGCAGATGGAACAAACATGATCAATGATTCAGCACATACCTGAGGGTCGGGCTGCGACTCGTTACCCGCCGTCTCACCAGCATTATAGAGTAAAGTCCGCATTAAGCACAGGTTCTTCGAGACGTCTTCTTGGGCCTTGAGTGCCTTCATCAATGTATTTGGTAGCTGTTCCTGAAAAGTATCCACAAATTGACACTGGAGGCTTACAAATACAGACAATAAATGGACGGCAATATATATATATACATATATATATATATATATATATATATATGTGATAAAAACGTTGCTGCTCACGATCTATAAGCGACGGTCTTGCACACTCGGCCGCGTACATATTGTGAAAAATGACGCAGTGAACGATAATGACAGCAGTTCCGTTTTCCTACAGGCTACGGTCGATATTCAAGAAGTGACCGTTTCTTGCTTTGTCTGCCTAGACTGTCGTCGCCTGTTTAGACTAATCGCCTCGATAGAAACAGACCGGTTTTTTTTAATTCCTGTCACACCAAGAAGATGGAGACTCGCTTTGCTAAGCTTTTCAGCAAGCACTGTACATTGGCATTGCGTTTGTCAGGTACGACGGCTTTGCGCAATGAACACATACATCCTTTGGCGGTTCAGTGTTAATCGCACCACAAGCAATAGGTTGTCTTGGTAAATAAAGAAAACAGATGACAAATGTTGGTAATATATATATATATATATATATATTTGCACAAATGTTCACACTTAGGTTATGATTCGTCGTTCAAAAGCGGACAACCTGCATAGGACATGAGCGTGGTCCTCAGAAACGTGTCCTTCAGACTACCGTCACGGCTTAGCGCAACAAAAAGAGGTCCGTCGACTTCTAAGATGGCTGCAATAGGCTACCGTTGCCAACTACAGTTCCGATATTTGAAGCTGAATGTTCGCGTTTAACTATCACTCGTTTTTGGATTATCCATTTTTATTACCCTCCTCGAATATGCGGCTCGCAGGGTTGTATTCAGCGCATCGCCCTTATATTTTGCGACGTACCGACTTGCGACCAGAATGCCGCTCCTCGGCAGAAGATTTGTCGGCGTCCCTGAAGGCACTGGCATCTGACGGAGGCGTTTTGCCAGTATCAGTGTTCATCAAGAGCGACGAAAAACTTCGCCTCCTAGTACTTAGCTAAATTGTTACGGCGCACCACAGGCAAACAGCCCAGTCGGCGGGCAACTATGGCATCGAATTGAGACGTCGTATGATGTATGAGAATTTGAGCGTGAATCGCAAACAACCCTTCGTTCCGTGTAACGCTATGTTTTGGGTCGTTCTCGTCTAAGGGCTTGGTGGCAGTGGCGGTGGAGGCAAAGCGGTGAGAAATGGAGCAGATGAACGCCTTTGTGAGGCATTGAGGCTCCCTGAAGTGTCGTGCCAACGGCAGCGTTCAAAATGCATACGCCTCACGAACGAAGGTAAGCAATCGACGTCAAGTGATGATGATTTCGAGATGAGAAATGGGCAGACGCTAAGAAAAACATCACCGATCTGTGTGCAAACAGAACCTTGGCGGCAAAAAGATAAACATATCCAATCCCTACCTGCCATGCCTACAACTATAATTACGGGAACAGCATCAGAAAAACTGCAGGAAATGTCTTCTTTTCTATGCTGTATGTCGCATGATTTGGATGTGTAACCCCTTCCCCCCTTCTTCGTTAGGGTTACGAATCGATTGTGCGGGAGCAAATCGGCAACAAAATGTTAGTCCTTAAAGTTCAAGACGTAGTTTAAAGGTCCACGGTCGACATCTCGTTTCCCAGCAACGGTAAACAAGATGGTCGTATAACCTGTTGTTTGATGTGGACTAGCGTGGTCAACTGGTAGCAACACACGCCGCAAATATTAAATTAATACAACTAGCTGCTAGGATATAACGCTTGATTAGCCTCTGTAGAAGTATTATCAGTTGCAGCCGCTAAATCATTTACAAAAATATATCCAAATTCTGAGTGAAGAACGGGCAGGCGCTTACGACGTTCCTGTGCGAACAACTGCTAGACTGCATTCTATTTTATACGACTGATATGGGGAACTCCTTGAGCCCGCGGACGAGCTAAAATAAGTCGGCGTCTCGTCACAGAATTATGCATTCTGCTATGGTTTCATCAAAAAACGTTGCGCCCCCTGTCGTCAACTCAGCGCAGAGTGAAGATGTGACGATGTCTATTCCTTCTGCTTTGCTGATAACCAAGAATTGTCGCTACGCCCTTTCAGAAAACGCGTGAGACTGGCGTCCTCAAACGTAACTGAGTACCACTCTCAAAGACGAGGCTTTTTTTGCCGATCGTGTAGAGAGCACGCCTGCTGACCTTTGCACAGCACGGGCTTCCCTGCTGCCTTGCGAGATAGACATATCGGAAACCGTCTTGCTAGTGGTAAATGTGAGCAGGAAAAACATCTGTTTGCTTATATGCCTAACTTAAGCAATTTCCTGTTTTGCTCATAACCTTCACACACACATATATATATATATATATATATATATACATTTTTAGTGTTCCACCTTCGGTAATATCAATTGAGTCTCCGCGAACAGGTTCACATTGGTCTTAAGTTAAGCCTACTTGAGTCCAATTTGCCAGCGAGCGTTTGCCCGTTGTACATCGATAGAGAGCTTCTGACAAAGGAACTGAGCAATTCCTTCTAGCTTCCTGAATAGTCGATCACTCAGTCAAAAGGCCAGGGGCGCCTAATGTTCCGAAGGCCACTGCAAAAATGTTTTATCTCATCTTATTCCCTTCGGCCGCTAAGGCAGTATGGTCCGCTCTGTCCACTTCGTAACTGACTATTGAGAATGAAAATGATATGCAAATATTTGCACATATACCTATACTATACACCAACAAATTATGTTGAACAAGGCTTGTGTGCATGACATGCAGCTGTTGCCGATTCCCTAGTTATTCATTCGTTGAGGGCCTACTTAATCGACAATTGCTGCGGCCGAAACTGCTGGAATTCTAGATCGGTAGATGCCATTAATTGCGTGAAATTCTCAGAAACCGGCTGTTATTACGAGTTTTTCCGTTAGCATTTACGTTGGGATGTTGCCCGCCTTACACATAGACTGATTCAGTGTGTCGGCAAATTACATGCCCCATCTTTCCCAGTTTGGGAGAGTGGCAGGTCTCAGCCCTGCCGAAGTGCAATGGCAAGGCCTCCTCCTGGGGTCTCCGCCTTCTTGATCACGGAGGTCCTGGCACCAGGTAAGTATATCTCAATCTTTCGACCGGAGACTAAAGATCATTGGACATTTTCGTCTCACAACGACGAAATACGATTTCGTCTATGTAGACTTTTTGGAATTGAATTAAGCATAGGTTAGACAACTGCTAATTACATATTCGTTAATTGTTAACTTCGAGGTGTCATCATTCATAAAATGCATCAATATATATATATATATATATATATATATATATATATTGGTGATAATGTCGGCTTGATTTATTTGAATAGCTTGAAATTTTAAGGGCATGATGTACATGACGAACTACGAGTATGGTGTTAATTTCGTTGCAATCTCGCAGTGGTTCATACAAAAAATAAAAAAGTGTGAAAAAACAGTGTTGCAAAATATTAGCAACAGTAACGACTATCCTACAAACTGTAATATCGACTATCTTTTACAAACACTGTGTTGTTAGCATGTTATTGTAGCTAATATTTTGCAACACTATTTATTCACACTTTTTTATGTTTTGTATGAACCGATTGTGAGGTTGCAACGAACTAAACACCATACTCGTGGTTCGTCATGTACTTCGTGAACATGCCCAAAAAATTTCAAGTCATTCAAATAAATCAAGCCGAAATTATCCCAAAAAACACGAGTCGCTCATTTTTTTGCAACACACTATATATATATATATATATTAAAAAAAAGATATATATAAAATTTAAGAAAAAGTAAACCTTCCTATGCCACGATACTACGTCAATGTTTGTGGACTGGCACACATGAGGAGCGTACAAGAGTTCAGTGGTGGGATAGTTTTCAATTATTACCCCTATTGCTAATGTATGTGCTCCTATTTGTGAGGTGGGGAGGGGGGCTCTAGTCTGAGGGCAGATAATGAAGACGCCGGTCAGGGACAACAGGGACTGCGACAACCACAGGATTGCAGCGGAGTAGCGGAAAGATTGCCGCAGCCGCCGGCAGCAGAGGACAGCTGCCTCGCAAAGCCAGCGGCCCTTTCGGCTGGCTAAATTAACGTCTGTGCAGCGTAGAGGCCTTCGCCGCCAGAGGCTGTAGCAGCAGCATCACCATCACCATCATTAGCGGCAATGCCGCTGTAGCACAGAAAAAAAAAGAAAGAAGATGATGTAAAAGATCGATTCGCTCTAATTCAGTGGACCTCGCGAGAACAACGAAGCGAGGAGCAAGCCGAAGAGCGGCGAAAAGCACCCCCTCCTGGCACTCCTGGCGCCAAAGCTGGAATGGCTAGAAAGAAGCTAGTATCTGGAGCCAGACCCAACGACGGTGTTCAACTGAGTTCTTATCCGCCTCTAACTGCGTTCTCTATCCTTCGGTCTTTCTTGCGTGCTCTCTATTTCTCACTCTTTCTTCTTTTCTCTCTCTCTCTCTCTCTGTTGCCCTCGTTCTTACCCTCTCGTTTGATCTGCCAGTTTGCTGTTTTGGAGAACTTACCAGAAGATTTCAGGAAAGTGGCGCCGTTTTTAGTCTTTCTTCTCTTTAGTTAGTTTTGTTGTTGTTGTTGTCGTTCGAAACAAGCCGTTCAACAAAGAGCTTGGACAGAACGAGATTGGCCACGAACGTGTCGTTTGTTGTTCAGCGTTCTTTCAACGAGATAGTCGGCAATGGTGTTGGATCAACGGCGATGGCAGAACCTGCCGCGTCATCACATTGTGAATTCGTTGCCTTAACGAGAGATCTAAGTCTGATCTTGCGCTGTTCTCGATATGTATATGGTCCATACTACCACAACAACAACAACAACTACTCTTACTATTACTAATGTTGTTACAAGTCTTACTTCAACATTAAGTCACACCACAAATATCCCGGTCATGTAGTTCGGTTTAGGGGACCGCGAGGTTTTTAGTGGGTTTGAACGTCCCGCGCTACCCAGACCAAAGGGTGAGCATTATGCATTTTTGTTCCTGGCTCCCTGTAAAATTTAAAAAACAAAACATTTTACTTCTGTTACTATTGAGGAATACTCAAACGTTTATAAACGCAGCACCGGAAGGCGAGGCTTGTCTTCGGATGACCAGCGTATGATTACCTGTTCTGTGATGATTGACCGCCGTCCATTAAGTTGCTGCTGGTTTTGCTGCTATTGCAGATATAAGTTAAGAGGGAAGCGAGATCTGTAATAATATTGTCTGTCTGTCTGTGTGTGGCGTGGTCTAGGGGACTAGTGCGCTAGTCATGCTTGTCATCTACCGGGGTGTCGCCGGTTCGATCCCTGTTGTTGATCGTATTTTCTTTGAGCGATGTTTACTGAGAATAGATGATACACCATACCGCTGAGGGTCAGCGGCCATGCTGCCACAAGGACTATTGGGGAAACCCTAGATAACTTAACATGTCCGGCCCTCGGTGCATTGAAGATATACCTCACGGTGAATGCCATGCCTGTAGGGGATGAAGGATGGTCTAGAATTAAAAACAACCTCCTTAAAAAAACGTTTTTAATTCTAGTGTGTGTGTGTGTGAACGTTATGACAATGATGTTTACTCGTCTACGACGCGCTTTCTATACAGCTGTAGCAGAGAGTTAGCTAATAACTAACAAGCTATTAGTTAACTATACAGCTCAACTCGAGCCAGATATGAGCAGCAGCAGCAGCGGCGGCGGCTGTCGTGATTCCGTTCCCTTGCTGAAGTTCGCACACTTGCACACAGCGACCGCGCTGGCTCGTTTGAACGACCCTACCGAAGCAGGAGGCATTCTCTCTCCAACGAGTCGCATAAAGCTGTACAGCGAACTGCTGGATTCGGCAACCCAGCAGTTGGCGGTGCCGAACACGACACCAACCACCCGCGCCGCGAGACTCAATCACCTCCCAACCCCCAATTGCAAGCATTTTTTGTTAGCTTCCAATTGCAAGCATTTCTTGTTAGCTTCCAATTGCAAGCATTTTTTGTTAGCTTCCAATTGCAAGCATTTTTTTGTTAGCTTCGCCTTCGTTCGTCACCGTATGTCACCAGTGAGCGACGATTGAGCAGACGAGAGCCAGAACACACGAAACCAGGGCCAGACAGGGGGCAGAGGTTACGACGTTACGACAGCTCAACGCGGCACATCGTGTCAGCACGGGGCGGTGTGGGATGGGGTACGTGGAACGAACGGCAAGACCGAGAAGTTGGCCGCCAGGCAGCAAGCATTGAAGCATTGAAAGAAAAAGGTCGTTAGATGGTGATCGCCTCCGTCGTTTTCATTTCGGCACCGCTTAGACGGTCACGGCAATGCAATCGTCGGTGAGAAATGTGGGTGTTTAGGTGATAGCTTCTTGCGAAAACAATTATATATATATATATATATATATATATATAGAGAGAGAGAGAGAGAGGGGGGGTAAGAGAGCAAAAGAGGGTCAACAAAGTGTATACGAGATAGAAAGTAAGATGGAGCAAGAACCGGTCGTCACATCAACTCATCGTAGTCATCACGTTCTCCATTGGCGGCAGGCTCCGGAAGATATAAACCAACTTGGCTGCTGCCTCTACGTCTGCTACTAACTGCTGTTCCTGCGAGCGCTCAGTATGGTAACGGCAACCATCACAGCTAAGCAACATTCCTTCGTTTCTTTCCACTTTGACTCCGAATGCTCAGAAAAGTGTGAAAACGCATTTCCTTCTCACATGCAACGCCGCCTCGCTTGCTCCAGCTCGTTGCCGACAACAAGTTGGTAAGCAACACATGTAGCCACTCAATAGCGTCGATAAGGAGAGCGTTTTCTTTCTCCCCCTATATATATTTATATATATATATATACATGTATATACACGTACACGCATGCGTCCTTGGCTACAAGAGTGCTATATAACGAAAAACATGTAACTGTCCAAAAAGAGGGACAGCGTATATATATATACACATATGCATATCACTTTTCTGGCGGGACAGCTATATATATATATATATATATATCACATTTCTAGAATTCGCTACATTGGTTTATCTCTCTCTCTCTATATATATATATATATATATATAATACACATCTGTATATAAATAGCTCGATGACGTACCAATGGGTCTAAACGCGGGAGCCTTTCCCTTTGCTGACGCTTGGAGAGAGAGAGAGGTTCTTACGCGTTGTCTGTCGTCGGGGGTCTTTACTTATCTTACGGCAGCCAGCAGGAGCTGCAGGAGCTTCAGGGGTCGCAGTAGTATGGCCGACAATGGCAATGCTCGTCTCAGCCGCACGGAAAGACGACCTCTGAGCGACACATATTTGAAGCTATTTTGCGCTCGATTGGCTTCGTTGTGCTGCTTGGTTTGCGGCGGCCGGCCTCTGATGTGATGACGGGCGAGGTGAATAGACGAGCGACGAAAATAGGGGTCTGCTTCGGGCAGAGCAGATGGGAGGGCAGCTAACAGCCAAGACTACTAGTGTGGAGTATTTCGTCGGAGAATTTCAACCAAGCTTTCGGTGATTGCCTGTTCTACTACCACTGCAAACCACTCAGCAGTAGTAGTTTTGCAGCGTAGTGGAGTAATAGCAGCAGCAGCAGCAGCCGCAGGAGAGGGAGCAACAACAATAGGGAGCTATTTCAGTGTCGCCCATGGAAGAGGTGATCTCGTTGTCCTCGTTTTCCTTCGCCACTCTCAGCCATTTCGGATGATGAGCGCGATTCACCGCACCACTCGTTGCCGTGTCATAGCCGTAGATCGAGCCTGGTGCAGTGCCGAGCCGCGTCAACATCGTTGTTGGACCACCACAGGATGCAGAGGCGAGAGTAGTTAGCGCCTGAGGTTGCCACCTTGCACCTATAGGTGCGCACTTGCAGTGGGCAGTGTTGCTGATGTATAATCATTCTTTGATTTATCTATTAGTAGCGATTAATTGTACCCAAGTGATTGCAACTATCATACAGATACTAGTCTGATTGATTCATAACTCACTTCGTTACAACCCCAGCTGATACCGCCACTGTTGGTTCTTTTGTGTGCGCGGGATTGACACTTGCGTCACTTGAATGTAAATTGTGGGGCTGCGCGTCGCTAATGAGTTGATTCTTGACCAACTCGGTGTCACCGTCGCACACCACGTCGACTTGTGCGATTTCATTACATGTGGCACAAACTCATAATACACATACCCTTCTCGGGAAGCCGCCACATTCTACTCCGACAAAACAATCTAAAAAGTAGTCTTACCCTTTAATCTAATTTCGATCGCATATTGCACTGTCTGGATAGGTTGATCTTGCCAGCACCGTTTTTTTTAACGATTCTCGTGATAGTCCGTCTGTCAGGAGGCACGAAGTGTTGCGTCGACGTCTATACAATCTAATCGGTGTGGCCTTCATACAATGTCCAAACACGACGAACCACTTGACGACTATTATGACCCTTATCATCATTATGACGGTAGGAATGATGTTAGTTATATTGCAGTAAAATATCACGGACAGTGACTCGGACAGTTTCGAATATTATTTAGTTCGCACGCCTGCGTCACACGACATCAACAACAACAACAACAAAACAGCAACCAGCCGCCTCTTGCCAACATCTCCGACAGTCTTCTCTCTCCGTCCGTCCGTCCATCCGTCTCGCCGAAAAGTACGGAGCGAGGGTGACTGTCTCCGTCCGAGTTGTGGAATTTCTTCGAGGGTGACATATCGCACCGCCGCCGCTATCGCTGCAGTGCAACGTAGCAGGAGCCTCGGTGAACGAAGTGGCCGTAGTAGCTGCGCTCGCTTATTTGAGGTGCAAGTTAAGAAAAATGACTCTGTAGTTATGAGAAATTCCACGCGTTTATGCGAACAGACCCCAGCGAAGGCTGGAAATAGTCTCTCGCAGTCACTCGAGCAGCTTCGCCGGGCGGCGCTTCGAGGTGTGCCGATCCCCCCGCTTCCGCCGTTGGGAATGACCTCTGCCACCTAGAGCAGAGGTCATTACTGAGGCGGTAATGAAGTTGTGAATGCTGGAAAACCGGGCTACAGATTCCAAGCCATCGGAATTACGTCCGTTGTGATTCAAATTGCACCGGTCAAATTTCGTTCTTCCTGTATCTTCGTGCGCGCTTGCTCTCTCTCTCTCTCTCTCTCTCTCTCTCTATATATATATATATATATATATATATATATATATATATATATACTTTAAATGTATGTAAAAAAAGTTTAATGATAAAAGAGCGCAGTTTTAGTATTTAATGGAATTAGAGGGGAGAGGAAGCTTGTAATACAGGGGAAGAAATTAGACTATATAAGTCAGTGTAAGTATCTTGAGGTGGCAATGACTACAGGGGATGATTATTTAGAGGAGGCAGAGATATTACGGAGGAAGAATGCTGAAAGAGGAAGAAATGCAGTAAGGTGTAAGGGCCTCTAGTGGTTTAATGAACATATATTAACAAGAAATATATGGAAGGCCATGTACGTGCCAGGATTGACCTTTGCTAATGCCTCTCGGGCTCACAGCGCGGGTTACGAAGGAAGTTAGAAACAATACAAAGAGAAGTGATAAGATTTGCATTGGGTTGCCGTTTTAATTGCGCCAGGGAATTTCGTGAGGGGGAGGGGGGTATCAAAATGTATACAAAGGAAAGTACAAAATAAGCTAAGATTTAGTATGAGGATTTAAAATGTCACAAATAAAAGATGGGTTAAACAGATACAGCTCGTAAATACGACACTTAGGATTGTCAAACACAAAATGGGATCGCAGAGTAGAGTTCGCAGCTAGGAAGATTGGGTACAATAGTCAGCAATGGGTCAGAGCGAGGGTGTAGCGATAATATTATAAGTATGCCTAAAGTCAAATCTCATAGTTGATACAACTTGTTTTTGTCCAAAAGTGTATGGTAGAGCTTTGATCGTTTAAAACTACTTTGTCAAACATCTCGTCCTCGTTCGCGTGGAGCATCTCTAAAATATTCTTACATGGTTGCGTGTCACTCCGCCACTCGAATATAAAATAATTGTTCAACCTAAACATAAGGTTTCTACCTTTCGTTAGACAAATGTTAAACACTGGAGAAGCATAAATGATCGCGGGAATAACATCCGAGTTTGCAGAGTTTTATATACAGTTCCGATGTTATTAAAACAATTGTGTGCAGGAGCCAGCGTACTCTTCAACTAAGTCAGTCATGTGATCACTGTTCTTGAGTGTCTGAGATGCCAAAACTCCTAGATCCCGTATCATGATTACAATATTGACAGCGTTCCTATTGGGGGTGTATGTGTAATGCGGGTTCAAGTCTAGACCCCGTATTTGCGTATGGGTAGCTTTAGATCCAGATCCTGGTCCACGCCATAGGTTCTTTTCCATTGAGAGCGGCATTTTTCTTTCCCATTGAGAGCGGCGTAGGAGTCTGTGTAATTTACACTCGTGTTTCCTTTTTGTGCACTAAGCATATTAGTGCACAACGAAAGATACCGGGCACCGTTTTCTCGTAGATAGTATCGATCTACCACACTTTTTGCGTCCTTAAACAGGCCCACCGTTGCACATTTGTAGTTATGGGGGTCCGTCTATGAAGCAATGCGGAAGGCAGTCCCGTGCACGTTCAATCTTGGCTGAGGTTCAGTTCGAAAAGTATTTTTTCAATATGTTATAATATACGTGCCTGTATAAACCCGCCGCATCTAAGTGGCTCGTAGCCATTGAGAGTTCCCTCAGTATGCGAAAAAATCGTTAGGATTTTTTATAAATGTCTAACAGTGTTTCACAAAGATCAGCAACGGGGGGGGGAGAAGAAAACGTTTTGACTTGATACTCAATTTGCTGCGGCAAGCCATCCAGCAAGAAAGATTAACAGAGATGGTAGGGAAGATATAACCTTCGAAATTAAAGTTCCAGTAGACGTCTTTCTTTACAGCCGCTAAGCAAATTCGTTATTCTTTCTTCCAAATTAGTATTTTGGATAGTTTATTTGGCAAATACGAATCAATCGAACGAAAACTACTCGACGAGTCAGCGCTCGTGTGCGAGACTCAGCTTTTTCCTAAGCCGCTGGCATCTCAAAGGTTAACAATAATATCCTTCTGCGTGCCCCTTTAATCTGTTCACTTGCCGAGTTTATATCACGACATCCTGCTTAATTGGTGCAAAGTAGCCTGCAGATCTTATAATTCGTTTACGATCCATGTATGCAGGCGAAAGACTAAAGCCAGTATTTGACGATCGTCTAATGACAAGAGGATTTTGCGCTAATTTCGTCAATCATGGGCGGCAAAATTAATAACAATAATAATAATAATAATTTTTTTTTTAAACAAGGGTTTAATATTATCATTATATACATGTATCACAATTACTAATATATTAATTATATAACATCATTGTTATTGCTCGAGTTCGCTGACCACTCAACATCTTGGCGTTGCCTCTCTGAAGCTCCAATGACACCCTCTGTCGGAGGAACGCGGTCGATCTGGGCTCCGCTGTAGCCTCAAAGAATAATAATAATAATAATCGGTCTGCGTTTGTTGGTGGTAAACTAGGAAATGTGTAGCTGAAAGCTGCATTTAGTGTCTCCAGCTCCCGTAAAGACGGTGGTGGAGATTTCTATCGCAAAAAAGAATTACTTACGTGTCCGTCCAGTGTTCCTTTGGCCGTTTAGTGTTGGTGTCCATTTCGGTTGTTAAGGCAACCGCAAAAACGGCATGAAACAGACATGACAGAAGAACGAACTGGCGAGATCTCGACGTGGCTCGCGAGATTTAGAGGCAACACGCAAGGAGGTCATCCGAGACAGCTCAGCGAATCCTATCGGCCCGAGCCTGCCTCAAGTCTCTAGAGATTCGACGCCCACGCCCCCCTCCCCTCCCAAAGGAGGGCAAATGGCGCCGAAATTGCTTTCTTTGCATCGTTCGAGATGTTGTGACGTTGTGTCCGCCGTTACGTTGTGGAATGCAACACATCTACCCAAACGGGTCTCCCAGACTACTTGTCAGAGTCGGACCCCGTCAGCGTAGGCGAAATAGGTCGTCCCCAATCTTAAATGATAGTTGTCGTCGCTGTGCAAGAAGAACATAGTTCGCACCCGAACGAAAATTTCGTTTCTGATCTGTGGCTGTTTCCCTAATGGTTAGTAAACGGCTCTACATTATATGCTAGCCGTTTTCCTTCATTTTTAAGCCTAAGTACAGTGACGAAGCCAAGTTGTTAGCAGTGTTATCAGCAGGTGAATAACTGCCTTACGCATCGTTATCAGACCCATCTCTGTTTGGTGTTTGTTCTGCACACGCTATAGCGATACCCTGCAAACCGCTCAGTGCTTTTTTGATACGCACGAGCTAAAAACTCTTCCGGCGCTACTTGTGTTAGTAGCTTAGCTTACATACGGCACTGCTGGTGTAGTACATAGACTGCGCGATTAAACCTTGCCTCTGACCCTAACCACTATGAGAAAACTATACGGGTGTAGCACTTATACAAAAAAAAAGCATCTGCTTCTTTCCTTGTAGGTCTTTGGCTAAGGTATTCAAGCCAATTATCGACCGCTGGCCACAGCGATGCTACATGTTAGACCAATGCGGTTGCCCTTCTTTCAGTTCTATTCGGTTACTTCGTTACAGTGGGTATATGACCGCATTTTACGACGACCTGCAGAACCTCGTTGACGCTCATGGCGGACTTCGTTTCTATACTTCTTTTTATCATGCTGTGGTTCTCCTCCCTGGCGTTCTGTTGTCTTCAAGTTCTCGTCAACCTTGACGGTGTCACAGATATACATATCGATAAAGGCCCCGCCACTCAGACATGATGCGTCAGGGTGGTCAGCATTGACGTGCGGCCACAGTTTTACCTCAGAGACATCGCCGCATCTCCCCCTTGCAGTCGTGTGGGTCACCTATCCTGTCACCTTTAAATATCGATCTCCAGCACCCAGTGCATTATCACGTTGACGTGCCCGTCTATTTTGGAGAGGCTGTGGCCGATAAAGTGCACAAATCGACTTTCCACCGTAGCACCGTGACCCCCGAAATGACAGTCGAGGGACGAATTCTTACTTTACATAGATGTTTCATCCCTTCAGACAAACGTTCATTCGTATTTGTAACGTTGTTAGACATGTATAGGCTTCGTTGGTCTTTCTTAGTTCAGTATGAGGACGCTATACGTACCTGTACTTATCTATAGTAGCAGGCGTGTACCCGACAGGGCAAATATCAGGATATATGTACAAGACTAGACATGAGATTATTTGTCTTCTACCATTGCGAGCCCACATAACGGACTCGTGGAAGCAGGCGGCATATGTGTTACACGTTACGCAATTTAGCTCTTGTAGGTCGTACAGCAGCAGACTGGCACCAGATCATTACGCGAGTTTCGCAATTGTGATCTACTTACTTTTTATACTAACCAAAATACTTCCCCGGCTGCGTGCGTTGCCTGTGTTTTTCGCTACAGCTTGCCGGCGTATTTCAACTAAAACAATAGGCTACTATGATCTCTTATCGATGTTCTGCCTTCTCATTTAGAACTGATCTCTATTATGGTTCGTATTGTTTAACTTATATCTACCGGCCCATTCGCAGTGTTGCTGCTACTTTCAGTGTACGTGGTACATATAGTTCTTGCCGTAGTCTATTACTTAATATTTTATTATCTATTACCTAAACCAATCTTCGTTTGTTGATGGGCGTGTTTTTCCACAATTGAGATAACACTAAAATTCTATGGCAAAAGGTCCTCTCAGTAAATATATATATATATATATATATATATATATATATATATAAATAAATAATATATATATATATACTGTGGGAAAGAAAGAATTATTGTATTTGTGAGTGCTCTATATATATATAACAATTACAAACATTGTTACTACCAGCACATAAGTAAATATATTAAAGTAACCCATTTTTAGCACTGATGCTACTTCCGACGACGAACATTATCCTGGCATTATCTCGTTACAGCTCGAATGTCATGCGTTGTCACACGGTGATGTTCACCGCGGCTCTACTCCGAGTCTAAATTTGTTCGTCAACCTCAGAGCGTCTTGTCTCCAACCGCCATAGATCTAGGATTACGGACATGGCTTGTGTGGAGAGACGGAACTCGCTAACATTCTTCAGTTCGGGCCACGTCGATTCTGATCTTTGTTTCGGCGGCTAGGCATGAGACGGTGACTCGGTAATCAGTCTGCCGAAAAGGTCGACCAAGGGCATAGTCAGCTTAGCCTGTGTGTGCTCACCCCGCCGACTCACAAATTCATCCGATTAGCCTATTTCTCAACCGTACGAGCAGTTCGGTCGAAATAAATGTGCTAGCCATGCATCTTCTACGCAGTTAGACGAGACCGTTTTCGACTTGATCTTGTCCAGATCTGACTCGCATATCAGAACATTAGGACGAGCGACGGGATCGGATCGACAGGCGGCTTTATAGGGTAGCTGCAGGGACAGTGCAGTTCCAGCGTATCTGCTTACCAACATTGTCATCTGCCGGACAAATCAAGAGTGACTTTTTTCCCAGCTTCAAACAGCTTCAACCAAAATAACTCTCGCTAGTGCGAGTGATGGCGAACTTACGGTTTGCGACTGTATCGGGATGCCGGGAAAGCAGTAGAAGCGACTTTCGTGGCGCAATTGGATAGCGTGCCACATACCTTAACCCCCACTGCAAGCGTCGAGGGGTATGTTTTGTACTGAATATATGTTAAATAAATATGTATGGTATATAAAATGAATATGCACCCACCCTCACAGGTTGACTGGTGTACGTCCGAATTCTTTGGTCAAAGTAGACATCGAGTGCGCTTCGAGTCGATCGTTTCCAGGGGAAGCAAAGAACAGGTGCGGTTCTGCGAAGAATGCACTACGTCCGGTACTCTCAACGAATGCCGAGAAGGATTCTCGGCAAATTCTCGGAAAAGGTAAAGAACCTTGCGCTAGTAGCTCAGGCACTAGTAAAGTCAAAAGAGTCGTTGCTGAGCCTATTGCCTCCGGCAACATGGGAATGCCAAGAAGCTCGAACTCACATCTTCCTCTGATCAGGAGTCTAAACATTTGTTCGTTAAAGCACCTGACTGGCTTCGCTTTTTTAAACTTTATACCCTTGGATGAACCGTTTAGCGTTTTTTCCGGGTTAAATGTCAGTACACTCTATTGCTCAACGGCACGTTGGCTACTTAATTCATGAAATATCGGCGCTGGATTTTTGCCGAACTGTCGTTCAGGCAGATACGCTAGATTACCTGCTTGACTACGGATAGAGCAGGAGCGATGCTACATCATCCTTTTAGCGCCCTGCACCAAAGTGAATCTCTACTTCACTAAGGATCGGTCTTGAATTGGCCTAATGCAGAATCGGATAGCATAAAAGCATTTTTATGACCATATGAAGAAGTGCCTGCACAATGCTTAATCATTCGAAAATAATAATCTTCTAGAAGTGCACACGCAATAATAAAAAAAAGTTGTGTCTGTTGGGTTTGTGTATACCGCCTAACGATCAGAAGACGTTATCAGACCAATGATGAGCTCCGAATGAGCTAAATTAGCTCTAAAATAAATTACATATTCAGAACTCTAGTTTTTGTGGGTCTCAAAGAATGTATCTAGAAGCTCCGCTCTAATATGCTGGCGTGCGTAGCACAGTCAAGTTGTTGAAAATAAAGGGATGAACGAATATTTGTCGTATATATATATATATATATATATATACCTAATCGTTAGAGTAAAGCCATTTGAGAGCCTAGTCTCGTATCGGCCAAATGGCCAAACGGCAAAGTACTAGACAGTTTGTGTGAGAAGGAACAAGGTAGAGAGAGAACGACAGTGAGCTAATATAATGCCATGGCGACTAGAAAACGTGACAGACATCTTTTACTGGCGGCTCTGCTTGCTTTTCGTGCGAGTCGGTTCGAAATTTTCGCCCAGCCGCTATTCAATTGGTAGGCGATGCCGCCTTGTCTGCCGCCAAAGCAGCCAGCCGCAGTAAGATCGGGGTTCTAAAAAACTTTTTTTCGGGCTGATCGTCAGCCAACATTAAAGGTCCACGGGACTGCTTTTGCACTGCTTTGTGAAACGGACCCCATAAATACAAATGGGCAACAGTGGGGCTCAAACTCGCGCACCTGCTATGTGTCTTCTTCGCTCGCGAGGCGCACGCGAATGCACCCACCACGCCACCGGGCTCGACAAGAGTGGCGTTCTCTTGCACCCGTACTGTACTGCTCTCCGACCTGCAGCACCGGGTCACTAATTCAGGCATAGCGTATATGCGTCCCCCGCCTGCGTGTAATTACTCTTCTGCGCTCAATATCCAGCAGATCGGAGGGTTATCTTAAGGGGTGTACATATATGTATGCACTGCAGTCTATATATGTAGGGTGGTTTAAGTGGGCATTACTTTAATCCATCGGCTCGGCTTTTGCCAGGCGCCAAGACTTGCCGTAAGGTGGCTGTCAGTGGTTCCATACTGTCCGAGCGTGAGCAAGCGTTTTAGAGGGCTTACCAACTTCCGTTATGCTTTTACTCAGTCATACGTAAATGTGTTTTAAGTCCTAAATTTTCTGTTAAAAAAACGTGTATGCTTTGGTCAACAGTAGACTAGTGATGGTTTCATACTCGTGCCTACCTTTTCGGCCTTTTTGTCGACCTTTTCGAGGGCGTTGACAGCTTCGCGCAGATTCTTCACCACCTCGACGGGGTTTTTGCTCGACTTGCCGAACAACGGCATCTCGCGTCCACATACAAAGTCACCGCACCACCGCCGATGCGTCGTCGTCGTTGTTGTTGTTGATACTCCGCTGCTAACGGTTTTTGCCGCTTGTGAGCGCAGCAGCGCGAGGGCAGCTCCTCCGGTTAGTGTCCTTCTGCAAGCTAAAATCAACATCAACGGCCGTCATGTTGAATAGCTGACATAGTGTTCGAAGTCAATCAACAATCAATCGAAATAAATTACCGATAAAACGGTATTTTCTTCGAAATCGGTAATCACACGCTTAGTCTGACATGTTCGCATTTTATTTGTCGTTGAGAAAGTTGAATAGGCAACCGGTTGTTTCTGATCGAGCTAATTTCAAGTGAAGCATGTTTTCCATAACATAGCCAAATATCTGAAAAGCGTGAGTGAAACAGATAGTCAGTGATCTACGTATATACGTGCCGTATAAAAAGTACGCACAGTCATGAGCCGATATGCTATAGACTCGTGATTCTAGCATGACAGCAGTAATAGTTAACCTAACGAGTGGTTGACTAGAAACAAGAGCATGTTTGCTTTAGTTAAGTCAGCCAAGTTTGCAATTAAAATTGCGCCATCGTTGCACCTTCACTCGTTTTTCCTCGTGTAGCGTCCAGCAATTTCCAGGTGAATTGGCCTGGAGCCAGGTGTAGTTGTACATTCTCCAATGCAAAACTACACCTGGTTTTTGAACAGACTTTGTTAACACATTGTCTGTATCGCTTAAAAAGCCGCCATTTTCGACCACAGGCACACACAGATACACAAAATACATGCGCGCACGGCATATGGTAGTGTACATGTCAGTTATGACGTACGAGAATTCTGCCGCGCGGTACAGAGGTGGTACCTGCTATGGTCTTCGTTGCCACGCATGCAGTGAACAACGTTACCGACAGGCAGAGGATTGACCGCGCCATAAGGGCATGCGCCCGTAGCCAACGTAGTCTAGTGCAACAACCCAGACACATCGATACACACCCACACACTGGCTGCCGTTAGAGTCGTAAGCATCGATTTCTCTTGTTTTCTAGGCGCATATGTGATCATTATTACAATGTCTCTCCCGCCTTCTCATCTTTTGTAGCATTGTCGATCCCTACGATCGCTGTGTAACATGCAGGAAGGAGCTTACGCCGTTTACTAGCGGCCCCACACCGAGTACCTATACACCAATGTGTTCGACGCTGCTCGATCCTATTTACTACTGCCTTACACCCAATCCAGTTTGTCGGTCTATAGACTGTTGCTGCTACCTACTCTATTATACTGTTTCGAAAGTAGCACCGTTTTTACCGTTGATGTGCGCCCTTTGTGGACTGAGGAAGAAGAAGCAGAAGAAGGAGAAAAAGTAGAAGAATAACATTGCCTGCTTCCAGCATCATACAGCGACAATCTGGTACACATCTCTACACGAGACGGCCCGTGCTACAGAACTAGAATCACGTAGAAGTTTCCGTGGAGCGTAGCGACGGTAGTATGAGAGACAATAAGCCGTCGGCGTACCTGGCAACTGGGCTGTTTTGCCCACCGCATTGTCTACATATGTGTCTACAGCGTTCGGCCGGAAACGCGATCGTCCTGCAAAAACGCGACGAAACAAGATGTGCCCAGGACGGGAAAAAATTCGAGTGGTCGGAGAAGATCGCACGACCGGGGTTGATAGTAGCAGTGGTACCAACGTCGTTGTCGTTGTTGTTGTTGTTGTTGTGGTTGTGGTTTTTGTTGTTGTTATTATTATTACTAATATGTCAACAACATCGACATCGAGTCCCACACCACCAAATGAAAAACAGAAGTTAGTATTAGGAGAAGTGGTCGTAGAGAGAAGCCGTTCCACCTGCTCTGTGGAGTTCACCTGCACCTGACGAGACATCATTCAGGCCGTTGCTGCTGTTGTCGCGGGCTGGCTACTACTACTACTACTACTACGTATGTTCTAACGCGCCCCCGCAAATGCGAGTATTAGTTAGGCCGCTGGGCCACTGCAAATGGACCTTGTCCGCTCAATTACGGTGGCCGCTTACGGCTCACGGAGGAGCGGACGTAGGCCGCGTGGCCGCGCTTGCGGAAAGCTCCCCCCCCTGCTTTTGTCCGCGGAGCCGCCCGGAACCGCGCTGGGCTGCCGCCCGGAACCGAGGTGTCCTATCGCTACCGCATTTGCGGGACAGCGCTGCATGAGCGCGTTATACGAGCAAGTCATGAGCAGACTCGCTCGAGCGGTTGTGCGCGCCGCTTGCAGTGCAGTTGGGAACTCGGCGTACTCCTGTCATTAGTGTTTTGAATTTGGCCAAGTCGCATATTTTTGAGTCGAACCACACGTCGCACAGTAATACAGTACTGTACTGTACAGTAGTGAGGCAGTGACGAAGTAAATAACACAAGTAAAAGGGTACCCGCCGTGCCAGAGCTGCGGTCGCAGCAGGTATGCCACGCTTCGCCTTGAACGGTCTATTATTAGCAGAGGCTGGTGTTCTTAGCGTATGCATAGTGATACTGCTGAGTGAATACGAGTCACTACTAGACTAGTTTGGACGTACAGCTCGACTGGGGATTGCCGGCAGACGGCATGCCCGTGACGCGGTTATTGGACGGGTAGCTGCCACCTGTTTCCGCTACAAAGAACAACGACAAAGTGTTTTTTAATGTTTGTAATGTTTTTCTACCAAAGGCGACACAGCTTGGCTATTGCAGGATTTATAGAAATGGCATGCGCCTACTCCGCATGCAAAACTCCAATCTATACAGGCATAACAGGAGATGAGCCTGAATGCATGTAAGCGTTTCACAATGTGTGTCATTGGTAAGTGTTATATATATATATATATATATATATATATATATATATATATATATAGATACCGTCACCGACTACCTAGCGCTTTCTATGGTTCATCTTGCGGAAACCAACAAGCTAAGAAAATACAATCCTCACTCTGCTCACTCTGTATATAAATTTGACGTGGGCTTATTGCCTAAAGATACGATGTAGACATGAATCGAGTAGGTTGAAACTGACAGAGCATTTTCGGCCCGCTCGGGGCACCTAATCGCCCGAGCATTGCTAGGGTTAGCCGATTTAGAGGACACCATTCGCACCTTCTGCATTTGGGCTCTTTAGCTGGTTCGTAAAAGTTCGTTCTTTTACCCAACTTGAAATGGAAACATTACTATTTGTTGGCCTAAGTTGTTTTCTAAAGTGATCAGTCAGCCCCGCCGATACAAAAGTAGAGGAAAAACAGCTTACCCTACTGGCGTAAAGCTTGTGTGTACATCAACCTTTGAATACAATCGATCGATTTTAGCAGGAATGCCGATAGTCGTGGCCAGAGTGCGCAAAGTGTGCGCTTGATTCAGCTCGAGCTAAATCGACGCTTTAGACGTTGCCGCCCTTTATGTCAGGAATCTCTCTTCATATCCACAAAAAGGGCGCTACTTTCGGTATCAAACCGACACAGCTTGGGCGCATCTACCACCGACCTATGATCCATCACCTTGATCATGATCATCTCCACCAACACGTCTATCCCCAAATACTAGGGCATGGTCTTGAATCGAGTACTCCAGTGCTATGGTTAGTATGCTTTTAACTGGCTCAAGAGTCACGCGACAGTGTTTTCTAGTCACCACCAAAAAAAAACAATGGCTTCAGGAGCCGTTTACGCTATCTGCGAAATAGTTAAACCGCCACCTGCAAATCGGTACTGGAGCTTGTCGCTGTTCGAACCAAAAACAATGCACTATTATTATGTCAAATGATCATGACGCTTGGGCTACTGCCCGGCTATCGTTGCCATTGTTGACAGCACCACAAAACAAATATAATCTTAACGAATCTCTACAATATCCGCAATCAAATCATACCAAGTCTCTATGTGCGTCAAGGTACTGCTTATGTCACGATTCTCTCGGGGACCGACTGGGAGGTCTAAGGGGCGGGGCAGGTATGGAGTGAGCGATCGATAAGACTTCAACATAGACAGGTTTAACAAAACTGGAGGGAGCGAAAGATGGAACATCATTAGATTTGTTTCGCCCCTTGATGGGAGTGCTTTCGTGATGACAGTCACACAGAATGATAAACCGCTTCACAATATATCCTATATATATTCTATATGAGTTCATTCACTGTACTACAAATGTATGGCTACCAAAAAATTACTTGAAACATTATGTCCACTTTGTTTGGTAAAATTACTTGAAACATTAAGTCCACTACGTTCGGTGGGACTTATACATACCTATACGGCAACGTCCCTCCATATGGGTTAGTAGCATTAGGTCACGTCCTCGCTGCTAAGCAGCCTTGTGGTGACACGTTGGAGCGGTCAGGGCACGATATATGCCACACGACCTCCGCACTTCTTGCATAGGCACTGTTTTGCTGGCCACTATTTTACACAGACGTTTGAAATAAAAATGATGCACTGAATGGCTTGTAATGCCGTAGTGTTTGGCCGATTTTATTCGTTCCCTTTCGTATTGTAAAATCCGACTTCGATTATTTCGGTATCTTTGGACTTCCGCCTGTCAATAAGCTCGCCGAATGTAGTGTCTGTATATGGCAATTCACGTCATCGTGGTAAGTTTCCCATAGGTAGAAGAAGTCGATAAAGTTTCGTACCAGGTGCCAGGTCACTTGGCGCTATCTTCAGAAAGTGTAATCTGGTGGGGTTTTATTCCGTTAGAAATTCTTCACGGTCAGGTTCTTGCAAACTATGTTTTCTTCGTAAACGACAAATCTCGAGGTCTGTCTGTTTCTCGCTTTACATTTTACTTATGTACAGTCTCTAGGTATGTTAATAGATTCAATTCACAATATGCATATATTATGACTATAAATTCAGCGTGATGTAATCAAGAACGCTCTTTCTCGAGCGGGCAGTCAGAAATCGAGCGCCTACACTGCGTCCAAGTGATACATACCGGTTGCATAAGTTACCGCAACGGCAGCGAAACAGCTCGTGCCTTGGTTGTGGAATTGTACTGTACGGCAAAGTGGATGGTAACACGGATAGAAACCCGTGCACAATATATTGGGTTACGAGGAGGAATGGCATAGTACAAAGGCTTCTTCCAAATCAGGTGTAGCATAGCGGTGGTGTACTCGCTCGTCGATAATGGAAACTGTCCCCGCAAGCGTATAAACCAATCGGAAAAACCAATGTTGACCTCATGAGAAAGGTTGGTTTTGCTCTGTCGCGCTGCTCGAGAGCAGTGCAGCCGTGAGTTCGTCTCACAGAGTCCGTAACCAGCCACTGACGACAAATTTCCTATTTCAAATTAAAAAGACTCGTGCACGTCTTGACAGAATACTGCGTGGAGTTTTCTATACTAGGTTCGGCGTTTAACGCTTTCCTGCGGCACTCTGTGATTGGCTGACTAAAGAAGCCGTACCCCGAGAAGAGATTTAAATGCCGAGGTAGCAAAACTTTTCTACAAACTCTATTTGCCCTCCTTGGAGAAGCAGCCCGTCCGCGCCTGGGAGTGGTCTACTGCGTTGGAATTTAACAACCTTGCGTTTAGCAGCGTTCTCTGTCTAAGACAGTCAGGCAAAAAGCACGACTTAAATAAACGAACTGCTTTCTGTAAGTCTGTTTGAATTCGGCTGTGGATAACAAAATCATCTACATATATGAGGGTCAACACAGTTGGATGCGCCGTTTATCTTACGTGGAAGATCACTGAGCAGAGTAACGAACAATAGTGGGCTCACGTTAATTTCTTGGGCTATCCTGTTGTTTGACTGAAGGAATCGTGTCCGCATAAGCCGTCATCAAGAATCATTTAGTTTGCCCTCAGAAATGCCGTGAACAAGCGTTGCATTTGCGCTCTGCCACAGAACGTTGAGAGGATCGGATTGCATAATATGCTCGTTTTTTGTTAGACCGGGCCGAACTGCCTTGTGTCTTTGAAGATCATCTACGGGGCAGGTTTCATTTCGGTTAGAGGGTACCTCGAGACAAGCAATGAGTGCCCGGAGACAGCCTTCAAGCTCGTGTCAGGCTCACTTGGAACCGCTTCTGTCCTGGTAGACATCACCCGAAAATGCTACAAGAGTTTTTCTTACGGTATAGGTCGCTCAGCATAGATAGATATGCATCTATATATATTATATCGGTCTCTTTCTTTCATGAATATAGCCCTCGAGCAAACCCCCGGGGCCCTCTAGGGTCGACGTAGAAGCTATTGTCGCAGTCGACCTTTGTCGATCCCGGTGGCGTGGTGCATTCGTGTGCGGCTCGCGACTGGAGGGGATGCATAGGCGCACGGGTTCGAGCCCCATCGTTGCACCGATTTGTATTTATAGGATATGTCACACGCAGCAATGCAAACGTAGTCCCGTGGACACTAAATGTTGGCTGAGTGTCAGCCCGAAAAAAGTCGACTGTTGAAAGATAGTTGGCATGATTTGTTGATATACATATATATACATATGGATTTTATGCATACAGATATTTACCTATCCCTTTGTTTAGTATTTGTTTAATCAATAGCGTTTATTATAGGGAGGTACCCTATAAAATGTATGCCCACACGTTTCTCTCTTTAAACCCTACTACCTTACTAGGACGCACGCTATAGGTTTCAAGACATGCATAGCGTATTACAGTATACTCTTTTTCTTCTTATTCTAGACCACAGATTCGGTACGCAGCCCTTTTATCCTATATCCAGATACCATACGTTTATATTTAGTGTTTCAGCTTAGCAATTCTCCTCCACCCCCAATACCTTCAAATTATTTTTTTTTATATATATATATATATAATATATAATTTATTAAGAATACAAATGGAGCGACAATTGTCTCCTGAGAACGTGAATACCTTTAAATTATTATATTTGATTGGGTAACGTCAAAAAGCTCTCTTACAGAGCCTTTACATACTAAGCTGCCATTTAAGCATCACTGTCTGCCTTCGTGTTTCAATAAAATTTGTCTAGGTGTGCTTTGGTGCACTTTATCAGTATTCTAGTGACACTGGCAAGGCTGCGCTTCTCCAAATCGATGTTGCGTTTCTTTTCTATACCATTTACTTAGAATGTTCATAACTTATTTTCCTCCTCATTCATCATTCAACCTGTTCCGCACGACCACTCAGCTTCTTGACTCCCTTAAATAAACGCATGTCCCGTGATGTTGCACCCCATTGTATGTTATTTGAAAAACATAATTTTCTTTAGTAAACTGTTTTTGGAAATTAATGATGATCTGTTTATCTTTAGCCTCTTCAAACGCAGCTTTCTATGACAAGCAGCAAAACACTCTGACTTAAGCATGTTTCAATAGCCCTTTCTTGGAATTTTAAACAGCCAAAAGGTTGGAGCCAAATGGACCGACCCAGCGGGCTCTGTTCTAACAACAAAGTTCTTCTATGCCGCGTCGATACGACTGCAAACAGGGTGTATGCGAACACAGAAATTATCGTACCAATTGCGCATATATATATATATATATATATATATATATATATATATATATATCAGAAGTACCCACAGTAGTCTCTCGTCTGAAGTCGACGCATCGTTTGCGCTAAAAATAATATACTCTGTGTCCTTGGAATATCTTTAGTACACACGATTCTCTGCAACTATTAATAAAAGCCCTAAGAAAATCTTATTAAGTGCTGGTCCGGCCCCTAACGCTAGATGCCTTTACTTGTCACTCGAAGCATGCTTCTTCCCTTAACTAGACTTTTGATTTGTTTACCCTAATATTACTTGCATTGCTAAAAATGCAGGGAATGGTTAATGATACAAGGTCCAAGAACTTGCAACGAGGGCCAAGGCAATATTGAACTTGGTTTTAGGTTCGGCTCACTCCGCTATTCCTTCAGTATATTTCTCATAAGGTATAAGTGCAGCAAGCGAAATTCAATTGGTATCTTTAACGAGTTACCCAGCTGGCAGGAAGAGAGGCCCCGGCGGAAAACCGGAGTAAGTTTAGGCATTTCAAAAGTATTGGAATTTTTGTCCAAAACGAATATAAGATATTTTAAGTAAGTTTCCATTTATTTTTAAAATCATCTTCACAGAAAGGAGATAAAGTCAACTAAGTCTGACTTGGCAAAAAAAGAGCTAAGCATCATTAACATTAACAAACTACCGTAAACTAAGCTACAAAACATATACCTCAACTTGACTCTTGACTAGGGAGCAGTATTACATTGTAGGAGGCCCTGCTTCTCCATCATCAACTCAGCGTTTTCCTTAGTGTACTCGAAAAAAAAACACAGCGGCTATCATCTTTCGTAAATGCATAGGATGCCAGGCTCACGCTAGGATTACATGATTTACACGCGTGTATCTCTCTCCCTATCTCTCTTGTTGTTGTTGTTGTTGTTGTTCTTGTTGTTGTTGTTGTTGTTGTTTTGTTGTCGTTGTTATTGTTGCTGCCAAAATATCACCATCAGCCAAGCTGAGCTTGTCAGCTCAAACATCCTCTCGCATGGCTTGCTGATTAATAAAGATACGCTTTCCTAACGTAGATAACACGAGTTTGTGTTTTAATGAAAACCTAAGCATGCGGCGTCTTTGAGCGTCGCCGCGCATGTCCTCAACAAATGCACACTTATGCGTGCTCGTCGTGCCCCTCAAAGCGTGCATACTGTAAGAATTGAGGCGATGGTGGTGACGACAACGAGAATGACGAAGTACGCAGCAAGTAACATTCACTATTCACTGTATATACAATGACGGACTGGGTTGCTGCTGCGGAGGACGTGCATGCGCTGCGCTCTTCAGCCAGACAGCTCTTGCCAGTCAGCTGGAAGAGGGCCCAGCCATCCAACTAGAAGAAGGCGGACGGACTCCGATACACCGACTACTGGCTGAAGTCGAGAGCGCTCTCATCTTCTCCAGTAGCCTAGTCGTGAAAACTCCGTGGACCGGAGTGGACCTGAAGAACAAGCTTGCACCCGACCCACCGACGACGCCGTGACTGTGTGGTTGGTGGTTATTGCTCGTACGACAGCCATCATCAGCCTTATTTTATTTATTATTACTATTAGGTTGATGGATATAGAATACACTTCGCTGGCTCTTACCCAGCGTACGTGTGACCGAGCGTGTGAAGTCTGATGACGTGGATGAACGTGCAGCAAAGCATATAGGTGTGTGTGTATTTGCTTTTGTAACCGTTATCGGTTACGTTCCGGATGTTCTTTTCTGTGGACTCGGGCAGGCCGAGCGATCCCCATTCGGCATCACTTGTACGTAACACTCCATACTAGCCTTTGATGGCTTTGAACAGCTGTGCACCTCTGTACAAATGTAAGCCACTCATAAAAACAATAAAACCTATCTATTCAATGATGGTGTACTCAATGCGGCTTTCAGCATGTGAAAGCACATTGCGGACCCTGAGAACCAAGCTCAAGTCGTGACAAATGGAGTCCGACTCAACTCCTCCTGGCGAAATTCAATTTGCAATGCATACACGCATACATACGACCATTATTATTATTATTGGAAACCCATGCGCAGGCATTAGAAGTCTAGATACATTCATCAAATGCGCCATCCACAGGTCTCGATAAAGTCTCAAAGCTGGGGATATAAGCGTTTGCGAGCAACCTCTTCATTGTAACGTTAGTGTTTGTGATGCTCATAGTAATAATGGCAAAATGCTTACCTGCATTACCACTCAACACCAAAACTATCACGTCAAGCACTAATCGTATCTCAAGTATTACGAAGATGTTGGTTCTGTATATAGTAGCATGTCTGACGGATATATAATCAGCTAGGAGGCTTCCCTAAAATGATGTCTATGTCGAAGTTTTAACTGACGCTCTATAAAAGACTCAAACAGTCAACTATATGTTTCTATACAACCAATTGAATTTGTCTTTCGAGCGCATGCAATATAGTGCAGGACATGTATCGAGCCAGAAAACAAATGTCATCAAAGGGGCGTCTTATATATATATATATATATATATATAAACAAATAAAAAACTGTTATTTAAATTTCCAGAACTTCGACTCTGGCTAGATTGTCCGCGCCCAGCTAGCGACGGATTGACTAACTGGGTTAACGTGTACTTTAGCGAATACGTTTTTTTTTTGACAAACAGATATTCGTAAGATCCGTTCCAGTGCGCGAGTCTGTGACTGATTTAATAGACTTACATTGAGTTTTGTTCGTTGGTCCGAGACTGTGCGGTGGGAGTACTCCGTAGAAGTATATCGGTGAGTGCTGTGTATTCAAAGTCGAGGAGGTTACCGTTGATTCCTCAAATATGCGCACCATTTATTTAGTAGAGCCCCTTTTCGGATTCGCTAGTCCACGTCGCAGCAGCAGCAGCGCTCCCTGCATTGGCAGTGCTGGTGCTACGTCGGTACACAGAGAAACGTCGGCGAAACTCCACAGAACAAAAAAAGAAAAGTCATAAGGCTCGACTGCAGAATACTTGAGCCTTTGTAGAATGGCCTTCGTCACGTCATTGACGTGCTCATCTCTTGGTGAGGAAGTTTTGTCTTGTTCGTTTGATTGGACGCTATGACGCGGTCCCCAAAAAACCGGTTTCGTCCCCTTACGTCCACTGTTTGAGCAGCAGAATGACAGCAGTTTGATTCGAAGGCCAACTGCTTCCAACCTTCCTCCTTTTTCTATCTCCCTTTCTTTGTGTCTCCTGTCTCTAGACAACCTCTACGCTAGCGTTCGGCCGACATCCGGCAGATTTTCGCTTCTGCACACTTCTTGCTTCATACCGACCGAACGTTGGGAAAAAAGAAAACTTGACCTGTCAACACTTTCGGCTCGCGCCGCAGACAAACAACGCCAAGGCCGTCGTTGCTATTTTGTCTTCCCGTGTCTTTTGCGTTGAAACTTGAGTTTGCACTCGACCACACGGCGGCGTATTCGGTGAACATTGTTGCGACGAATACAACACTGACCGACAGCACACTAACGAACCAGCTAGAACAACTAACCTCCAAATCAACGGCGGCAGCAGCAGCAGCAACAATAATAATAATCGAAACAACAACACTACCACACGTAGCAATAACCACAACAACCAACAGTCGGTAGCAACAGCAGCACCAGCATCCGCAACAATAGCAGCAGCAACAGCAAAATATGCGCTGATCACCTGCACCCTTGTTTCGCACCCAAGTGCAGTTAGTTGCAAGGGCCTCAGCTGGTGGTGAGGATTCCGAGTGGCGCGAACCTCCCGAAGGCACTCACATGGCACGACATGGGCCAGGACCAAGGGGCGCGCACTGGCTAGTCGCTCCCGTTGCCGCTACTCTGCACACCGCCTGCACACCACTACTTTGCCCCCGTCCCGCACACAGCAGCTGGGTGTGCAGCGGGGTGTTTTGGGGGAGCGATAGTGTAGCGCCTTCGACAGAAGTCTCAGCAGCAGCAGCTAGTGCCTCCGAGCCACCGGTCTCCACACTCTCCAGCTACAGCCTGCCTGTATTTTAGCAGTAGCATCAGCCAGCAAGCAAGCAGACAGGCAGCATTCATCCTTGGCCGTCGAGGGGGAGATGATCGCAGCAGCCGAGCGGCGCATGGACGGAGCCACGACCGGGGGCGTGGGGAGGAGGAGGGGGGGAGGCGAGGTTAGGGGAGTTGAAGAGGGGGCCTTGGAACGGAAAGCATCCAAAGTATCTCGGGGGCCGCCATCTTGGAGGCGGAGAGCGGGACCCTCTCGGGTCTGTCTCTTCTCCTCATCCTTCCAGCCGTCGTCGACGTCGCCGCTCTCCACATTGTGGTTCTCCTCTTTGCCTCGTTGCTGCTATTGCTTTGGCCTGCCACTGGGTAATGGGGGTATTGTTGCTGCCTTCGAATTCGTACTCTGGCGAATGGCGTGGCCGTGAGGGTAGAGGTTGGAGGGGGGGGGGGGGCGGCAAACAGTAGTCAGTCAACGTACGAACATAGGAACAGAAGTTTCCTAACAACGTGCGCATTCTGGCAATGCTGAGCAACGAACACTAGCCGAGTTTGACAGCGGGCAGACCTGGGCAACAGACCGTTCACCTGACACTGCAGATCAGGCCAGCTTCGTCCGTTTCGACGTCTTAGCTGCGTTGCACGTTGATGCCTACGTTCGGCGCAATTACGGACAACTCATTGGATTGTAGATACCGAAAACCAGCGTGATCATGCAGCTCTGCTATGACTCCGTCGGCAGCATTAACCCCCGAAGCAATACAACCTGTTTGGGGTGTGCACCTATATGCATATATGCGTCAGCATCACACAATGTGTATCATATAGCGCTAGCTGAGTTAGCTTTTCTCATTTGGAAACAAGTTCTGTAACTAGACCAGACATGTATATTAGAGGGATGCGTACGTGCGCATAGGTCGAACACTAACTTCAAAAAACGTTATTGCAGCAGGAACTACAAACTTTTTGATCCGAAATACCAGTACATTTCGCAGGCAATGTGTTAAAAAACACCTGGTGAGACGCGGATTCTCCTAAATCCTCAAAATTTACACGTAGCACCTAGAAAAAAAACGTATTTATTTTAGAGATTATCGTTGTCTGAGTTTAATGCGAATATATAAGTGTTATGCGCGCTCGAAACAGGTCGTGTACTGGGAGCACTTTATGCAGCCGTGTTACACCTGTAGGTCGCAACTTTGTGTGCATTTTCCCCAGTACATTCTGCAAATAGCGCGACAAAACCAGCATCAATCGTTGTGAAGATGTATGGCACCGCGGCGCTTACCGCAGTATATAAGCAGACGTGGCTGTCCAGTCAAGATGCACCAAAACTTCACCATGTGTTCCTAAAACACGCTCTCTGAAGAACATTAATGACGGGTCTTTAATCTATTTAACTATGAAGCAAATTGTTTTTGTGTATACAAACACGAATGTGTTTTGTCGATGCGTCATGTGCAAACTTTAAAACAAGAGTTTTGGAGTAAGCACTCACGTTTAATAGAATACACTATTGTATTATATGGCTTAAACTAACGTGTCCCTTTAAGTATACGTGGCAATAAATATAGAAGTTTGTACAATTGTCCGAAAGGTCAGTGAATCTAGGAAGTAAATTTCTGCTTGCCGATGTGCGCTAAATACCAGGCATCGGGCTGACAGACCAAGCATCGGCGGTCTTTACACTTTTTCGCCCGATGGGACGGTTGCTGAAGGGTTCCAATTGCATATAGTAACAATTATATGATAATTGCGTACCATTTTCAAATTAAAAGTTATTACTAAACAAACAATATGCATGCCTACGATTGACCAGTGGCCAGTCTGATTAATAGAGACAATTTATTGCCTCGCTTTCACGTATAAAGCTGCCCATCAGAGTGTGATTGGCTCCTTTCGACAACGATGCGCTAGTGCATTCCACGGATCTTAAAGCGGAGTCGACGCCACACTGTTTGCGAGGCAGACGCAATTTTAGAGCTATGCGTGCCATTAAGATACGCACAGTGCCGCCTACGCGGTTACAGCTGTGACCCTTGGTGGGCCGAGATCCGTGACTCTAAACCGCGCGAGAGGGAACTATATGTGCCTGTGAAGATTGAACGAGACGCAAACGGTAGCGATAGAGGGTTCGGCTGAAGCAAAATCTCAGGCCATTAAGCTTTCCCACGAAGGGAGATATACCGCCCATTTTGCTATGGAGATACCACTGGAATAGGGAATAGGGCTTATATCTGTGGGTATAAAATGTAGCGCAGTTATTAATTTGCCCGTCTATTTTTCAGTGCATATTATATATATATATATATATATATATATATATATATATATATATATGGCGTGTCATATTGTCACCCACTACGCGGTATCTAGCCGGTGAACCAGTATATTCATTTTGGATAAACCTGCACATTTTAGCAAATGTCGTCGTCACAACGTCGCTCGTTTCCTTCAAGATAGCGTGGCCCCATATAATATATTGAACTATTATGGTACCTCGATAACTGGCGCTTTGCTTGAAGCGGCAAAACGGCCGATTTACCTTTTCTAACTCAACTTGAAAGAGACTAGGCTTTGGGGAATGACAGCTCGTGTGCTCATATATATATATATATATATATATATATTGGCATGTAATGTTATGTAGAAAAGGGAGTATCTGTGCATTTTATAAAAGATTGTTGTTGCACCACCAGCATTCTAATAATGAAGAGACTTGGGTGCGGGTATATAATCCTGAATAGTCTTGTGTGAGATTCTGGTTCTACTAATTTCTCTATATATATAATCATTAATTATTCAAAACAACAGCTTTCTCGATTTGCAAATATTCATTAGTACCAGTTGATCTCCTTGACGTGGTTGGCGTTCTCTTTTCCCCTCCCCTTTGTATAGCTACTTTGTTGTGTCTCCACAAGATTCGAGCAGACAGCAGAGTCAGTGGAAGTGGAGGAAGAATTAGAGAAGGGGAAAGGGGAACCGGCCTTAAGGGTAGAGAAAGATGTTCAGCGAACATGTTGCAATGTGCACGCCTTTGATGTTGGCTTTAGAGAAAGTCGGGTGGCGGAGAAGACGTCGTGTGAACGACGTGAGACGTCGTAGGTTGCGGAGTGTAGCCGCTTGAACGGCGGTTGGCCAGTGTTGAAGATTTCTTTATTTTTTCAATAAACCTTACGTTGTTGAAAGCCATTCAGTTGCCCTCTGTGGGACGCTCTACTACATAGACAGAAGATAGCATTTTCTGCTTACACTTGCTTGCCGGCGACGCCTAGAGTGCAGACTCCAATTCGGTAGGACTGACTCGCTACCCGTGACCGCAACGAACGGCAGTCAAACACCAAGTGCACGCATGCGCGTGTGCCGGTGCAGTCACGGGAACCACGTGGCGGCGTGCACGCCGGCAAGCCCCCCGGGTAATTCAAATTTATCATTCATATTCGAAATCTATTTCCATCGCATTTCAGTTGCACATGTACATTCTACTTATCATAATATGTTAATATTTATACAATTTATACGACTAGAAATATCACCAATATTATTAACTGAACATTTTCGGTTGAAGGTATGTGTCTCGCCAGTGGCGCCCTCTACGGTCGAGGAAAGAATTAAGAGGTCAACGTCTCGTGCTACGTCGCTCTCTGTGCGAACGTCGACTATGACGTCACAATTACAATTTACATTGTCCCGCGCTAGGTGGCTATATGGGAGTTCTTTCATGAACGTGATGCATCCTATCTTTAATATAATCGATTATATATTTTGGGAAATATGTAATACACGTAATCAAGATTTGTCTGGGGATGCATAAACAGAGCGTCCCTAACAATTATTCTTTAAATTAAAATGTAAATGCAGTATGTCTGCTTGAGTTGTCAACTGACTTTTGCTCTGGAGCATAGCATCGTTTTACGAAATAGGCGCGAGTGGTCCCCACGGCTGGGTCACTATCCCATACCATTGCTGAAACGGAATATCCACTAACACAGGCCGTGGTAACGGGTAGTTCTACACGTCGACCCTAAAATCGCTTTGGAAACCACATTTGCATTGTGGTTTTTATACGTATTGTCGTTTTTATACGTGAAGTCTTGTCGGTCTTTTTGACAGTGCTACACTGAACTCTACTTTTGGAAATATGGAAAATTCAAAAAAGAGTTCCCATAATACGTTCAAACCAAAACAACTATAACATTGTTTAGCAAGTAGAACTTTGAAATATACCTGTCTGGAGAAATCCGTGTGAACATCTCGCTGTCATGATTTGTCTTATTCCGGTACGGACCTTTTTTGAGATGCGGCAACGGGCTTCACAGCGATACCATTTTTGCTACAGCAAATAATTTGCTGCATATCCGATAAATCTGTTTCCACCATGCCTTACCTTTTATTCCCATATTCATTGTTAGAGTCGTTATTATTATTATTATTATTATTATTATTATTTTGTGCTCAGTTCAGGCAGTTTGACATCAGGACAGAAAGTTGTTTCAATTTTTCTAGTACAGACCGGTGGGCTTTCTGGCCGGTGGCCGGTGGGAAAAAGCGACCCCGGAGTCGCAACAGTAACAACAATAAACCCACAGCATCGAGGAGAACGACGACGGAGAATGAGAGAACATTCCCTTTTGCTGGTCAAATAGTGCGCAAAGAGAAACTCCGTTTAGTGAAGGTAATGGAGGGCGTAAAAATGTTTGCTAAATCAGCTCTTTTTAGTAGTCTAGTAGACAAACCAACAGAATGTGGCCAGAACGTAGCGAAAACTTCATTTTCAAGACGAGCGCAAGCGACGACCAAGCACAGCAGGCGAAAAATGTATACTGCTTGATGCCATAGTAATAGGCGAATCGGCAAACGAAGAAAAATTCCATACGTTTGCATTTGATTAGTGGTGCACGTTTTTACCAACACTTTAGGGCGGTCTACTGCTGCTTAAACACAGCTGCGTAAAATGATAATTATGATTATTCTTATTATGATTAAAAAGTCCTCAACGATTGTGATATTATTGTATCAGACCTACGTTTTTAACATGAGTAGCATAGCATGAGTAAAAACGCCCAACGTCGATGCAGGTAAAACCGTAGCCGCTGCCACGTCCCGAGACCTGGAAGTGGCAGCGGCGGTCAAGTGCAATGCTTTTTGCTCTTTCCTTTCGGCGTCGGCAAGCCGGTCCGAACGACGCTCTTCTGCCCGCACTGCATGTGCTCCCCTACTGCGGTTGCAATTCAGCTGTAGGGCTTCTGTAAGAATCTGCATCCTTTTTTGACTGAGGAGAAGACTGCGTGTTAGGGGCCTTAGAGGTCCGGGGGTCCACAAGGGGTGATGATCCTTGTGCCCTCTTGCGGCTCCTCTGAGTCACCAGGGTGAACCCTTCGGCATCCGCAATGGCACTCGGGTGGTCCCCGGGAAAGGATCGGCCTCGGGGCAGAGAGCGGGATGTTGCCTCGCCTGGCACTCCGAGTACGATGCTCATACAAATTGCTTAAAATACCGCACAACTTGATTACAGTTATTTTGCTTTAATAAAACAAAACGCTGTTGGCTTTCTTTAAATCTGTCTGAGTTTAATCTGGGCTCTCAGGTAAACCATTCTAATGAGAACGGATAAGAAGCGACGAGTCTCTCTAGACTATTAGAAGCATGAGATCATGCAGTGTAGGGCTTACAGCGGGATTTCCATAGGCTGCTTACCAATGAATGACGCCCTTGGCGTGACAGTACGAGATTGCGCTAATCAGCTGGTATATGAACGTTGCAGCCTCGACTTCGCCTGTTCGGCTTGCCTTGAATATGCTGGCAAGAGCAAAGCATTGCAGTATACTCTTTAGACTTTCTAAATTTCTTTGCAAGAGATGATAGCGCTGATACCTTTTCTACAATCTCCACCCAGTGCATGCAAGAAACCTTCGTCTCGTTAACAGATACAAAGCAAAACTACTAGTTAGATAAATGACAAAAAAGTCATTGCAATGCTACCTCCATCACGATAAAAAAAATACTACGTCTACAGTAGAATATTCAGCACCAAATAAATAAAAGCAGAGATGGCATTGTGATCGGATGGGATCGGCGACTGAAATACCCGTATATCCTCAATGATAGATGGGTCTGACGTTAAAATTAAATCAATAATGGGGCCCATATTGCTATCGTTATCACCTGATATACCAAAGGTTCTTTCGACAAAGACAATTCTGCTAAAAGTAGAATTAGTAGTCACTTGGCTAACACTACTAAAGTTGCTATTACTATTGATATGACTAGATAATTGATTAAAATTGTTATATATGGTATTGTCATTATATTGACTGGAAAAGTTATTATAAGCATTGCCTACAGTGACGAATGAGTTTTTCCTTCCCTTCCAGTGTATTTTTGGAAGGTTGAAATACCCAGAAATTAAAATTAGATTAGTTGTATCACAAATGAAGTAATTTTAGTCACATATAGTTGTTATGCGTATCTTGCGTCAGCAAGAGTGCCGGTGTTTGTCGCATAATAACAAGCAACTTGTTTTTACGTTTTTTTCCGTAAGGCTAATGCCCGTGTACGGTTTTTTCATGACATAGCTGATGTTTAATCCACTGCGGCATTTACCTGGTCTAAATTGGAAACCATGCAAACCAATTTAAGAATGGCTGGTCTGGGTCTCGAACCCAGGCCTCCCGAATGCAAGGCAAAAGCTTTGCCACTAAGCCATCTTGCCCGGAATACTGAGTACCTATCATCACACGACAGTTCACTGTTAGTAACATGTTTACTTCCTACACCGAACCAGGTTCTTGTATTCAACGTCCCTACCTTGGCATCTGCCAATAGCCCACTTGCTCTTGAATTATCGTATACCAATTCTACCCCACCCTTTTCCCGCTTCTCCTTTCCACGTATACCTGCCAAACTTGATCTCGAATACTTCGCAAGTGTCCGTTTGACTGTATATGACTTGTTTACTCTCAATTTTAGAATTTTCTCCGATACCCTCACTCTTGCCCATTACTGACTATTGTACCCTATCTCTCTAGCTGCGAACTCTACTCTGCGATTCCACTTCGTTTTGATCCTTAGTGCCGTTTTCAGCAACTGCTGAACCCATCACGTGTTTGTGGCATTTTTAATTCTAATACTAAATTTTAGCTTACTTTGTACTTCCCTTTGTTTACATTTTGACATCACACGTTCTCCTGAAGAAACTCCCTGGCGCAATTAAAACGACAACCCAAAACAAATCTTATCACTTCTCTTTGTATTGTTTCTAACTTATGTCCCAACCTTGCGCAATGTCAATCCTAGTACATACATGGGCTTCTATATATTCCTGGTTACTAATTATGTATTAAACCCCCAGAGGCATTTACACCTTACTGCATTTCTTTCTCTTTGAGCCTCCTTCCGTTGTAACAGCTCTTCATCTTCTAAATAGTCATCCCCTGTAGTCATTGTCATTCTAAGATACTTGTACTGACTTATATAGTCTAATTCCTTCCTCTGTAACACAAGCTTCGTTTCCCCCCTAAGCCCAATAAATACTAAAATTGCCATTTTTTAAATTAAACAAAGCAAACAGCAGCACGGGTGCCTTGATATACGGTGTGTTCAAAACGTATCGCGACTTTTGAATTTTCGCGGGTTACGTATATTCGAATTTCGATTTTTTGTGGCGTTATGTTGGTACTCATGTCTCTCACTTATGCCGACAAGCTCGGCCATTTTGAATGTTCACTTAATTGTTGACAGCTGCTTTGCTTGCACGTGTTTTGGATCGTCTTCGATTTTTACCTATTCAAAAAAATGGATCAAAGAACCTGTATCAAATTTTGTGTGAAAAACGAAATTAAGTGCGCGGATGCATTCCGAATGTTGACTGTGGCATACGGAGAAGCTACCTTGGACCGAAGCAACGTTTATCGGTGGTACAAAATGTTCTCAGAAGGCCGAGAAGATGTGAACGACGAAGAGCGTGCCGGACGCCCGAGCACTTCAACAACAGACGAAAAAATTAATGAAGTGGAGAAAATGGTATTGGCCAATCGTCGAATCACCGTTAGAGAAGTTGCTGAGGACCTAAACATATCGATTGGCTCGTGCCATTCGATTTTTATCAATGATTTGGGCATGAGACGGGTCGCCGTGAAATTCGTACCAAAATTGCTCAATTGCGACCAAAAACAGCATCGCATGAGCATTGCTAATGAGATGTTGGACTCTGTCCGCGACGACCCAAATTTGCTCCAGAGGGTCATAACTGGTGACGAATCGTGGGTTTATGGTTATGACGTGGAAACCAAAGCTCAATCATCTCAATGGAAGCTGCCGCACGAACCAAGACCGAAAAAAGCGCGCCAAGTTCGGTCGAATGTGAAAGTTTTGCTGACAGTTTTCTTCGATTGCAGGGGCGTGGTGCATCATGAGTTCTTGCCACAGGGTAGAACGGTCAATAAGGAATATTACCTGCAAGTTATGCGCAATTTGCGCGAAGCAATCCGCCAGAAACGCCCGGATTTGTGGAAGAACAAAAATTGGCTTTTGCACCACGATAACGCCCCTGTTCACACTTCGTTGCTTGTGCGCGAGTTTTTGGCCAAAAACAACACACTAATGATGCCGCAGCCACCGTATTCCCCAGATCTGGCCCCCTGTGACTTTTTCTTGTTCCCTAAACTTAAGAGGCCCATGAAAGGACGACGTTACGCTACGCTTGACGAGATAAAGACGGCATCGAAGGAGGAGCTGAACAAGATAAAAAAAAAGTTTTTTGAAGTGCTTCGAAGATTGGAAAAACCGTTGGCACAAGTGTATAATATCTCATGGGGATTACTTTGAAGGGGACAGAATTCATGAATAAATGAATAATTTTTGAAAAAACACAAAAGTCGCGATACGTTTTGAACACCATATGTACACATCATTTTCTCCGATCTGCCATCCTAAACCCGTGCTATTAGTCGTTTGCGCTATCCTCTCTATATACATAAAAAAAATCACCGATTACAACAGACATTCTTACATGACCTCCTTAGCGACGTTGGCGTGTTATTAATATTATACACATTTGTAACGTTTAAACGTATACCGTTGTTACAGTTATGTCCTCTTATATGGTGCCAACGATAGAAACTATGAGCTCTGGTTCACACCGTAACAGGCTCGAATCTGAATGAAACTAAATAAAGCTAGAAGTGTTGCTCCTTTCATCAGATTTTCTAATTATGCTCATCATACACGCACTCTCTTGTAGAATGAGTAACAAAATATAAGTGTATTGTCTTTAAAAACGTTGGGTAAATCTGATAACGCACCCACTTACCGCGCAGCGTAAAACTAGCAATATTCTGACGTAAATAAGCATAATCTGTTTAGATACACGCACGCTTAGGAGGGAAGCCGTGTATTCACATCAGTGAACTATTAATAGCTTTAATTTCCGGTGAAAGTGGAGATTGGTCGGATCCAATTGCGGTTCGGTTCGACTCATTGTGCGAACGCTAAAGCAGCCAGTTAAAAGGGCAGCATTTTTGAAGCGGTACACTTTGTTCGAGTGAAACAAACTGCCACCTGAACACAAAGCATGGCGGCACTTAAAACATTGCAAAAACAGCACCGCCAGCTCGCAGCCTTTAACAGTGATGGCTTTTTGCGACTGATGGAAAGAAAGACGAGAACAGAAGCTAGTACAACGCGAACAACATACAAAACTTGCCAACTTGTTCACTAGTTGGTCATGCTTGTAGGCCCACTACCATAGACGGCTATAGGCCGAGACATCTGGCTCGTCCTTAATAACCATACAACGAAGCTACAAAATATATACGTCTTAATTACTGTAATGAACTGAAAATGTATAAATATATATAAAGATAATAGATAATATATATAGATAAGTATAAATATATATATAATATCAGAGATAATGATATAATATAATATTTATATATATATATAGCTATAGAACACCTATATATTCTCTTATCTAGGTCGATAGGACAATAAAAAGTCTCCCCTTTTATTATATACACTCTCCTTTGCCTCCTCTGGATATCTCTCTTTAAAATTATCTATATCTTCTATGTTAAATTATATGATTATCTATTTTGTCCCTAATCTTTTATCCTATAAATATATATATGTATAAATATTATATATATTCTTCTATATATGTATAAAATATATATATATATATATATATTTATTATATATATATCGGTCGCAAAAACCCTTACTATAACGCTATGCTCCTGGTGGTCCCAGGTTACGGTGTGGCAACCACTATGTTGTTCACGTACATAACAAACAATGCACTCACAGAAACTTTGCTATAATTGTATAAAGGGGGCCATTTTCTCCACTTATTAAAATTATTTCACCAGTAGGGCGCTAGGACTCTTATAAAAAGTGTTAATCCCCTCCAAGATTCCGGCTCCGTTACTATGATTTTCTTCTTAGGTATGCCAATCAGGATATCTTTCTGCCACGCTTTAGACAATTTTCCCGAATTTCAGGCATTTGTCAAATAAAGCTTTCTAGTTTGATGCCAGTGGTAACGTTTGCTGTAAATGTTAGTTTCTTATCAGATCGTTTCCAGCCGCTCCGCATTTAGGCGCTTAATTTCAATTGCCCTAACAACGTCTTCGATTGTGAATGATCGAACTGCCTATTCCCGTGCGAATTATGTTTCGTTGTCCCAACTTCAATTGTATAATATGATCATTTTCGGCTCCCTGCAGCATAAATCAAAGTGCCTAATCTGTAGCCCATTTCCAGTGGGTACTGCCGTTTTCTTTTTGTTTTAGCCACCTGTGCGGTTGTTTCTCTGCTTCTTGCAACAGCGCCCACTCCTAGCTTTTCAGTATGTACGACTTCAATACCGAAAAAATCTTCACGTATTCCCTAGTTAGTCTGTTGGCATTTTTCGCTGCTCTACACCGATCGTTAAACTAGGGCCTACCTTTTTGTTCTTGACGCGGAATCAATGCACTTTTTATCAGATTTGCTAAACGACATTTTGACTCTCCCCAGGTAAATACACTTCTCCTACTCCCCTCCCACTATTCAGTATTGTCCCGGTCCCCGGACTATGACTACATTCCCTACTGCTGCTAACTATTCCCATAGGTATATGCCTTCTAAGCCCCGCTCCTTCCCAAAATGATGCATTTTGAAGAAAAGGGACTCTCAAAAATGTTATGTGCTCCACGTTTCCGTCGGCAATAGAAACAACGATATCCACGTTTCCGTCGGCAATAGAAACAACTAACACCCTAGTGCTACATTCGAAGGTGCTTAGGCCTGTCTCGCTGACTAACCAGCACCCGATTCCCGTTATAGTATCCAAAAATGCTCCGTTCGTTCTGAGTTACCCTTATTCAACCTTGCAATTAAATCCTCCGCTAGATTCATCGGTGCCTTTCTCGGCACCGCTTCGACCCTAAGCATAATACGCTCTGTCTTGAGTTCAGCGGAGTCCACGCCGGCCGTTTTTACATGGCTGCCACAACTTCCACTCCCTCGACGCCATTGCTACTAAGTTTTCTGCTATTACTCCTATTTTCATTTCTCCAATTTTTGCTCTTGTAAATGCTAATCCTCCCCTCCCCCAACTTACACTACTCCGTCCCTTACCTTTGACGTGCTAGTGCTCGATGTCCGTAGAAACTTCCTAAATATTTTTTTAATGAAATTTAGTTCAGGTTTCCGTCAAATTTTTAATATCCACTCCTCGGGGTGCGTCGAACGTTAGAAACTACAGTAATTTCTTTGTAAGGGCCTGGTAGGCAGACGCATGATACTTCATACACTCATGGGAGCACATTTTACAGGTGCAATCTATGTACTCCTCGAGGAAGTTTGTATTCTAACAGACCAGGAAATAATAGCCTTATCTGTGCCAGAGACTGTGCCCGGTTGCAAGACAACCCCAACTACGACTTAACGATGTCTTTGTCCTATGGTCAATATAGTCAAGTCTTAAAAGTCTTAAGTAAAAACTCTAAAACCTCCATAGAAACGTTTGGGGAGACGTCCACTCAATCAATGTCAATAAAAAAATTACACACCTCGGTCGGCTCCAGTAAGGTGGAAAACCGAGCTAGTCCTGTATACAGCTGGAAACCCGTTTAATGCGTGCACAGCTGCTGTGTGTAGCCGAATTTTAGGGGGTCCAAGTTCAGAATAAAGTCGATGTCTTTAAAAGCTGTAAAAAATAGTGCCATGTCTAACGCTGGGGCCAACATTTTTTGTTTTAGAGGACTAACTGTAAAATGCAGTTGCACACACGGTCAACACGGTGGGGAAGTCCCTTGAAAGCGTGGGCCGGTAGTGTGGGACTCCAACCCATTAAAAAACAATCATGTCCCTATCCTTCGTTCTGACTGGGAACTGGTTGCGCATCTCTTCAAACATTCAGGGGGGCGAATCTACTACTCCTGGCTTGTGTGTTCCCCGGGAGGTTTAAACACTTTATATATGATATTACAGTATGGAAGTGCTTCCGTTATTTTCTTGCGGATGTCATGTAGATGCAATTAGGACTGGGAGCCTTCCCGATCCTGAACAGATAGGGCTGAAAGTCGCCGTGACTTGTCAGGATCTGGGTCGAGTAAAAGGTGAGTTCGCCTCCCCGTCGGGTAAGCCAGTCTTCGATGTCTGGGATTACGGTGCAGAGACTGGCGCCTGGGGCACCCTCTTGCAAGCCGTCCCACTCCTCCTGCCATAAGTCGATTGTGCGGCAACGCTTCTTGTCCTTTTTGCGCTGAAGGTTGCCCCATAGACGGCGGCGCTCGGCTGCCTTCAGATCCCAGGTAACCGTTCCAGCAAGAACGAGGGCCGCCGCTGCGCTGACCGTTCGGTACGCCGCAACTACTCTGAAAGCTCCGACCCTCTGGGCCCGGATGCAGACGGTTCCTGTTGGCGGCTTACTTTAGAGTTCGGTGGGCCAGGCCGGAACTCCGTACAGGTCAATCGACTCGGCCGCCGACATGATTTTGCGACGTCTGGATTATGGAGGCTCTAGATTGTTTGGCATGAGCCGTGCGAACGTGTTGGCTGTCTTGATAGCCTTCTCTGTCGCCCGCCGCACGCCTTCGGTGCCGCGGAGACGCCTGTCCAGGGCGACTCGGAGGTACCTTACCTTGTTGACGACTGCGATTTCCTGGATTTCTATGAGGAGGTGTAGGGCAAGGCAATTCCTCCCTTACGCCAGGAGTATAGCCTCACCTTTAGCGGGGGCGAGAGCAAGACCCGCCGCCTGCATCCAGTGGGCGACATTGGCAAGTGCTTCATTCGCACGGCTCTGTAGCAGATCCAGGGACCGGGCCTGGATGGTGAGGACAAGGTCGTCGGCATAGATTGTAGGAGGTTGACCCCGGGGGAAAGCCCCTTAGCCGCAGCACGTCGTCGTATGTAATGTTCCATAGCAGGGGGCCAAGCATGGAGCCTTGTGGCACTCCTACAGTCATGGTAAAACTGGTTTCGTGAGACAATATTGTTTTGTCTTGTAGGTAGTTTAAAAGTAGGTAAAAGGGAGCGTTCTTCCTGTGGAGAGTCTTCTGGATGACTCTCCACGGTAAACTGTTAAAAGCGTTTTGGACGTCAAGCAGAATGGCTAGGTTAAGGTCTCGTCTTCTTGGCGGCCGTTTCTCTCTGCGAAGTCCCAGAGTCGTGCCTCCACGATAGGCTTAAACGCTTTGACCAGGGAGCCGAGTGGACAGATAAAGCGGTATGGGCTGGAGTCCTTGGGTATAAGGACAACCCTGCGACCTTCCATGCGTCAGGAAACGAGCCCGACCGAAGCATCCCGGTCGCCGCTGTCGCCACTGCGTCTGGGAAGTCTTTCATCAGAGTCTGTAGGTAAGGAGCGCGGTCGAAACACGGGTGCTGGGGAAAGAGCGTTTTGATATTCTGCACTTGAAGGGGCTAGCCCTCATTCCCTCTACTCATGTGTGACTCTACTCATTCCTTGAAGGCCAGACTTTGCTAAGAGGTTGCGTAGTATACCTCTTGCTGGTAGTGGTAATAGTGCGGAAGAGCTGCCCCGCACCACATGTCGGGCTTTTCAGCACTTGTATCATAGTGAATTTGTGGGTGGTGGGTATGTGCAGGCCCACGTTTGGTTCTTAGAGTTAAGACATTTCAAGCACTGGAAAAACATTTACTGTTTGTCCAGGCGGCAACGAAACCAGCCGACCCGGACGTGTTTACGGTGCTGATGCTGCGCTGCCGCCTCTTGTGGGACTCTCGCCACGCAGGAAGAAGTCCTACCGTACCGCGTCAGTTTAAAAGCGTTAAAAACAATGCCTTCCTTCTCCGTACCACTGCGTGTTAGGGCCTCGAGTTGGTCATCCACTTTCATAATTTGATTCAAATTTCTAATATTAGTGCATTTGTTCAGGAGTATGTGTTTACGGTTGCCGTAAGGAAAAGTTTGTTTTTAATTCTTGTCTACTTTTCAATCAAAGCCTTGACGAGCAGCTTAACTTTACCGGACACTATTTTAGAGATTTTTTTCCCTTAATTTATAATGCGCCTGGGCCGAGCTTAGAGCGTAGATCCCGAACGGCATCAGAGTAGCTCTGGGTTTTTAGGTTAATGATAATGGAGCTAGATGTTGGTTTGTTCTTGTTGCTCTGGGCATTGTGTACTGCGCTACCCTGTCCCGTAAGCCAGTGTCTAAAGTCATTTCAAGGAATGTGGTTAGACTAGATTCTAAGCATTTGCGCAGAATGTCCAAGTCCACTATTGATGTGGTAGCCACCGCGGCCGATGTAACCATTTTTTAAGAAGGTCACTGAGTAAGTAAGCTTTCCTTCTAAGAGCAAGCAGCATTGGGCTTGCTCCTTCTTTAACACTTCATTAACACTTCCTTCATTAACACTCGTACAGGTAGTGTAAGCGCATTGAGATTACTGTTTTTTTCCTCCGCTTCTGCGTTCTCCACCTACGATGCCCTAGATATGTAGAAACACCAGCCGACCCTCCTGAAGATAAGGGAGGAAGCTCAGTAACGCTGGAAACTTTTTGTTTTGATAGGACTAACTGGAAAGTGCGGAACACACACGGTCACCACTGCAGTAATGACCTCAATTGCAAGTGTGGGCCGGTAGTGTGGGGCTCCAACCCATTAAGAACCAGTCATGTCCTCCTTTCCCCCCAGCAGGTGAGTGCTGTTAGAATTACTACAAACTACTGAGCGGGGGTGTAATAGCCCGGTTTACTGGTCGCGCCGGTTCCCCGTAGCCAGAGAGGGCGTCGACATGTGCGTGCCAGTTACCAAGTTTCACTCTTATTTCCTCTCAGTTTTCAGCAGTAATGCTGGAAACTGATTTTCCAGTCCCGTCACTAGTCGGCTGCCTTTCTCCGTCAAAGGCGAGAGCAAGATTAGCCGAGCTAAGGCCTGGTCGTTAAGAAAATTTGCATTTTCGAGCTTCGTTTTTCCGAAAGCACATTCCGGCCAATCTTTTGCGACAAGAGCTTCAAATTCCGCATCTGTAAGGGCTCTTCTTATTTCTGTTTCTCTGGGCTTGGATATTTCCGTGACTCCTTTTGTTTCGTAACAGTCGTAACCAGTCGTTCGAAGCCGATGGCCTTCTGAAGAAGGACGTCCGGATTATTTTCTGTGACCGCAGAAATTGCAGTTTCTAAAAGGAGAGGAAATTGTACCTAATTTGCAGTTTCTGAGAGGAGAGGAAATTGTACCTACCTCCTTATGCCAAGGGGAGGGCTTTCAGTGTATATGCAGCTACACGTAAAATATACGCCTCATGTATATATGCACACGCCCGTATGCATATCCATGCACATAACTATTACTTGTTACGAAATACCAATACATGCGGGTGCAAGTACGCCCACATACATGCAAGTCACGCGAATCATGCGTGCGCCCGCGTGCACATATAAACCCGTGGGGCTGCACATATATAAACGCATGCACACTTCATATTATAGTTATATATGCACGTCGAGTATACGGTTACACGTCTACATGTACGCGCTGCCAACGTGATCAAAACATACGCGTTGTTGAAGGGTCTGTTGGTAAGCACACTGGCCGTGCAGGACAGCTGGCGATACAAACGCGGTGGTCTGCAAGGTAATCTTTCGAGCAAATAGTCCGATGACGCTGCAAGAAGGCAGGACCCGACCCAACCATTCAAAATTCGCACAAGCGTCGTTTAGCGCAGGTTGAAAGCAGTTATATCTTGCACAGTAGCTGCGAGGTATTTAACACGCGTGCTGGAATGCTCACTGATGCGGTTACCAAGTGCGGTTGCTCAGACCGTTAAGGACCTTAGGTTTTCGCACTTTTCACCGATTTGCGAAGAGTTCACACTCAGCCGCTCAGGGTGAGTGCTAGCAGCCGAATGTGCAGTACGTGCTTGCTACTGCTTCAACCTATACTACTACTACTTCTAATCGGCAACATTGCTTAGGAGAATTCCACGATGGACAAAGGCGGAAGCATTGTAGGAAACAAATGAGCGATGCCACACTTTGAGGGGTTCATGGAAGAAGAGATGTTGTGGTCTATATACCGGCATCTTTTCCCATGAATTTGTCGAGCTCAACGAGTACCCCAAGTGCACACGTGTTCTAGGTCCATTGAACCACCTCTCATCCACAGTGTACCAGAAGCCGTGAGACTAGACCTTTCCAGATGAGCCATCAAGGAAGACGTATGAAGAACTTCTGGCTGCGCTGGACTTTATCTACGTCAGAGGTAAACCAAAGTGGGCAAAAAGAGTTGAGTGCCAAGCTCTAAGACAGAAGTAGGGGGAGCAAAAGGTCATGACTTCGTGCGCAGGAGTAGAATAAATGCAAAAAAGTTCGAGTGACCTATAGAATTCTGAACGACAGTATCGCTAAGTACAAGTTAATAGGCTGTTTCACAGACGAACGAGTGAAGGATCAGATCTAACACAAGGCAGACACTTTTACGACGCCCAACGATGCAGTCAAAGAGGCAGAATCAGTGTTCGTGCAAAAATAAGGAAAAAACGGTTGTCGGTAAGCGAAATAGTTACTAGCGGCGACCTGAGTTGTCATGAAAGAAGCAACTGACAGGTAGCATGGGCGGAGCAACGTGTCTCTGCTACGTTCTTAACAGGATCAACACCAAGCATGCTGGAGCAGGTCTGCCTAGCATTTGCAAGCTAGTGCGGGAGTCATTCAGACTTTTCACGGCAAAATCAATCACAAACAATCGCCGCATTCCCCTCAGGTGTCCGGGGAAGAACGGGGCTAGCCACGAGTAGACGCACACCTCCCCCGATTGTTTGAAGCATTTGCGTATACAATTCCCGGCTGGTTGGGAAGATGGAGAAACGGCTGGTTTTTATTGGGCTGGAGTTCCACACTACCGGCCCACACTTCCAGATGAGTTTCCTGAAGTGGTGTCCGTATGTGCAAACGGCATTTTTCAGTTACTTCTCTATACAAACAAACTTACAGTCGACCGAGCTCGTTTTGATAATAATAAGATACGTTTTGATCTAGTTTGGAAGACGAACGTGGAGTAGGAAACGTACTATACACTGCATAACCGCTTGAATAGCACTTCACCGACAGGTGCACAATGCTCCAAGTATGCAAGAAGTGCGGCACTCCCGTACACCTAGCTGCAAGCTGTCCCAATTCAGCAAAATGTGTCAACTGTGAAAATCCTGCACCCGACGGCCGAGATCACCGACATAACCTCCATATCATTCCTGACTGTAGACAACACCGATTAGGCTTCAAAACAACCTTCTTACGCTAGCGTCGTCCGCGGTATATCTTAATCACCAATTGACCCTACACCACAGCTGCTACTCCCGGCTTTCATATCAATCTCCACCGGAAAAGGCAGAATATCGAGAGAACGGTCTCGCCGCAGGTCGCCCGTTGTAAGGCAACGCCGAATCAAAACACCCGTCAGCGCATACATAGAGCGACTTTGACTGCGCCCGACTCTAGAAGCACCTCCCTCGGATTGTCTCAGATTGTTACAGGACTAAATCCAGAGATATCGGCCAAATTCAAGGCCTTATTAGAGCGTTTAAAGCCGCTGTTACAACTGCTACCGTTAGTGGATAATCGAACGACGAATCGTACAATCGTGAATGATCATAATCTCTCAGCTCAAGGCGAAGAAGCGTCACGCGCTACTCCATCTACTATTAAATGTCCACTTCTGCGACGGACGATACACGCGGCGTGGCCTAACAAGGCATATATCAGCTAAGCACCCGACCGCCACTGACGCTTTCTTCTCCATACCGACCACCTCTGAGCGCACCCCCCCCCCCCGCCCGTTTGCAACAAGCGCCTCCAAACCATTACATTTTGGAGGATATTCAGGCTATTATGGGGCAAATCAGGCTAATTCGAATTGTATTAAAGTCAGTCGGTAGACAAGTGGCTGAGGCTTTTACCCTTGTACTTTCAGCAGTTTCATCTGATAACGACGTTGATATAGCCTTTTCTCTTTTGCTACCGTGGTTGTTCGCCTGCAGCGACGCTTCATTCCTCTCAGTCATTATCCAATAAACACTCTTCGCGATTTTTACCGAGATATGCGCCTGTCAGACGTGATTGCCACTTCTCATTGTCGCGTCTCGACCCCCAAACCATCCAGGAACGATACTGTGCACCAGTCCATTATTAGACTCTCCGAAGAAGATGTTTCTGGCCCCGCCAGACTCATTGTGTCTATAGATGCTATAACCCGGCATTGACCGAGCGGAGGTCTTGCGAGAGCGACACCCATTAGCTCCCAATGACCTGGAATGGCCGACGCTGACCAGAACCCCTATGCCCTATGTCACGTCAGAGGAAGATATTCAGGTGGCTAATAAGAGCTTCTCCAAGGGCTAGACTTTATAAGGCCCCGGTTATTAATGGACCTTCTTTGCCAGTCTCTCGAAGGCGTCGCCGCTAGCTTGCTATCCGCATTGGCAAAGGTGGTAGACATTCTTCTTTGGGACAACCCCCCTCCTTGCCTCCAACCGTTGATATTTAGTGCAAGACTATTTGCCCTTAACAAAAAGGACGGATTGGCACGTTCCATGGTATGTTTGTCTTCTCTACGCAGGCTCGCCGAGAAATTCGGATGCAACCACAACAAAGCCGTTGTTAATCACGCAACTGGTGCACATCCATACGGATTCACGACGCCGGCTGGGACCGAGATAGCCATTCACGCAAACCGTGATTTTCTCGACTTGCGCGAACCCTCAGGGGTTCTTGTAAAGCTCGATTTTAAAAACGCTTTTAACAATATAAGATGCGATCACCTGATAAAGGCCGTTGCAACTCACGCCCCTTATCTACAAAACCACGTCGGACTGGCATATCGGCATCCTTCCCATCTGGTCTTGCATGTAATTTTGTCCGCCACCGGACTGCAGCAGGGGGATCCCTTAGCACCACCTCTGTTTTGCCTAGGTATAAAGAATCTGGATGATTCCCTCAGGGGCCCGCTGAACCTCTGGTACGTTGACGATGGTCTATTAGAAGGAAACGTTTGCACAGTTGCCTAGAATATTCGACGGGTCCTTAACTCCAGTGTTACATCGGGGCTGGAGTTAAATCCAGCAAAATGCGAGATATGCTTCTTTGGCCCTACCCTTGAGGCCCCTAAAATACAGCCACTCCGAGACCTCCTGCCCGGCTGCAAGATGACCGTCAAGGACTTTTCTTACTCAGGTCTTCTTTCTTGTTATCAAGGCTCATCCACTTTCTTCAAAAGGCCGACCTATCTAATCAAGCCGTTAAGTTGCACAGGCCTAACGATTTGAAACTATCTACCCTCAAGCCCCTACTGAATACATCTTTACCACCCAGCGCACGGGAACCGCTTAGCCCATTTTCAGGAGAACTTTGAGGCGCTGTACGGAGGTAGGCCTGAAAACGTACTATGCCAGCGTGACTGTCGTACATCATTAGCGCAGGACGACGCCCGAGACATGCCGCTATCAATGAGGCCTTTAGCAGAGCTCTTAAGTCGCGGAGGACGGCAGACGTCTAGACGGCATGACACTTACACCATTCGAGCGAAGCAAAATGCTGGTTTGGGATGCAACCGTTATTAACTCTTTAGCCCTTTCTATGGTCGGTGGCGGTGCATCCGAAGCTGGTTATGCAGCCCACCTTGCAGAGACTAACAAGTTGAGAAAATGCTCATCAATCGGGTATCCCCACAAAATCTGCTCTCTCGCGTTTATCTTTATATCTCGCAGCTGATCCACAAAGTCGGCTCCTTCTTAAACCTGTCATCCGGTGATAACACGTCGTCGTCCTTTTTCAAACAACGTCTGGATCTTGACATACAACGTGGAAACGCTGCCTCCGTTCGGGTCACACCTCTGAAGTGGTGTCGGCCTGGCCTCATCAAAACGGACACGTGACAGTCTCAATAGGCGCCCACTAGGCACATTGGCTTAGCTAATTCATCGTGATACGTGTAACATATACAAAATGTATTACACGGAAAATAAATTTGACTATTTACAAAACAAAACAAAATATATATATACAGGGTGTTGCAGGAATATTTGAAGCCCGGTATACAGAATTGTAGAGCTCGTTAAAGCAAATATTTTTTCCAATGGAACATGGTCTCTGAGAAGTCTTGTTTCGGAGTGGGAGCGAAATTACTACAACCTAGACAGAAACTAAGCACACCATCGTGTTCGTGATAAAATTCTGCTCCATCCGAAGAATATGCAAGGCCGGTCAGAAGACGCGACATGGTCGCTTAAAAGTGAATTCGCCAAAAATAAAGTTTCTTATTAGCGTTCACGCCAAATACTTTAGAATCATAACCCTACAACCACTCACAGCGCTCAAAACGGACATATTCAGCCAATGCGCAATTCATGGCGACCATTTTGGTACCAAACATATGTCCATGCGAGCTGTGGTTGGGGAGTAATTACGATTTTTCGGAGGGCATGTCTAGATTAAGTGCATGTAAAATGACTGTGTGGCGATGTTCACTACCGCCGATGTGTCGCGCGACAGCCGCAGCGCGTCATTTTTCATGCACTTAATCTGGACATGCCCTCCGAAAAATCGTAATTACTCCGCAACCACAGCTCGCATTGCCATAAGTTTGGTACCAAAATGATCGCCATGAATTGCGCATTGGCTGAATATGTCCGTTTTGAGCGCTGTGAGTGGTTGTAGGGTTATGATTCTAAAGTATTTGGCGTGAACGCTAATAAAGAACTTTATTTTTGGCGAATTCACTTTTAAGCGACCATGTCGCGTCTTCTGACCGGCCTTGCATATTCTTTAGATGGAGGAATTTTATCACGAACACGATGGTGTGCTTAGTTTCTGTCTAGGAAGACTGGTTGGCTCGCAACAGCACATTTTGTGCTCCTATGTCGGGCAAAAACACTAGTGTCACAAATTGTAGTAATTTCGCTCTCACTCCGAAACAAGACTTCTCAGAGACCATGTTCCATTGGAAAAAATATTTGCTTTAACGAACTCTACAATTCTGTATATCGCGCTTCAAATATTTCTGCAACACCCTATATATATATGATCTCTATAGAGCACGTTAGGGGGATGCTGACGTGGAATCAACTAAATCAGCGCAGCGCACCGGAAATGCGAGTCCCAAACACAAATTTTTCCGGCACGCGGTATTGGCATTTAAACGAGGGGCAAACGGTACGCTACAGACACACAGGATGGGACAACTGATACAGGGACATAAGAGAGATGAGGGGACAGCATGGATACAGGGAAGAGTGGGACAACAGGTACAGGGGGAAACGGGACAACGGGAGCTCTTTCTCGAGGGAGGGGGAACACATAGGAGCAGCGGAGATCAAGGGGGCATTGGAGGTGATCAGACGGTTGGCCATCAGTGGCATCGAGGGGAGGAGATGAAGGTTGGCCTAAGATGCAAAAGAGGAAGCAGGGCAAAAGGAAAGCCTAGGAGTAATGTTCTTTTTGAACGGGTTGCCATGCTAAATATGAGAGGGGGGAGGCGAAGAGGAAAGTGGGAAGAATTATATAAATTACTAACAATAAGGTCTGTGGATATCATGATAGTAACGGAAACGCATTTGCGGGAGATGGAAGTGCCGCCGGGTTTAAAGGGATATAATTGGTATGGTACAAATCGGAATACGGACAATGGAGAAAACAGGTTTGGGAGAGTTGGGATATTAACTAGGGATGCTATTTCGTGCGAAGAAGTTGTGAATGCCAAAATGAAGGATCTGGTGGTTATAGAGATACGCATGGAAGGGACAATCGGGGCCGTAATGGGGGTATACAGAGCGCCAAGCAACACGGAAGAAGAAGATGACCAGTTATTTGAAAGGGTATATAAAGTAATGGAGGAATATCAGGATAAAGGAGGGGTAATATGTTTGGTAAAGGCGTGTTTTGCGAAACGTGTACTAGGATTACCTAAGAACGCGTCAGCTACCCTGGCATTAGAACTATGCGGAGAACGCACTCTGGTAGAAGATATAGTGCTAGACAAGTTACCGATCAGTACAAATACACTTGAAATGTACAGAAGATTCAGAGAGGATCGAAATGTAAACTTTGCTATGTGTAATTATACAGATGGGCCTGTCTTTTGCTCAGAGAGGTGGAAACGAGCCTTTCAAAGCAACCGGTCATTATTGTGCAGGGTAACATGGCACGGTTATCACCACTATATGTGCCTCAAGGGTGATTGTTATGATATAAATGAATGTGTGTGTAAGTTTTGTGGTGAGTGCAACATATGTCGCTATCACGTTCTAACATGCCTGGCAATTGACTCATATTCATTACAGGCGCGTGTGAACGAGATTTTGTTATAGTTTCGTGAATCATGTGTATCAATTCAATCCTACTACCAATAACTATGGTGAATAAATATGATGTGTGTATAAATATGTTTGGGAGATTGGAATGCACATATCGAACAGCTAGATGGACGAGAAGACAGAGCGGGCAGAAGACTAATACAATTAGCAGAGTCGAGTGAGGCCCAAATTTTAAATTTGGACCCGCAAGTAGAAGGGAGATATACGTACACGCAGGGGGATAGAAAGTCATGCGTAGATTATGTACTGACGAAGGTTAAAATAGATAAATGGGTAGAAGAAATCAAGATAGACGAAGAGAAAACATACAATGTTGGACGTGATCATAATTGGGTAGAAGTGAGTGGGAGGAAGAAGAAGCCAGGACGCGTAGTTGTACAAAAGAAATGTCTGGATAAACACGAATGGGCACAGAAAGTAGAATATATAAAACAGCTCTTAGTGGCAAATGGGGAAAGGCAGGTAGACGAGATGCATAGCAATATTAAGGAGGCATATGACAAGTGTTGTAAGATAGGGAGGGGAGTTCAAAAGGGAGGAGAACGCGGATGGTGGAGTGATAAAATAAATACGGCAATAATGGAAAGGAAAAGGTGGAGTAAGGAGCATAGAAAGGTAATGGGAAGGGACACAGACAAGGCAGAAAAGTATTGGGAAAATTACAAGGAAGCCAAGAATAAAGCTCAAATGTTAATACATTATGCAATTAAAAACGCAGACGAGAGAGAATTTAACAGGATTTTAGGGGCCCCCAAGGGCCAGCGAGCCAAACAGTTTTGGGACTATATCAGACAGGAAAAAACAAGGATGACAAATAACGTCCAGGACAGAACATACACAATAGATGAAATGAACACCGCGTTACAAGCACTATTTTTTACGACTAACGTGAGCAGAATAGAAAAGACAAGAACTAGCACAGAAATTACAACCACAGCAGATGAGATCGAAAGCGTGTTAAAAACAATGAATCCAAAAACGGCGTGTGGTCTTGACGGGATTTCGGTAGGAATTGTACAGGCTTTGGGAAAAGAGTACGTGCATTATCTAACGAAGCAATTTAATAATATATTTGGAGGGGGCAGAATCCCGGAGGGTTGGCGCAAGGGAAGAGTTTCTCTTATTCCCAAGGAGGGGGTAGATAATGACACTCTACAAAATAGGCGACCGATCACAATTACACCTATAGCGTATCGAATATTTATGCAAGTGTTTAAGAATAGGCTGCAGAGTATTCTGGAGACAAATGAGAAAATAGGAGAATGGCAATGCGGATTTAGGAAAGGATATAGGCTAGACGATCACCTTTTCCTACTAAGTCAGGTTGTCGAAACATCGAAATTGCGGGGACAAGGGTGTGTGGCAGGATTTTTAGATCTTAAGAAAGCATATGATATGGTGGACAGAACAAAGTTGTATAAAATTATGCTAGAGGAGGGTTTGGAGAGAAGTTGGGTAGAGTTGCTGGAAGAAATTTACAGAAATAACACGGTAAGAATAATAATAGCAGCCGAACAATCTAGAGAGTTCATAGTCGCTAAGGGGGTCAGGCAAGGCTGTCCGTTGTCATCGGTTATTTTTTTGATGTATATAGAGAGAATAGCGCGAAGGATTAATAAAACGGGTTTAGGGTGGCAGATAGGGGAAAAAGGTGTATATATCAAGACACCTGTGCTGCTGTTTGCTGATGATATGGTAGTGTTAGGGCGGGGCACTAGCGAAGTTCAACAAATGTTGAATGCATGTGGGGAAGCAGCGGAGGAACTAGACATGGTGTTTAATGAAGAAAGAGCGCAATTTTAGTATTTAACGGAATTAGGGAGGAAAGAAAGCTTGTAGTACAGGGGAAGGAATTGGAGTATAAAAGTGAGTACAAGTATCTTGGGGTGACAATGACTACAGGGGGGAATTATCTAGAAAAAGAAGAGATATTACGGAGGAAGAAAGCTGAAAGAGGAAGAAGTGCAGTAAGGTGTAAGGGCCTCTGGGGGTTTAACAAATATATAGTAACAAGGAATATATGGAAGGCCATGTATGTGCCAGGATTGACCTTTGCTAATGCCTCTCTGGTCCACAGCGCGGGGTTAGGAAAGAAGTTAGAAACAATACAAAGAGAAGTGATAAGATTTGCATTGGGTTGCCGTTTTAATTCCGCTAGGGAATTTCTTGAGGGCGAAGGAGGAATGTCAAAATTTATACAAAGGGAAGTACAAAGTAAGCTAAGATTTAGTGTTAGGATTAAAAGTGTCACAAATAAAAGATGGGTTAAACAGATGCAGCTGGTAAAGACGGCACTAAAGATGAAAACGAAGTGGGATCGCAGAGTAGAATTTGCAGCTAGGGAGATTGGGTACAATAGTCAGCAATGGGCCAGAGCGGGAATATCGGAGAAGATGGTGAAATTGAGGGTGAACAAGTCATATACAGGCTAATGGAAAATGGCGATGGGTTACAGATCGAGTTTGGCAAGTATATATGGAAAGGAAAAGACGGAAAGGAGCGGGGTAGAATGGGTATACGATAATTCAAGAGCGAGCGGGCTATTGGCAGATGCTAGGGCAGGGATGTTGGATACAAGGATACAAAGAGCTAAATATATGGAGGGACAAAGTACAGAATGTCGAGCATGTGGGCTAGGGAATGAGTCAATTGAGCATATTGTTAAAGAATGTACAGCCCTAGGGGGAAGCAGAGATATAGAGCTGTCGGATGCCCTAGCTCTAGGACCAAACGTTAGAAAGGACCTGGTCGATATTACAAAGGCTTTGTTTGCTTTATTTGCATTTCATTCACTGGGCCGGCGATTGCCGGCTGATTCGCTCTTCTATTTTGAACACTTACCTGGGTGTTTTGACGCTGGTCTGTCAATCAGTTCTGTAACTGCTGTGCTAGTCTTGCAGACAAAAATCGCCGCGATGCATCCTATCTATACTCTACATGATCATGATGATGGCTGTAGTAAGCTATCCCTACAGTGCCAAGATGGCTAGACTGGTGAACGTCGTGATGCACACGAGGAGGGGGAATTGCTTAACCCAGGCTAGTGAGAGTAGGAAAGATGGCTCTAAGGTCTGATTAACTTAGCAACTGTGACAGAATTGGCCAATTCTAAGTATTCCACTCCCGATGATATTGCTAAAATCGTGAACTACACTTTTGGATAACACTTCACTAGGATTTGATTAAATTTTTTATTACATTTGTCTTTATTTTAGTTCCATATTGATTAAAAAATATCTTGCTTCAAATCCATACGAGCGTGCGATGATGACCTCGAAATCGAATGTCATGCGCTGAGGCTGCACACAATTCGGTTTTCCTCAAAACGGCATCGGTGTAATACGTAAGGGCTGAAAGGTGACAAGATGCAAATATAAATATAAGTGTTATATATATATATATATATATATATATATATATAACACTTATATGTGATACTAGCAATAATAAGTATACGACAACAAACAGCAAAACAACATTAACAATCATTACAGAAACCATTTTGCGATTATTTTGAACCTGTTTGACTATTTCAGCGGTTTTTGGCTGTGCCTTCACTTCATCAAAACTACTATTCTGGAATGACGTTTAGGTAGATCATTTCAAGGCAGACTTTTTCGTCATATAAAATTAAAAATGTCACTACGGGTTTGCTTAATTTTGTTTGTTAATATAAAGCCCAAACAAAAAAAATGACAAACGTTTGTTTAATTATAGAAGAACTAAGTGAATGTGACCAAAATATAAGAGGTTTATTTGGTCCATGACAGCAAAAGTTAGTCTTTGTGACATTTGGAAATTAACATGGGTTGAACGCGCTAAAGTGTTGTGTGTAGAACTCGTACAATAAATATACAATAGAAAGCACATTGTAAAATTTACAGCATCATACTACATATAAATAAAAGTTAATCAAACGTAACGCCAATGTTGCCAACATAAGTTAGATAAGTATACTGAATGAGTAGCTTAACAATCGGGAAATTATTGTACAAATATTTAAATACTACGTCGTGTCAAACGTTTAGACAGAATTAATATTACACATTCAGGTGAAGACTGGGCACTTGGTGAGACGACAAATGTACTACTCAGTAACGTTGTGCAACAGCCACCATCTATAAAGTTTTGTAGAACTTACGGTGTACAGTAAGTACGGTGGCAGAGACCACTACAATCCAACCGACATCTCGTGACCCGCTATTCACTTCACGGGTTTCACCATAAACTCTGCCATCGAAGAGGCTTCCACGATCCTGATGTCGGCTGTTTGTGCCGTTTATGTAACCAGCCGTGCTTTATCTACCATCTCGATACCTGTCAGAGAGCTATTTCTCTTACGCAGTTAGCTTGATGATATTTTATTACTTATCTACAAACATGTGTTTTATTCAAATGATCTATATACATATATATACATACCATACATATGGTGAAATAAATAAATGATGGATGGTAATGCACCATCTTTTTTTTTATTGAGACATCAGAACTTACGGTGTAGGAGAGGCAATATTCCATACTAACCATTAAATGTGCCAGTGTTATGCCTCGAGTCTCGTGGGTGGTCCTGGATTTCATTCATCAATCTTGCCTGAAACAACACCAACATATATAATTTATTCTTTGTTCTTGTTTAGTGCTCATTATAGAGACTGGTTCTGTCACCAGATTTGGTAAGGAGCGTTTTGTATTTTCTAAAGGCCATTGACCAAAGAGCGCTGTCGAAGTGCAATGCATCGCACTCTGCAACGCAGCAGGAAAGACAGAACTTCATCATACGAAGTTCGCATGCGTTATTTGAGACGGAACTTGTTCGTAGTATAGAAAAAGATTTACGCGTGTTTGACTGCATGGCACTGGCACGTTAAGCATTCCTCGATCATGCAGAGACGCGAGAAAATATTTTAAGAAACTGAACTGTATTAACCAGAAAAAATACGTACCACAATGTACTGGTACACATAACTTAACCCGCCCCTCTGAAATATAATGACAAATGTCGTCATTAGCCTTTATATATATATATATATATATATATATATATATATAAAACTACTGGCAGCCAACGACGATGACAAAACAGTACTAACAACTATGTCAACAAACAATAACAGCAAATAGTTCAAACTAACTATCATCAATAGTTAAGATTTTTTCTCTTTCACTATCTTTCTACAGCTACATATACGCGGCAAAAAACATGTTCGATAATGTCAATGACAGATTTTTGGACGTCACTTGATCATGCGTAAACGTAAAAAACAAAATGTCTGAAGTTTTGCCAAAAACAACTCGTTACTGCCGCAATATTCTATTTTTTTTTTATTTGACAATCAATGAACTTACGCTAAACTGATTGAACTAGAAAAATGTCATACCTTGAGGTGTTGTTGGAACAGCCCCCTTCAGCTCTGCAATATTATAACAAATACTGTTACTATTCGGTTTTTGTTTTTATTTTTTATAAACGAGTCAGTGTAAATTGTATTCAGCTCTCTTTAGCAGTTGGGAAAAATAGTTGGTTTTAAGGTTTCCGGGAACAAGATGTCAAGCAACACCGTACTAGACACAGTTGTGCATAAAAATGTCGCTGCGTACATTCTCTAGCAAGATACAAAACAGACAGCCAAAATAAAATCGACTGCCGCCCTTGAGTTAAGTCTCGTATTCTTACACGAGAGCCTCGTAACATATATACATATGTACTTGGCGAATCTTTTTCCAATACCTTACCAGGTTATTGGAGGACGGCAGTGGACAAGTTTTGTATTCAAATCTTTTTGTACTATTCCAAATTAAGAGCAAATAATTTTTGTAAGAAGTGGGCATGCAAAACCCGCTGTAGTCTTCGAACGATTGTCCTATAACTATAATGACGGCAGAAAATATGGTCGACAATGTCCACGCCGCATGTTTAGATATCCATTAATAATGCGTAAACGCGCAAAGGAATAACATTTTAAACAAACTTTGTTAAAAACAACCTGTTATTGTAACAATATCCTACTGATTTCATTTGACCGTCAATGTGGTGAACACTAAAAACTGATTGAACCGGAAGAAGGACATACCTGGAACCAGAGTACCTTTCGGCGCCTCTGAAATATAATGGCAAATAGTGTCACTCGTCAGTTTTTTTCTAATAAGCGAAACTTTTAAATGTTGTGTTTAAATTATAAACAATGTTTTGTTGTTGTTGTTGAGAAAAATGAATGGTTTTGACGTTTCCGACGGATCGAGACGTCAAGCGAACCCTAACGTGCTAGACATAGTCGTGTATAAAAGATCTTGTTACGTACGTAATCTCTAGCAAGATAGGAATCAGACAGCTGAAACGAAATTAACTGCTGCCATTGGAGTTAAGTTTTGTGTAACCCGTGTAACATATATGTATAGATATACTCGGCGAATCTTTTGTTGGGAAAGCTTACCAGATGACTGGCATACGGCATTCTGCACGTTTCACACACATATATATATATATATATATATATATATATATATATAATTCTAAGTTCTTCTATTCTATATATATATATATATATATATATATATATATATATATATTAAGATCATCATTTTCGGCCCTTCGTCTCAACCACTTGTTTCGAAGGGCAGACGGTTCGCAAGCTTCAGGAATCCTTGAACGACTTAACGACCGCGTGATGTCTACACTAAAGGCGTTGCTTAACCTCAGCATATCCGCTCGTGCGCGCCAACAAGCTCTACTCCCCGTTATTTGGGGTGGCCTGGGGTTACCTAATGCGACTGTCTTATCGGAGACAGCTCTGGCAGCTTCCCTCCATAGATCTATGCAACAGACAAGAACCCTTCTGGATTCTGTTGCTCTCACTGACTTAGAAGCTCGATTGGAGACAAGCCACCGCAGAGCAGTTGCCCTGTGCGGCCACGAGCCAGCCGAGGCTGGACACCAGAGACAATGGCGCGCCGTCTTCTCCAAGGGGGTGGGCGCATGGCTCCACGCCATACCCTGTGCTCAGATCAGGACCCTCTTAGATGACGAGTCGGTAAGGATCGCGGTCGGACTTCGTTTAGGGACAGACCTTGTGTACACTCATGCCTGCGTCTGCGGAGACGTCGTCCAGCCGGATGGACGCCACGGGCTGTCCTGTATTGTCAGCGCAGGTAGGCGAGCAAGACACCAAGCCTTGAACGAAACCTTTAGCAGAGCTCTACGATCCAATGGTCTACCGTGCGTCCTGGCTGGAGCACGTCGGACTAGACAGAGAAAACAAAAAGAAACCTGACGGTCTGACCTTAACTCCGTTCAAGCGGATGCATGCTAATTTGGGACGCGACAGTTACTGACTCATTAGCCCCTTCAATGGTCAGTGCTGGCGCGGCTCAGGCTGGTCATGCATCGGCTCTCGCCGAGGCAGGCAAGGTTAGAAAGTACCAGAGCATCGGTTACCCGTACGAGTTTCACCCACTTGCCTTCGAGACCCTTGGCGGGCCGGGTCCGTCTACTCGCAGTTTGGTACAGAAGGTCGGGCAGCGGCTAATTCTAGCCAGCGGAGACAAGCGAGCAAGTGATTTCCTCAGACAGCGTCTGTCTCTGGATGTGCAAGGGGGCAATGCGGCCCCAGTTCGAGGAACCCTCCAGAAATGGCTCGTTCCTACACTGGACCCCCCGTAATGGTGCACACATTCGCAGGGACCCAACCGTCATGGTCCGACCGTGAATGATTGATTATACTTAATTAAATAAACGAATATATATATATATATATATATATTAAAAACGATGACCCCGAGCACACTCTCTTAAAATGCAAGGGACTAGAGCAGGCAAGGACAATTGCCATAGCGCTGCTACGATTAAAATGGGCCAGAGAAGCAGGAAAACAAGAAGTCGGGATACCAGACCCGCCGAGAAGTAACATGAGAATGTTTGCGGAGTACATATGCAGCACAGCATCGGCATGGAGGCTGGGTGAGGAAATGCGGTCGTGAAAAAGAAAGCGGAGCTTGGCAGGTACAGAAGAGAACGGACAGCGCTTACGACATTAACATATGACGTGGCTTGTAAGCAAACGGGTTCGCAGGTGTTGGGACAAGCACGTCAGACTGGTGGGGGAACTCGTGAGTCCCCTCGGCCAAATGATCCGTTAGACGCTCGCCACTTTTCCTAATGGCCCATAGTACTGTTCTATGGATGTCTGGGTCATTAGAGAGTGGAGCTTAAGGGGAAAGGTGTGTTTAGTGGTCTTGGCGGACCAACATCCAACCGCTAGGATCGAGCCCCACACTGTTCGAGAGAGTAAATACTCCGTACTCGCGTGCATGAAAACATTCACTCTCCTCAAAACAAAAAAAACAAAAAAAAATATATATATATATATATATATATATTTAAAAGTACTACTGGCAATAAAAAAACAGCACTATGACAACAACTAATAACAGCAAATAACTCATACTTAAGCTCATCGATATTTAAGACATTTCTCTCTAATTCTTCATATATATATATATATATATATATATATATATATATATATATATTCGAATTGGCAGCAAACAAGTTGTTCGAAGTAGACTTGTACGACCCGATAAACGACTTTAAACGATCTGTCTATAACTAAAGTTTTAGCAGAAAATATGTTTAAAAGCCAACGCCGCACGTTTAAGCACCCGCTTGTGTTATGAGTAAACGCAAAAAAAACATAAACTTTGCCAAAAACAACTCATTATTGCCACAATATCCTATGATTAAGTTGACAATAAACATGCTGTGAAACAGGACATACCCCCAGGCACTTCTTTAATTGTTTCCACAATGTTCGATGGTTCTGAAATATGATCACAGCAAATATCATCATTAGTTTGTCGTTGGTATAAAGGAGTCTGTTAAATTTTCTTAGACTTTTTGCAATGTTGAGTTGCTGACACGGATTTAAGTTAAGGTTTTAGGGTTTCCGGGAACGAACGATACGTCAAGCGAGAACGCGTACTAAACATTGTTGTGTAAAAAGGATGTCGCTACGTACAACTGAAACAAAATCGACTGCCGGCTTTGAGTCTTGTATAACTCCCATAGCTGATATATACAGGTAGTTCAACAAGTTCTGAAAATATAAAACCAAGCATTTTTCATCCAAATCTTGTTTTTAATTTTTGCTTATTCGATATACTCCTCGAGAAGCTCAATACACTTTTCCCACCGAGATTTCAGAGCATTTATACCTCTTGAGTAGAATTCCGCGTCTTTAAACTTAAGATAAGCATTGACAGCAGCCTTAACCTCTTCATTGTTGGAAAAACGCTTTCCACCGAGACTATTCTTCAAATGTCCGAAGAGGAAATAATCAGAGGGAGCCAGGTCTGGAGAATAGGAAGGTTGTTGGATAAGTTTGAACCTCAGTTGGGCCAATTTTGCTGATGCTTGCCGCGACTTGTGTGCAGGAGCATTGTCCTGGTAAAACAGGACAATCTTCTTCTGCAAGGCGGGCCGTTTCACGATGAGCTCTTGCTTCAGGCAGTCCAACAGTCTTTCATAATATTCTCCCGTGATCGTTTTACCGCTCTCAAGATACTCAGCCAGAATTATTCCACGCTGGTCCCAAAAAACCGTAGCCATCATCTTTCCGGCCGATGCCGTTGTCCGCGCCCTCTTCGGAGGTCCTTCACCAGGTGCACACCATTGGCGAGATGCTTCTTGGGTCTCGGGAGTGTAGTGATTGACCCAGCTTTCATCGACTGTCACGAATCTGCGCCAAAAATCCGACGGATTTTTCGACATCTTGGCCAAATTTCGCTGTGAAGCGGAAACACGCGCGTCTTTTTGGCCTTGGTTGAGCAAATACGGCACCCATTTTGCTCTGAACTTTTTCATCTTCAAGTTCTTGTGCAGGATGAAATGCACACTACCCAAATTGATCCCCAAGGCCTCCGCTATCTCCCTAATGTTCACTTGCTTATCTGCGGCAATGATATTCCGCATTTTTCCACCTTTTTTTCATCAGTTGCCGTTTTTGGGCGTCCAGAACGTGGTTCATCCTCGGTGCTTCTGCGACCTCTTTTTAACTTATTAATCCAGTTGGAAACAGTGGCAAAACATGGCGCAGAGTCACCGTACACCTAGTCTAACTCAGTTTTCACTTGGGTCGCATTCCAACCTTTGAAATAAAAAATGCTTGATAACCACTCGAAACTCTTTTTCTCCATTTTTCAAAATCACGCCGATACGTTGCACGGGAAAAGCGATCAAACGAAAAAGCAACAGTATTTTCGTCCAATCACCATCATATTTTGACTACTAGCAGTCGAAAAGTTGCCGTTTCCAATAGCGAAAAATTCGAGTTCTGACAAGCTTATTTTAAGAACCTGTTGAGCTACCTGCATATAAACAGCAGGAAAGACAGAACTTCATCATACAAAGTTCGCATGCGTTATTTGAGACGGAACTTGTTCGTAGTATAGAAAAAGATTTACGCGTGTTTGACTGCATGGCACTGGCACGTTAAGCATTCCTCGATCATGCAGAGACGCGAGAAAATATTTTAAGAAACTGAACTGTTCTAACCAGAAAAAATACGTACCACAATGTACTGGTACACATATGTCAACCCGCCCCTCTGAAATATAATGACAAATGTCGTCATTAGCCTTTATATATATATATATATATATATATATATATATATATATATATATATATATATATATATATATATATATATATATATATATATATATATATATTTATATATATATATATATATATATATATATATATATATATATATATATAAAACTACTGGCAGCCAACGACGATGACAAAACAGTACTAACAACTATGTCAACAAAAAATAACAGCAAATAGTTCAAACTCACTATCATCAATAGTTAAGATTTTTTCTCTTTCACTATCTTTGTACAGCTACATATACGCGGCAAAAAACATGTTCGATAATGTCAATGACAGATTTTTAGACGTCACTTGATCATGCGTAAACGTAAAAAACAAAATGTCTGAAGTTTTGCCAAAAACAACTCGTTACTGCCGCAATATTCTATTTTTTTTATTTGACAATCAATGAACTTACGCCAAACTGATTGAACTAGAAAAATGTCATACCTTGAGGTGTTGTTGGAACAGCCCCCTTCAGCTCTGCAATATTATAACAAATACTGTTACTATTCGGTTTTTGTTTTTATTTTTTATAAACGAGTCAGTGTTAAATTGTATTCAGCTCTCTTTAGCTGTTGGGAAAAATAGTTGGTTTTAAGGTTTCCGGGAACAAGACGTCAAGCAACACCGTACTAGACACAGTTGTGCATAAAAATGTCGCTGCGTACATTCTCTAGCAAGATACAAAACAGACAGCCGAAATAAAATCGACTGCCGCCCTTGAGTTAAGTCTCGTATTCTTACACGAGACCCTCGTAACATATATGCATATATACTTGGCGAATCTTTTTCCAATACCTTACCAGGTTATTGGCGGACGGCAGTGGACAAGTTTTGTATTCAAATCTTTTTTGTACTATTTCAAATTAATAGCAAATAATTTTTGTAAGGAGTGGGCATGCAAAACCCGCTGTAGTCTTTGAGCGATTGTCCTATAACTATAATGACGGCAGAAAATATGGTCGACAATGTCCACGCCGCATGTTTAGATATCCATTAATAATGCGTAAACGCGCAAAGGAATAACATTTTAAACAAACTTTGTTAAAAACAACCTGTTATTGCAACAATATCCTATTGATTTCATTTGGCCGTCAATGTGGTGAACACTAAAAACTGATTGAACCGGAAAAAGGACATACCTGGAACCAGAGTACCTTTCGGCGCCTCTGAAATATAATGGCAAATAGTGTCACTCGTCAGTTTTTTTTTAATAAGCGAAACTTTTAAATGTTGTGTTTAAATTATTAACAATGTTTTGTTGTTGTTGAGAAAAATAAATGGTTTTGACGTTTCCGACGGATCGAGACGTCAAGCGAACCCTAACGTGCTAGACATAGTCGTGTATAAAGGATCTTGTTACGTACGTATTCTCTAGCAAGATAGGAATCAGACAGCTGAAACGAAAATAACTGCTGGCATTGGAGTTAAGTTTTGTGTAACCCGTGTAACATATATGTATAGATATACTCGGCGAATCTTTTGTTGGGAAAGCTTACCAGATGACTGGCATACGGCATTCTGCACGTTTCACACATATATATATATATATATATATTTCTAAGTTATTCTATTCTATATATATATATATATATATATATATTTCTAAGTTCTTCTATTCTATATATATATATATATATTTCTAAGTTCTTCTATTCTATATATATATATATATATTAAGATCATCATTTTCGGCCCTTCGTCTCAACCACTTGTTTCGAAGGGCAGACGGTTCGCAAGCTTCAGGAATCCTTGAACGACTTAACGACCGCGTGATGTCTACACTAAAGGCGTTGCTTAACCTCAGCATATCCGCTCGTGCGCGCCAACAAGCTCTACTCCCCGTTATTTGGGGTGGCCTGGGGTTACCTAATGCGACTGTCTTATCGGAGACAGCTCTGGCAGCTTCCCTCCATAGATCTATGCAACAGACAAGAACCCTTCTGGATTCTGTTGCTCTCACGGACTTAGAAGCTCGATGGGAGACAAGCCACCGCAGAGCAGTTGCCCTGTGCGGCCACGAGCCAGCCGAGGCTGGACACCAGAGACAATGGCGCGCCGTCTTCTCCAAGGGGGTGGGCGCATGGCTCCACGCCATACCCTGTGCTCAGATCGGGACCCTCTTAGATGACGAGTCGGTAAGGATTGCGGTCGGACTTCGTTTAGGGACAGACCTTGTGTACACTCATGCCTGCGTCTGCGGAGACGTCGTCCAGCCAGATGGACGCCACGGGCTGTCCTGTATTGTCAGCGCAGGTAGGCGAGCAAGACACCAAGCCTTGAACGAAACCTTTAGCAGAGCTCTACGATCCAGTGGTCTACCGTGCGTCCTGGCTGGAGCACGTCGGACTAGACAGAGAAGGCAAAAAGAAACCTGACGGTCTGACCTTAACTCCGTTCGAGCGCGGATGCATGCTGGTTTGGGACGCGACAGTTACTGACTCATTAGCCCCTTCAATGGTCAGTGCTGGCGCGGCTCAGGCTGGTCATGCATCGGCTCTCGCCGAGGCAGGCAAGGTTAGAAAGTACCAGAACATCGGTTACCCGTACGAGTTTCACCCACTTGCCTTCGAGACCCTTGGCGGGCCAGGTCCGTCTACTCGCAGTTTGCTACAGAAGGTCGGGCAGCGGCTAATTCTAGCCAGCGGAGACAAGCGAGCAAGTGATTTCCTCAGACAGCGTCTGTCTCTGGATGTGCAACGGGGCAATGCGGCCCCAGTTCGAGGAACCCTCCAGAAATGGCTCGTTCCTACACTGGACCCCCCGTAATGGTGCACACATTCGCAGGGACCCAACTGTCATGGTCCGACCGTGAATGATTGATTATATTTAATTAAATAAACGAATATATATTAATATATATATATATATATATATATATATATATATATATATATATATATATATATATATAATATATATATATATATATATATATATATATATATATTAAAAACAATGACCCCGAGCACACTCTCTTAAAATGCAAGGGACTAGAGCAGGCAAGGACAATTGCCATAGCGCTGCTACGATTAAAATGGGCCAGAGAAGCAGGAAAACAAGGAGTCGGGATACCAGACCCGCCGAGAAGTAACATGAGAATGCGGAGTTTGCATGTTTGCGGAGTACATATGCAGCACAGCATCGGCATGGAGGCTGGGTGAGAAAATGCGGTGGTGAAAAAGAAAGCGGAGCTTGGCAGATACAGAAGAGAACGGACAGCGCTTACGACATTAACAGATGACGTGGCTTGTAAGCAAACGGGTTCGCAGGTGTTGGGACAAGCACGTCGGACTGGTGGGGGAACTCGTGAGTCCCCTCGGCCAAATGATCCGTTAGACGCTCGCTACTTTTCCTAATGGCCCATAGTACTGTTCTATGGATGTCTGGGTCATTAGAGAGTGGAGCTTAAGGGGGAAGGTGTGTTTAGTGGTCTTGGCGGACCAACATCCAACTGCTAGGATCGAGCCCCAAACTGTTCGAGAGAGTAATTACTCCGTACTCGCGTGCATGAAAACATTCATTCTCCTCAAACAAAAAAAAAATATATATATATTTAAAAGTACTAATGGCAATAAAAAACAGTACTATGACAACAACTAATAACAGCAAATAACTCATACTTAAGCTCATCGATAGTTAAGATATTTTTCTCTAATTCTTCATATATATATATTCGAATTGGCAGCAAAGAAGTTACTCGAAGTAGACTTGTACGACCCGATAAACGACTTTAAACGATCTTTCTATAACTAAAGTTTTAGCAGAAAATATGTTTAAAAGCCAACGCCGCACGTTTAAGCACCCGCTTGTGTTATGAGTAAACGCAAAAAAAAAAATAAACTTTGCCAAAAACAACTCATTATTGCCACAATATCCTATGATTAAGTTGATAATAAACATGCTGTGAAACAGGACATACCCCCAGGCACTTCTTTAATTGTTTCCAAATTGTTCGATGGTTCTGAAATATGATCACAGCAAATATCATCATTAGTCTGTCGTTGGTATAAAGGAGTCTGTTAAATTTTCTTAGACTTTTTGCAATGTTGAGTTGCTGACACGGATTTAAGTTAAGGTTTTAGGGTTTCCGGGAACGAACGATACGTCAAGCGAGAACGCGTACTAAACATTGTTGTGTAAAAAGGATGTCGCTACGTACAACTGAAACAAAATCGACTGCCGGCTTCGAGTCTTGTATAACTCCCATAGCTGATATATATACAGGTAGTTCAACAAGTTCTGAAAATATAAAACCAAGCATTTTTCATCCAAATCTGTTTTTAATTTTTTCTTATTCGATATACTCCCCGAGAAGCTCAATACACTTTTCCCACCGAGATTTCAGAGCATTTATACCTCTTGAGTAGAATTCCGCGTCTTTAAACTTAAGATAAGCATTGGCAGCAGCCTTAACCTCTTCATTGTTGGAAAAACGCTTTCCACCGAGACTATTCTTCAAATGTCCGAAGAGGAAATAATCAGAGGGAGCCAGGTCTGGAGAATAGGAAGGTTGTTCGATAAGTTTGAACCTCAGTTGGGCCAGTTTTGCCGATGCTTCCCGCGACTTGTGTGCAGGAGCATTGTCCTGGTAAAACAGGACAATCTTCTTCTGCAAAGCGGGCCGTTTCACGATGAGCTCTTGCTTCAGGCAGTCCAACAGTCTTGCATAATATTCTCCCGTGATCGTTTTACCGCTCTCAAGATACTCGGCCAAAATTATTCCACGTTGGTCCCAAAAAACCGTAGCCATCATCTTTCCGGCCGATGCCGTTGACCGCACCCTCTTCGGAGGTCCTTCACCAGGTGCACACCATTGGCGAGATGCTTCTTGGGTCTCGGGAGTGTAGTGATTGACCCAGCTTTCATCGACTGTCACGAATCTGCGCCAAAAATCCGACGGATTTTTCGACATCTTGGCCAAATTTCGCTGTGAAGCGGAAACTCGCGCATCTTTTTGGCCTTGGTTGAGCAAATACGGCACCCATTTTGCTCTGAACTTTTTCATCTTCAAGTTCTTGTGCAGGATGAAATGCACACTACCCAAATTGATCCCCAAGGCCTCCGCTATCTCTCTAATGTTCACTTGCTTATCTGCGGCAATGATATTCCGCATTTTTCCACCTTTTTTTTCATCGGTTGCCGTTTTTGGGCGTCCTGAACGTGGCTCATCCTCGGTGCTTCTGCGACCTCTTTTTAACTTATTAATCCAGTTGGAAACAGTGGCAAAACATGGCGCAGAGTCACCGTACACCTAGTCTAACTCAGTTTTCACTTGGGTCGCATTCCAACCTTTGAAATAAAAAATGCTTGATAACCACTCGAAACTCTTTTTCTCCATTTTTCAAAATCACGCCGATACGTTGCACGGGAAAGCGATCAAACGAAATAGCAGCAGTCTTTTCGTCCAATCACCATAATATTTTGACTACTAGCAGTCGAAAAGTTGCCGTTTCCAATAGCGAAAAATTCGAATTCTGAAAAGCTTATTTTAAGAACCTGTTGAGCTACCTGTTTATAAACCAGTCGACGAGCAGATCTTGAATAGTATGGACAGAGAGATACATCTGTTTATTCATGAGGTGAATGAGTTCTGACTAGAGTGCTAAATTTAGAAAAAAGCTTTACACAGATCCTTTGCCTATCGATTGCTTGCCTGGTGCCTATCTACGTACACTTACCAGTGGGAGCCGATGAAGCGAGAACCGCCAGCATCGTTACCATCATGATCATCAAGAAGACGAAACGCTTTGCTTCCATTTTGACCGAAAGTGATGTTGAAGCAATATTCCGCACTATCAGATCCTGCAACAGTACGAATATATATATATATATATATATATATATAGCAAATTGTTCTGCAATTAGCAATTGACTCCCAGCAAATGTGTACTCAAAGAATTTTGTCCAGGCTTGGGTTTGTCTACTCAGCCAGGATTCCTCCTGCCTCACCGAGGTAGCAATCACCCACTGAAAGACTTCGCAACAAATGTTCGACCGCCCTTTTATCTCATGAAAAAAAAGCACATTGCTAGGCAGCTTCGCCGCAGCAACCTATGCCCTCCAAGTATCTCAAACGCAAGCAGTGAGAACGAATGGGGGCTATCGACGTTTGAATACATTCTGCTCTTGACTGCTTTCGCTAGGAATACCGCGTGTCCAGAGCAGGCTGCGTCCATACCGACCATTGAAGGGGCTAATGAGTCGGTCCACACCCCCTCCCAGAGGTCAGAGTCATGCCATCCGGCATATTCTTATCGTCTCCGACTAAACCAGGAGGCTCCAAAGCACACGGGTAACATTCCAACCCTACCTCTCTGTTAAGAAGGCTAATTGGCATGCAGTTCTACCTAAAGTCTGCGAACAGGAGCAACCATGGTGACCCTAGGGAGACGATCTTGTCACCGCTTCCGCACCAGAGAGGGGAGACTGGTTCCGTCCTCAACGTCAACCCAACTAATATTAGTTTAAACTACTCTTCGTCCAGAAGGATGCGCAGTGAGCTTGGAAGAGCGTGCGGCCATGCACCTGCAGCTGGCTAGTAGATTCAGGATAGCAGAGATGTCACAGCGGACCACCCCACTCCGAAGATAAGAGGGCAACGCATTTGATGCGGAGCTCCCTATCGCAGTAAGAATGTAAAAGCCACCAAGGGGAAGGTGTCGGCCGACTCAAATACGGTTTTGCGAGAGGAAGCGAGTGTTCTTACCGTCATCAAATAAAAGAAGGCTGCCCGTGACACGGTTGGTCCGATAGCGTGGCCGCGTGATCAATTGATTCCGCTCAGTATCACCGCCCGGCCTACCTCCGGTAGGCAGAAGAGCCAATTCAGTAAGCCACTGCCACTGCCAAAGAGCGTGCATCTATCCCTGCAGCATATCGGTAGCTCGGCTGGAGCAAAGCAGAAAAGCCCAAGCCAGGCATCTTTGTCGTTGTCCAGGACAACCCTTGAGCACATCTCTCACGGGACGTCACCATCGACTTTCTGACTACTTTGGGTAAGACGCGTACACTCGAACAAATTCTAAGCCCCTTTGGCTTAGAGAGGCTTCTGCATTCAGAGACTAACGAATCTAAGACTTAGCATACGGACATTTGTGTAGATACAAATACACAAAGAGCCTCCGGGCCGGGCGGTAATAGTGCTACTGCTATGAAGTAGTACTTACCGAGACCGATCAACGGATTGACTTGCCGTTATCTGTGGCAGTCTAGTCGTTAAATACTAAACGGTACTGGTTTCAGCAACTTTTGAAAACCCGTCTGGGCCATTATGACGCCACGCTCGTGACGTCCTAGAACGGACCGCTGTCTCCAGGAGGTGTTTGTCTGAGCATGAATGTCGTCGCTCCAATTAATTAGACGTAACGTTAAATATCGTATTGCGTATTCTACAATAACTAATGGGACAACGTGGCGCTTAATATATATATATATATATATATATATATATTGCAAGCAATACTATTTAAACTGTCACAGGAACCCAGTAGATATGTGAAACTCGTCACGACCGTAAATTTTAATTCATAAAAGGGCCTCCGTGGAAATTGATCAGAATTAAATGAGGGGCAGAAATTATATATATATATCATTCATAGAACTCGGCAAGAAACGCGGAAACGTCTTGTTTAGGAGAGAGAGAGAGAGTGAGTGAAATTTATAAACGTAGACATTCTGCCTTTTGTTCTCCTGCATAGTTGTGCAAAATCTATGCTTGCGGAAGAACCAGTCAACGCATGAAGGAACCAATCATATCGGCGTGTTCGGAGGAAAATTCTGCGCAATGAAGGACACTTCACTAGCTTGCGTAGCGAAAAGCGAATAACAAATTGGGAAAAGTCATTAAAAAAAGTCGATATGTTGTTATGTCTTACGTTAACGCTTTTTCGTGAAAAATCGTAAAATGTTTCTATTACGACCGAAAATGTGTGTCAAAAATACCAGTCTTGCGCAATAGCAAATTTAATGCCCGCCATTTCTGTACTAAAGTGATGATGCTGCGTTACGTAGTTGTCAAGTAACTAAGCTTTTTCGATAGCCATATCGAAACCGAAAGCTTGCATACTTGCATAGGATGTACGAGAAAGTTAGGTACATATTTTGAGGTTTGGTAGAACTCGGCAAGAGAATATTTTCTTGGTGAAAGGAGGGGGCGGAAACGTCTTGGCAAAAGGTTGCGGTTCTAAACGTGAAAACTTGCACGTAAAACATAACAACTATGACTAGCACCATAACTTTAGTGCGAAAATAGTGGGCATTAAATTTGCTAGTGCGCGAGAGTGCTTTTTTGGACGTACATTTTTGGTCGTAATGGAAATTTTTTTTTTACGAAAAAGCGTTAACGTAACATTTCGACTTTTTATGACTTTCCTCAATCTGGCTATTCGCCTTTCGCTACGCAAGCTAATAAAGTATCCTTCGTTGTGCAGAATCTTTCTCCGAACATGCTTATATGATTGGTTCATTTATGCGTTGACTGGTTCTCCCGAAAACGTAGATTTCGCACAATTATGTAGGAGAAAAAAAGGCAGAATAACTACCTTTATAAACTTCACTCTCTCTCCTAAACAAAACGCTCCAGCGTCCTCCCTTCATAGGGAAAAAATATTTTCTTGCCGAGTTCTATCAAACCTCGAAAGAAGTACATTTTGATACGAATGACCCTGTATATATATAAATATATATTAACGCACAACTTCACAGACAACATGTTCTCTGTAGTAATGACGGCCTGGGCGGCTAATTATCGATTGGAAAAATTGCGGCGTTGCTATGCGTAGGCTCGAATCCTAATTGGATGAAATATTGTATTCTTCGTTAATTGCTAACTCTGGTCAAGTATTGCGCTCTCGCCACATTGCTCTGCTAGACAAAATCTAATTAAGTGCGCTAATAAGCATCTTAATAAGCACGATTAGGTGGGTTAAAAAGGGTCATCACGAAATGATGGCATATCTCCTATTGGACAACGCTCTGAGCAAGTGAGTTCAATTAGGTTTACCTTCCCCTCATTTAAATTTTTTTTTGTGTTGCAGATGATGTGGCCCGTGTGAAGTCTGCAATTGACAAAAACTCAAACCTGCATCACTGATGCATCGCTGAGAAGATTTTGGGCCCGAATGTGTCCCTTCAAATGATTACGATAGCCTTCGTACGATAGGCTTCACTGAAAACCCCGGGGAGTGAAGTTGCGGCAATGGTCGAACTGAAATAAGATTATGAAGTAACGAGCCTCCTAATCTTAAATTGACCTAGTCTCCTAATTGTAAATTGACCAGCTTTGTCTAAATCGCGTTTGTTGACAAATTCAAACAATGTCTTTTATGCGGATAAGCTAAACAAAAGTTTACAGACGGGAAAACCAAATGTGTATCGTGAGCGTGCATCCCAGGTACACTTAGCGTTTAGCAAGCTACATATTTTTTTCTAATCGAAACCAAGCCTAATCATATTGTAGTAAATAGTTACATTTTTCGCTCTCCGTCTTCGGCCCGTATCTAGTTACGCTAACGCCCAGGTTCGCGACACGTGGCTCACACTGTTCAAAAGTGACTACAGTCGTGACAGGTTATTTGCTGGACGCTGAAACCGGACTATAGAAAAAAAAAGAACAATTAGCACGTTTACTTACGCAATATTATAATCTGAATTGATGAATAAAAAACGAGAGCCGTAGAAAACAGCGCAGATGACAGATGCGTAGACAACGCTGACGAATTTAAACGACTCATAAACGGCTAATTTATGAGGCGACATCAAGTGAGGTTTAAAATTTCGTATGCTGGTCGTCACGATTCGCCTAATTGGTCGGTCAGTTCTTAGTTAAGTAGGCACTCTTTGGAACTGCTGCATGTGACCACGAGTCATTCTGTGCCAAACGTGCCCTTATGGTAGGCCAACAAATATTGACCGCTCCGACAGCGCTGAGAAGTCAGCCTGCGAGTAGCGTCCACACAACTGGCATTATTTTTGACCTTGCTTCTCTTGTTGCCACCTAGCCGCAGCTTACGTAGGTAGGTATGTAGTTGAGTATATTGCTATTGAGTATGTAGCTTAATAGCAAATGCCACTGACGCCGGCTCATGTTCGGTTCGAGTGTGCATATTGAACCCGGTACCCCCCGGTACGTCTAAGCGTATTAAAATAGGAAATTGTAGCTTATTCTTGCTTATTTGTGAGCATCCCATATGTCACCTAAATGCTAGCAAACCTGTGTTTGAATTATAGCTGGAAGCATTGTTTACAGATGCAGTGCTCATACGACAGTTTCGTTGCAGCTCTTAGAAAGCACCGCCAAAACATCCGTTCTGCGTACCATACACGTTTATATGTTGCTGCCAACCTCAACATATGCAAGCTACAATGAAAACTATTGACCATTAACGTTTTTTCTTTCAATAGTTCCGTTTGGGATGCCACTGGAAACAACGTCTGCACACAAATATTGTCTTGTTTGTGGACAATATTTGTGTGCAAGCAAATATACAAAAAATTGTATATTTGCTTATATACAATATATTTGCTTGTATATAAGCAAACATTCTCTCGTATAGAGTATAAGGCATCTTAACTATATAATTTTATCTAATCAATAGAAGATCTCGCTGAGCTGATCTACGACTCTGATCAGCGATGATCTGATTATCTATCAAAATAACCAGAAATAATAAATTGATAATATATTTCTACACAATTATCTATTGTATCTGTGTTCTCCAATTGCTACCCATCTGTGCTACAATCAGCGGTCAATAGCGTGGCGAGCTGGTATTATAACAAGGGCATGCTTCTTTCGCACACCAAGTGCGCTGTACTACAACACTATGCACTCGACTTTGACTTCACAATTTGTAACAATATGCTGCCAATTTTTTTACTTCCACAATCCAGGAGTTTACGCTTCACCTTACTTGGACCTCTGTCGTCACACTGCAGTGGTGTGCAGCGTAATGTTCATACAATTTTCTATTGTTTTATTCTATCCACGCATGAATGCTATATTCGTTATTGTCCTTGCTGTCTTTCCTAAATTCACAGCCTGCTCTCCAGTTTGGGAGCTTCAAACGGATGACTATATAAGACTATTTTCCATAGGGTGCAAAACACGTTGCTTCAAGTGCCCCAAAGATAGGACTGCCAGTAAATTTTGTCTAGTCAAAATCTACTGTCTGAACAGCGTGACGGAGCCACAATATGATTATGCTTAAGCCACAATAGTTGCCAATTGCATAAACACTTCTTCGAGATATCTTCAATAATTTATGAAGTCAGTGGTACATTACACTAAAGACAGTGGCTACGTCTGGTTAAATGGCGTTTACAGTAGACATTGCTTCTCAGTGCTGGTACATCGCTACAAAACTAAATAGATTACCCAATGAAAGACCTAATATTTTAGCTCTTGTTTTAATGGCGTATGCGTATCAGTATGTGCTTTTCCAGTAAACATGGCTCTTTTTGCTATTTCTTCCAGATATGTTTGTAAGCCGACTCGTAGGAAAATGTTGTAATGGGTGATTTTAAGTTTGGTTATCTAAACTTTATGTTGCACCTTTTGAGTTTGCAATAATATCCTGCGTATACAATTTGTCTGGATAACTTTGAGTAGCCTAGCCACGATGATAGTCTGCCCTAAATACAGCGAGATAGTATCTGAGGGGGAACCTTAATATTGCATAGCATAACCTCACGTGTACGTACATAGGTAATCTGTTCTGAGAAGTCGCTGTATGCGCCGAATGCAATTCAATCAGTGGCTTTTGTAGACGGCAACGTTCAATAAATTTTTATTTAACAATTATTTAAGAAATATTTTCCAATTGTTAGTTTTTTTACAACACTCTTGAGAGGACATGACAACACCGTGCGATCTCGCGGGTATTAATTACCGCGAGTTTCCGAAAATGTCTGTTTTAGGAGCTTGTAATAAAAGCGAAGGAACGTCATTGTTATAATTATGGGTAAAATGGCTTAGTATAAACATGGCCACACACAAGTCTCAAAAACTGCGTTCGGTTCCGTTGATCTATGGACGGAGAAGCCGGAAGAACGTGGTAGCGCTTGAAAAGCGGTTCCATCGATACATTGTTCAACATGGCCGGTGTTTTGTAGAACACTTCGCTTATCTTCTGCTCAACCAAAAACCTCTTCTACGGAAGGCTTGCAGTAACGCCGTAATCGGAAGCTGAAAGCGGGTTACCACATTATCGATGCACGGTGTCGTCTTCGACAGACAATAAACCTGTTTATTATGTCTCTGCGACTCTTAAGGTGTGAGCTGAGTTGAATCCTCCTCCCTCCAACACCGGATTATGGAAGGTTTTCTATTCTACCCCTCGGGACTTATGCGAGTCCTGTAAGACGCCTCCTCGTGACCACCCCTGGAAGCGGGTGCTTCGGCATGCCGGCTAGGATTCAACTTACCAATTTGGCAGGACTCGCGAAACTGATTCATGGCCAACGATGGGACTGGGATTGGACCTTCCCTCACTCGATATCTCAGGTAGTCCTGATAAGACAACATAGATATGTACAACCGAACCGTCTCCACCGGACTCTTATCCTAGCGTGGAAAGTCTATCCAAACGTCGCCAAGCTAAACCGAACAAAGTGCACTCTAATGTACGCGATGAGGTATTTCTCTCCAATTCGGACTTCGACCGACATAACCGAGAACATATGCCCACTGACCTAACCATTAGTATTGGCAATAATAATGGCCTTGTAAGCCGAAGGACCCATTTTATGTATGTGACATCATCGTCGTGGGAGGACCTACCCGCCCAAACAGTAGCGTAGTTGCGCCTCGGATGAAACTAAACTGGAGCACGCAAGACATGACCCTGCTCGCTAGGTTTGAACTGGTCAACGAGCGACGAGGCGTCGTTACCAACGACCTGCAGCAGTGCGCAAATTTTCTAAAAGCACTTGACTAAATCAAAAGCCAGCGGAAGAAGAAGGCCACCCGAGCCTAGTTTCAAGATCTATATGTAAACTCAAAAATGTACACATTCCTACCCATCCAAAATGCTAAGGTGGTGGCTGGTAAACCCTTCAGCAATACCGGTAAGAGCCGCGCCATCGTTGTTGCCAATAGCATAGGATAATGATAGCCTGATTGTGCGGAATAGTGACTTGAGTAGAGATCCGGTAAATCTGGCCTAAACAGTTGGCTTAGATTACAAAGAGGAGTTTCGCTTGAGATAACGGAGTTACCTACTATGTAGCATACTTAATATTGTATATACCCGCCTTAGTTTCCGAAAGCAGGGTAGCTAGGATTGCGTTTATACAAAAAGTAGCTGAAGCATGAGAACGGGAACATTTATACTAATAACTATTGGCCACTATATCCAAAGGACGCTCAACAAGGCGCTAGCTAAGAGGGCGCAGCTTTTGCTGGATATTCTAGCTATACAGCGTGCAGTCAGGCCGTGTAAAGCAACATACAAAAACTTCAACATCTTGGATCCCATAACACAAAATTCTAGGAAAAGACATAATAAATTCGGATTATTTCAATGTACCTACAAAACAAATAGAAGAAGCAGTTTTTCATTAATATTTAATGGCTATCCACGCTCAAACGTGGGTCTTCTATTAGAACGTATACGAATTTTAGTCCACGACTGCTAGAAGTTTACCCATTCTGCATATGATAAGGAGGGGTTTACTTAAAATTGAACACCTACACCGCGTTTAATTGAATATCAAGCGGACAGTTTGGTTTAAACCTTCGAAAACAAGGTGCACCATCAGCACAAGCCTTCATCGCCAAAACCATTTTACCAAGCTTGAAGAACATTGGCTCAAACTTAACAGCAAATTGTCAACAGAGAATTTGTTTTACAGACCCTAGACTAACCCTAGACTGCAAAATGTAAAGGGCCTAGATTTCCCACCAAGATCTTGCACCTTCAAATTCTAACCGGTCACACATTTGTATCTGAAAAGTTATTGCAAGAGATGTTATTGACCTTAAAATAAATGCACAACATTTCCTTAACTCAACTAATGGAGACCTAAAAAAGATCGACTAGTTAAATTAGTTGATTATTATTAAGAGATAATTCTGCTACGTTTTTGCCCTCGCTGTAGACATCTTTATTGGCAGAATGGAGTGGAATAAATTACCGACGACTCTGACCCAAATGCGGCAAGTTCGTTCCTGGTTTAGAGAGCATTCTTTTCAAATAATGCACATAGACGTAGCAGGGACGAGGCCCGGCCACTCTTAAACAAACTATCGTTGATTAACGCATAGAAGGTACCTTTCTGGTCAAAATACACAGAATAAAAAGGCGTTGTAGAACTATTGTCGAGTACTATATATATATATATATATATATATATAAATACTGGTGACAAGTAATCGGCAAATGACAAAATGAGTCGAATGACATTTTTTTTTAAACATCTATATAACTTAACGTTGGGTGATCGTATCTAGTTAAAGACATGGCTATGTATTCACTTAGAGGCTGGTACCGGTTTAAGAGCGTCACCAACCTTGACAGCGATAGGATCATATTGCAATCACACGCGGTACGCCAATCACGCGCGGTCACAATGTTTCATTTAGTTTCAGGCACTGGTTCATGATAGTTTTATGAGGAGTACGATGAAATTGATTGTGGCCGAACATTTGGCTTGTGTCTAATTAGTCTGAATATAATACTGTCCATCCTACCGTAATCTTGTAACTCGTTAGTACGCTTGCGTCTCAGAAAAATCATATTGTCTACGGAATTCTTTGACAAACATTAGTGTATCAGCTAACAAGTCGGACCTTTATGCATTGGTTAAATCATTCTCTTAAGAAAGACGGCGTTCCCCATATGTCAAGTTGCTGTACATATGTACTGCTACCGGCTTCGGTAGCAAGACTAGGGCTTGTATTATTATATTAACCTATTCGTAGAAAGAACATATTGTTATTTTCAAAAATGATCTATGCACAATGAAACACCTTTTGCGCACAAACCCGCTGCTAGATGAACTGAACAGACTCTCCACCACAGCTCTAGACTATTCATTAGCGCTTACTTGAAGTTTGCCGGTAAACAATCTTACAAACAGGATATATGTATGCATGTAGCCGACACGATAACCAGCCTGCTCAGCTAAACGACCGATATATATATATATATATATATATATAGAGAGAGAGAGAGAGAGAGAACGCTTTTATTTACCAAATAAATGGTGGGAGGAAGCCGCCTTGTTGTGCGACTCTCTGGAAACACGCCAGACAAACATATTATCGATGATTTCAGTTCTTGCGATACATTTAGTTAAACGCATTCTTTAGACCCTAAGATTGTACATTCACGCATCAAAAACAGCCAGTAAAATGTGAGCTCATAAGATGTGAAACTCCCGTGTGTCATTACTTTTAAATAAAGTTAACCGCGACGGAAGGTTAACAGCATTCGATATCACATCTTTTATAGAGCCTTTTCAGGAATCTTCTCTCATATGTTTGCACAAATATGAGCTCCAATTATATATATATATATATATATATATATATATGTATATATATATATATATATATATATATTCAAACTAAGAATTACTTTCAAAAGAAAAGAGTAGCAAATATGCTAACACTTTGGAGTGAACAATTGTCGACACGTTAGACGGCAATAAAAATGATATATATATATATATATATATATATATATATATACTGCATATGTCTGTACATATGCACTTTTCGACTCTTCTAGGAAACCTGTATGACGCTACTAATTTTCACTATTTTCGAGTCGACTCTTGTCTGTCTGAAAGGCCGTTCTTTTTCGAAATACACGGTTTACCTTTGGATTTACCCGTGATCGTCACCCGTAAGTCGAATGGAGAGAGAGAGAGCAAAGGCGGTGGTGACTGTTTACGTAGCCAGATCATAGAACAACAATAAAGCAAGGATATCTAAATTCGAAATTCTGACACTTCCACTACGACTATGCATTTCGCTCGGGTGTGGTGAGATTAGAGTAGTCATTCAGGTCGCGTTTATTACTCGTTACTAGTCGCACGCAGAAATCGTGTCGTGTACGGAGAGAGGACAGAAGGCGCCTCCTGAAGTGACGGTGTGACAGACGACCCGTTCGCCCCATGCTGAGCCGGTCGAGGTAGCAAAATCAAAGGGGGAACGTAAATGTGACGACTGCGTCATCACGCTAGTTAGATGCGCGCCTGGAGCCTCATCATGATCAGGTGGATGACGATGATGATGATGATGACGGTGACCACCGTGGTGTTCATTATGACCATAATAACCACCACCACCACCACCACCATCATCATCATAGTAGCCAACGCGAAGTAGATCATTCGCATTGAGCACCATTGTCTCTCGCAGTGCGTGTAAATTCATGCATGCAACGACAATAGTTGGCGCCATGGGATGACTAAATGAGATACGGTTGCCAAAAAACCGATTAAATACGCTCGAGCCGTAATATTATAATAATTAATAATAATAATAATAATAATAATAATAATAATAATAATAATAATAATAATAATAATAATAATAATTATTATTATTATTATTATTATTATTGCTGTGTTGCTTTTGTTGTTGATTGTAACAGCGAAGATGATGGGGACGATCGAGATGGTGATGATGACAAAAATGATAGCGTTTCCATGAATTCTGGGATTTTCCCACCTCTTTGTTGCGCTGCTTGTCGTGGTTTGAATGTGTTTGAACGTGTTACTGTTTGTTTGGTCTGGGTGTATTATTTTTTTTTGTATGGGTGTTTTTGTATCTGTGTGATAGTTAGTATATGCTACAGTGTTCACGTACGCACGCCGCGTGCATGCGTACGTGTATGGTTACGAGTTGTTGTTGTTGCTGTTGTTGTTGTTGTTGTTGTTGTTGTTGTTGCGGTTGTTGTTGTTGCTATTGTTGTTATTGTTGTTGTTTATGTTGTTGTTGTTGTTGCTGTTGTTGTTTTGTTATCAGAGTTGCATACAGATATGTAGCTATTGCTGTTGTTGACGACGACAATTCCACTGCTTTACATGCTTGCTAGACGTCGTTAGTGACGCCACCTTCGCATTAATGCTGCTGCAGTTGCGGATCGCCACGCTACAGAGCACACTGGAGATACAGCAAACGAATCGCAAACAATTGACAAACAAATACCACGCTGTGCTATATATATATATATATATATATATATGAATATATATATATATATATATATATATATATACACTTAGGTATTCAAGCAGAGATGCCTGTAATTCTGTGCTGGCAGCGGCGTGGACAACAATGGCATCGGCAAGTTACGCATTCATCGTCGAGTCCGAACCAGTCACCCTGCCGGCAAATAGGGTGACTCTTCTGTCGAGGATCCAGTAGTAGTAACTCGTTGACGCATTTCCGGTGGATGGAGAGAGGCCCAAAGAGAGAGAGAGAGCAAGATGAGCGCGAGAGAGAGAGAAGATGGAGAGAATCATCGCGGGAACCTCACTTAACCAGTCACTGGACATCACCTTTCTTCTTTCCCTTCAGCGAAAGTGATGATCCCGGAGAGCGTCGCTACTGCAAATCCTGCTGTTTGTATTACCTTTAGAACTACGGCGCGCTTACAACCACCATTAATACTACTACTGCTACAATAACTGCGTAGTCCTCCCGAACCGCTCTTACAGCACAGCAGCAACAACAGGAACAATAGCCTGTACCAATCACTACCCGATCGCCCGCCAGGCACGAACAGCCGGCAAACATTTTGTTAACAGTGAGACCAGAGTTTAAGACATTGAGAACGGCTCGATTTCATCTGGTGTTGCCCAATCAGTAATAAGGAGAATATTAACGTTAACGTGACGAAAGTGATGCAAGTGACCATGACGAGTGTGACGTTTAGTGTGTTTGTTTTTGCCGCCGTGACCTTTCTGGCCAGCGCTCGCGCTATCTGTAAGTTGACTACTACGTGCTAAGAATAGCTCTCTATTTAAATGCATATGCACGTATATAGTAGTAGTGAGACAACTGAGATTTGAAGTCGATATATGTGTGTATATATATATATATATATAGACGCGCTGCGGCTGTCGCGCGACATGTCGGCCGTAGTGAATGTCGCCACATAGTCATTTTACATGCACTCAATCTCGACATACCCTCCGAAAATTCGTAATCACTCCGCAACCACAGCTCGCATTGACATATGTTTGGTACCAAACTAATCGTTTTTTTGCTGAATATGTTCGTTTTAAGCGCTGTGAGTGGTCGTAGAGTTATGGTGTAGAATTTTATCAGGAACACGACGATGTGCTTAGTTTCTGTATAGGAGGACTGTCTCGTAAAAACACATTGTGTGCGCCTATGTCGGGCAAAAACACCAGCGTCACAAATTGTAATAATTTCACTTTCACTCCGAAGCAGACTTCTCAGATCCCATGTTCCATTAGAAAAAATATTTGATTTAACGGGTTCTACAATTCCATGTATCGCTTTAAAAATCTTTCCGTCACACCCTGTATATATGTATAACGGATTTTTGGAACAAAAACAAATGCCTTCCACTTCATTACGAGTAAAGGTATTTTATTCAAAATTACAACCCTTGCTAGCTATACACTGTATCCATCTTTCGGGCAACTTGTGCTTTCCTCGTCAAAAGAAGTTCATATGTTTAGAGGCAAACCAATTACCTACCCATTTTTGGACGTTTTTGTACGAAGAAAATTTCTGGTTTAGCCGCAGCGTGACCATAGCGATGCGAAGAGGTGGTTATCGAATGGAGCCTCGTCTAGCGAATCAGCGTTGTCGTGGAGCAAAATATTTTTGTCGTGCCGTGTTTTGTATTCAGGTCGTTTTTCGCAAAATACCTGGTTAAAATCGATTATTTATAGACTGTAGCGAGGAGCGTCGACGGTTTTTACCAGGTATTAGCAACTCATGACAGACAACAGCTTCTGCTGCTTCAGGACCTGACCGTGACTTTCGGCACTTGGAATTGTCGAGGAAGATCCACTTCTCATCACTGATCACGATCCGATGCATGATTAACTCCTGTTCAAACCTGACGAGCAGAATATCACAAGTGGTTTATCGGTTTTGTTAGCGTCTTTCATTCAGTTCTTGTGGGACCCACTTTAAGAGCTTCAGGATCGTCCTCATGGCCTTCAAGCGACTGCAAACGGTTTCTTGACACACGTTTCATTGAGCAGCGAGTTCTCCTTGCGTTTGCGTGTCATCTACGTGCAACAAAGCTTGCAATTTAGTGTCCTCGATTTGGCGGTTTTCCGCGTGCTGCATCGTTCACTTCGAAGGTGCCCCTATTGAACTTTTTAAACCACTCAAAACATCAAAACACTGTGATCTGACGAGAGCTTCGACAAACATTTCATACGCTTCGGTCGCAGATCTTTTCAAATCATAGCAGAAAAGAAGAGCTCCCTGCAAATCAGCGATTTTTTACACAAATTTGACATGGAAATTTAGTAGGAGATACGTAGGTGAAGCTTCTGAAGTAATGTGAAGTAGACACTTTTACAACATAACTGCGTCATTGCCGCTATTGGCTGCTAGCGACAGCAGCGCCCTCTGTCCATGGAATCCGGTTTCATATGCATAGACCTTGTAAATATATGTATATATATATATATACATATATATAATGTAAGCTTAAACAATTTTGCGAAGTATTATGCCTACGGAAATCGCACTTGCACTTGTTCCTACACTCTGTCGAACATCAGCTAGGCGTGCAACAACTTTTGCAGTGCCCTCTGTATCCTTAGTCTAGTCAACACATACTTACTCGTACATGCCGCCTCCCTGAACCTGCAACCTTAAACACACTAGATGCCTAACTACGACACAAATTTTCGTGTGACGATTAAAACAGTGACTTTTGATTGCACAGTCGGAATCAGGCTTGTTGTATAGGTATATCTGGAATAGAAACTGTTGTGCTTTGTATACGGGGACACACACTCTGATTTTGTTAGTAATATTTTTCAACATGCTTTTACCTATAGTTGTTGTAAATTTTGAAAATGCCGTACTGGTAGACATCTCCGTTTGTGTGTATATTTGCAAGTGTGTTGCCTCATATATTGTTCGGCATGCTAACAAACGCACCAAATGCTGTTTTGAAGTTCTTGTGACTATCAATAACCGCTGTGATTATCGTTCTTGTAAAGTGCTTACACAAAGCACATCTTGAATTTTGGCGAGAGCGATTTTCCGCTTCGTTGTTTGACTCACCCTTTTACAACTATTTTTATTTACCGAGAACATACGCGTTGTGAAATTAAGTTCCGTCAATAAACTACGTTTGAAATTGAATTAAAAACAATTAATTTTATAAGAGAGGGAGAGGGAGAAAATATCATAATGGGAGGCATTCACTTGCAGGTAAATAAAATGTAATATTCATTTCATTTAATACTTGTAGTTTTGCACACGTAAATTGTGAGAGATCTATGCCTTGAATATACGTGGCACGCATACAATCTATAATATATACAGCTAAATTGAGCCAACAGCTACAAAATAGAGAAAGCAACTAAAATAACGAATGGCATTGTACTGTTCGTTGTTTGTATGCATACATACACAAACAACAACCAGCAAACAAACGATAGAATTGTTGCAGATGCGTACAATGCGTACCTAGCTTGCGTGTGTTTTTGCTTGTTGGTTTTCAGCGGTCATGCAGCAAGACGATGTCACGGTGGTGGACTTCGGCAGCGACAACCGGCAACAAAACATCATCCTTCTTAACGTGCCCGGTGTGCCTCGACCACTGAAATTGGAACATGGTTAGTCCATAGTAGTAGTAGTAGTAATAGCAGAAGCGGCACGAAAGTGTACCGCTGGAAATGGTTATATCAATAAATCCCTAATATTAAAAAAAAGTAAAAGCGGCACGAGTGCACAGAGAATACCAGTGCTTAGACGCAGACATCTTTCACCATACACACACACACATAACTATTCGAATTCTTATTCGAGAACGTATTAACCATTCGTTTCTGTATACAGCATGCATAGTAAAAGTAACCACATTGCAAGCAATTCTTGGCAAGTTGCACGAAACGGAGTAAACTAGAGCTTTTTTAGCTTCCACCTTAGCATGTGGGATAATTACACAGTTAGAGCCATTAGAATCACTGACAATGGTAATCCTTTAAAAGCAATGAGTTTCCTTTTTTTTTAGATTTACCGTAAGGCAGTTGCCCGTGTACGGATTTTTCATGTCATGGCTAAGTTTACTCTACTCCGGCATTTACCTTGTCTAAATTGGAAACCATGCAAACCAATTTAAGAGTGGCCGGTCTAGGTCTCGAACCCAGTCCTCCCGAATGCAAGGCAAAGGCTTTGCCACTAAGCCACCTTGCTCGGTTAACTTATTAAAGCAATTATTGCCTGTCTTCTATTGTCTAAAGTAAAGTTTTCGGGCTGACCCTCAGCCAAGATTTAACGTCCACGGAACTGTTTTTCACATTGCTTCATAGACGGACCCCCATACATACAAATGTGCAATGGTGGGGCTCGAACCCGCGCACCTATGTGTCTCCTCCGGTTGGGAGGCGCAGACTTAAACCACCACGCCACCGGGCTCGACTGTCTTCTATTGTCTATCTATAGAACATGTTCTATACTGCTACAAGATTGTAGTTCTAAGATAAGTCACCAACTAAAAAGTAACTAGAATTCTAATAATAGAGAAATGATAACTAACCAAACTGCGTCACACTAGGGAAGTCCTAGTTTGGTTTTTTTTTTTAATCAACAAACGTAACACAAGCTAGAAGATCAATTATCGCTACTCCATGGAAATGTACGCAATCCGTGCGTGTAGGACAAATATATTATTTTCGCCGTTTTGCTTTAATAAAAAAATAAAACTAACAAGTAACGTGCATTTCGTGTCCGAAACATGGCTAAGACCCTTTGAAGCCGTGTCCCCCTCAAACCTGGTAGTGGAATTTCCACGTTTACTATCTTATACCAAGACGGCCTCTTCACAGCCCGCCTGACAAGGAACCCGCGTAAATCAGAAGTTGCGCGTCCATCCTTTCGCAAAAATATATTTGATCATTAACGAATGCGTACCAATTAGAACTCGAATCCCGAGCAGCCGCACAAGCCATGGTGGAATGAAACATTCAAGTGCATGAGAACGGCAACACTTCTCACTGTTCACAACAAGAAAACTTCAGCGCAAGTGCGTCTGTTGTAACCAGCTGGACGCTGGGCCACATAAACATTGGACAGGCCATATAAAAAGACGAACACACCAACAGGACTATTTGCTCCAATCCGAACGCTGGTTGGACCTCAGCTGTAGTACTTTAATTGTAGGTCCATATATGCGTTAGGAAGAAGAGCTACAAAGAATAATTGTAAAGTTGTTTAGACTGATTCGATGGGATAGCGGCAATAGTGCCAAGCCTAGGCCTGGTATCAGTATATCGAGGAAAGGCGGATGCGAATATGCATGCTGGAGAAGAGGATATCGTAAATGCTTTTGAGGCGTACTTTAGTGTAAAGCCTGATTATTTACAAACCACGAGCGGCCCACTTGAATTTTTGCAGCGAGCCCTCCTGGCACCGGCCTTTGCAGTGAGTTACAGTGACCCAGAAACACTTGAACAGAAGTTATGACTTTATTTGTTCCACCTTATAAGCAATACACGATTTTCTGGTAAGGTGTGTTTCTGGTAACCAATCATTAAGTAGATTTCACTGGTGAAGTACCACTTACGAAGCGTACCTTTGAGCATTAGGATGAAACGCTAGTCACCCATAATTAGTGTAATTTCCATGCGGGCAGTCGCTCTTATATCGATAGCATGTATCTGACTATGGCAAAACCTGATAACTGAGAAGGGGCCACCTAGTGCCCAACCGTATTTGCACGTGAAGGAGCTCCACTTTGTATTACTGTTATCACCGTAGGATCTAGCGAATTAAGTGCGGCTCAGGCCTAGGCAAGTGCTCATCACCATCATGAACGCTTGCCTGGCCATCTAGCCAATAGCGTTCACCCATCTCAAATGCTAGTAGACGAGAAGGTTTTCTGCAAGACCCATACTTAAATAAACACGATTTGGAATATGTCTTACAAACAAAGGAAGGTATGAACATGCAAATACCTAGTAATGCGTTTATAGATATTTCTCATTTTCTTCTCGAGACCGAACTGTTGGGTTTACCTTTGTCTAAAAGAAATTCCCTACCTGCCGTGATTGAGCGATAGAGGCCAGGCTCAACCAGAATCAAAATATTGGCGGGCTTCTTGTTAAAATTTATTAAATTCACGAGTTAAAAGAAGTTATATATAAATATAAATACTATATTTATTAAAATGACATTTAAGTGTTACAGCGAGATGTAATTAACTATCAACACCTATATATATATATATATATATATATATATATATATATATATTGTGCTTCTTGTTAAGATAGATTAAATTTGCGACTTAAAACAAAGAAAAAAAAAATATATATATATATATAGTATGAAGGCGGATCGGCAAGTACTAGTAAGTTCACATTTACAAATAAAATCGAAGCCACAAAGGTATTTTAGTTTATTTTCTTAGAAAAGCTACACATAAGCTAATTGGTGGCGGCGTTTATTGTTTGAGTTTGATTCAACGAAGTGAGGAAAACAAAGTTCGGCAATTTTTAAGGAACCGAAAATGGAGGAGCAACAAATCGGCATTAAACTCTGTGTGAAAAATCAAATCACATATTTTGAAGTGATGGAAGTGTTAGGCACTGCTTTCGGTGCTCAAGCAGTGTCCCAAAACACTATATATACGTGATACCGTCAAAAAAAGACGGAAGATGGGAATTCTTCTCGTTTGGGAAGGCTTTTGACGTTAACAACAGAATGCAGAGTTTAAAAATTCATGATAGATACCTTATGGAACAGCTGTAATAGTATTGACCAATATTTTATGCGTCAGGAGATTGGCAGGAAAGATCGTCACGAAAGGGTTAATTTCCAACAAATGAACGCCTGTCGGGAAATGTCCGGGTTTAACATTTAAGCGGTAACAGAAGACCCTGCTACTGGTTAAAGGTGTGATTGCTTTAGAGAGTGATTACAAAAGACTTAAGAAAGAGAGGGTCGATCAAAGAGCTTCGGACAGAGCAAATCCAACACCAAGCTTATTTAGATATCTTTTTCAACAACAAGGGAATAATTTTCTACAATTTTTTGCCACCCGGGTTCGGTCAATAAGGTAAACTATCGCAGGAGGCCTAAACTGTGGGCAAATAACTCTTGAATCCTTTAACATGAAAACGCACCGGCGCACACGTCATTAATGATTTCGGATTATTTGGTGAAAATATCGGTTTCTACATTTTTGCAACCTCCCTATTCGCCGCGCCTAGGCCCCTGCAACTTTTTTCTATACCCACAGATAAAGAATTTTAAGGGGAACACGTTTCGAGATTATAGATGAGATAAATAGTTAATAGAAAAAAAGGCAAGAGAAGCTCAACTCCACTCCGAAAAACGCTTTGTAAGATTTTCATTGAGTTGCCGTTTTAATTACACCAGAGAGTTTCTTGGAAGGGAAGGGGGATGTCAAACTTATACAAAGGAAAATACAAAATAAACTGATTTAGTATTAAGATTAAGCAGGCCACAAATAAGATGGGTTAAACAGATGCAGCTGGTGAAGACGGTATTAAAGGTAAGAACGCAGTGTAGAGTTCGCAGTTAGGTATATTGGGCACTATAGTCAGCAATGGGCAAGAACGAGGGTACTGACTAAAATGGTAAAAACGAGGGTAACAACTCATATGCAAGCAACTAACAATTGGCAATGGGATCCATACGGGGTTTGGCAAATATATATGGAAAAGTAGGAAATGAGCTGGGTGATATGAGCATACGATACTTTAAGAGCAAGCGGGTTTTTGGCAGATGCTAGAGCAGGATATAAGATATAACCAGCTAAATATAGGGAGGTGGAAAGTATTGAATTTTAAGCTTGTGAGTTAAGAAGAATAAGTTATTTAAACACATTGTAAAAGAATGTACAACTTTAAGAAGAAGGAGTGATAAAGACCTTTCAGAGGCCCTAGGTTTAAAACCAAATGTTAGAAAGAACCAGGGCAATATTACAAAGAAGAAGTTGTCCGAATGGAAGGCTAATACTCAGTAGGTATTGGAGGACACGTTGATGATATGGATGCGTAGGTAATATATACACTGCCGCTCTAAGCGCCTCTGATATTAAAATATTTGCTGGCACGTTTGCATTCGTTTAGTGACATTTTCAATTACGGTTTGGCATAAGAGCGACCCGGTCCCAGTGAGTGATGCAGTGTCTCACATTATCTTTTAAGGCCTGGATGACATTAGGTTAGTTAATAAAAACTTTTAACTCAGAAAAATAATTCCAAAAGCGGTTCATCAAATTACAATTGGGGCTGCCAATTTGGTCATTCCACGACACGGAAATTCCGCATGCAATATTGCTACCGTTTGATGTGTGACAAGTGGCGCCGTCCTGTTGGAACCACAAGAACCCTCAAAAACGTCAATGCAATCATTGTCAGACAGACTGAGACATAGGAACCCTATATTCGGCTCTGATTAGATAAGGTAAACAATTCGCCTAAATAGACACAACACATAGTGCGTCCATGGACCTTCCCTACACTTGAGCTGATCACATCATCATAACCTAATAGAAACTGAGAATATTATTATCTTACTTATCGCGAGATACCTATAACACAGTGAAATCTTTCCCTGTCCATTATTCTGCGCCTGGTTAGCGGCGTACGTCATTTTAATTTTTTTGGGACAGCACAGGCAACAATCTTTGCTCAGTAGCAGTGGCACTAGTCATGGGTGTCATCCACCGGGGCGTCTCCGGTTCGCTTCCCGTTGTTGATCGAATTTTCTTTGAGCAATGCTCACTAAGAATAGATGATAAGCCACACCGCAGAGAATCAGCGGGCCGTGCTACCACAATAACTGTTGCGAACGCCCTAGATATATATGAACACGTCTGGCCCTTGCGTGCCTTGAACATGCATACCTCACGGCGATTCCCAGCTCGTAGGGGACGCATGGGGAATAGTCTAGAATTAAAAAAACGTTTTATAATCTTAGTACACTCTAGTAGCCCAGAATTTAGTTAATTAAGGAACACCATTGTGCAACGATAAAATGCTACTGTAATAACTGAACTTCTTGTCGCAACTGGCAGCACCCATGGTGCGCACGAAACAGGACTGCTCAACCACGTGTTCGCTTTTTGTAATGTAACATAAGTATTTCACTAATATGCATCGATTGTATATGCACATATGTTTGTGTAATAAAAGGCAACAACGAGATATATCATGCTGAATAAAATGGTATATAGATATATTGAAATAAAAGCGCCTAAAAACATAGCCATATATTTACGTATATGATTAACAGGAATGATACGTGAAATGAGTGACAAAGATATAGCTGAGTTCAAGCGGTCCCAGGCGGACGTCGAGGCTCGGAATATCAAACTACAGCAACAATTCAACCATGACATGAGAGGTGAGAACTTACTATGTAGTAGGTTTGTAGCGGCGGGGACTTAAACGGCTAACGCATCGTTCAAAACGGGGCGTTACCATGACAACCATGATTAGCAAAACAATCGCAAGTTCGAGCCCCGACCCTCCTGGTTGTATTTGTTGGACGTGGTTGTCATTGCCCTGCTGCTACATACCTCTACTAGAGAAAGCCTATATAAGTCTAGTAACGAGCACGCGAGGACGATAGATGCATTTAGACGATATCGTGTCGCAGGCTACTCAGCCTACTACGAACGTCTAAAATGTGGTTGTCAGAGCGTTAAAAAAATATGAATAAAAAAGTTCGTCGCACTGCCTGGTTTCGAACTGCGTTGGTAGCAAGTCGCGCAACTGCAACATGCCACTCTCCATTGACAATGGAGCAGAATACCGCGTTGTTATTAAACTTTTTTGGAAGGCTTAACGGCAACGAACATTAAAGCCAGATTAGCGCAAATTACGGAACTAATGCACCGGCGTACAGTATTATCACATTGATTGCCTCGTTAAAAGAGGTAACATAGACGTGAAGAGACAGCACGTTTTGTACGGCCAAAAACAACTTGGGATGAGAAAACTGTGCTAGAAGTCTACAACTTCGTGAAGACTGACTGTGGATTGAAGCTGTTCAAATAGCGGAAAAGATAGGTAATAACTTTTGTGCAGTACTTCAAACATTACATCGTCATTTATGCAGAGACAATTAAAGCAAAGTAGCAACGCACGAGCTATCAAATAAGCCAAAAACTGTCACTTGCTAGTTTGGAGCGCAATTTAGAACTGTTGAAACGAAATCCGCACGATTTTTTGGGCCGATTCGTAACCGACGACGAAATCTGGATTCACCACCTCACTCCAAAATAGGAACGTGGCACCAGTGAGTGGACCGCACGGGACAAAGGCCTTCCCCCAGGATAAACACATCTCGACCAGAAAAGGTCTTCGCGTTTACTTTCTGGGACGCAAAAGATATTCCATCAATGGACTACTATTCTACAAGTTTTTCTTCTTGATCTTTTTTATTCTTGGACACTCTGAAGCAACGCATGATAGCAACATGCCCCGCTATACATAAGAAGACGGTACTATTTCACCACGAAAATGCGCTCTCTTCTTGGCACGCCCTTCTCGGCCAAATTTCCCATATTCTCCGGTCCTGGCCCCGTGTGGCTATTATCTGTTTGAAAACCTCAAAAAACATCTCTCCAGAAAGAGATAGCAGATCAAAAATGATGTGATATGCGTCATAGACGAGTATATTGCGTCCTAAAGATTTCGAATAGTTCTTATATATATATATATATATATATAGAGTGTGTCCATAACTAGGCAGTCTCCTTCAGGCTTTAGTCTCGTTCTCGCAATTAGCATTTTGAGTATGCATCTTACCTCACGGTAGCGCTCATGCATGGGTTCGATCCTGGCTGTCGCTGCCCGAATGTTGGCGTCTCCCTCCTCTCTCCGCCGGCGTAACGTAATCCAACAACGAGTATGGTTTCTGCTGTACCGGTTGCAAGTCCTCTACGCCGTTTCTATATCGTACCACTACCAAAGAAGGCGACGCCATGTTATCCTTTCACAATCGCATGAGAGGCCCGGGCTTCGAGCACTTTCTCAAGCTTACGGACACTCTGGCCCAGGTCATGGAGAACATCTCCAAAGTCTTCTAAACCACAGTAATAGAGTAGCTCTATAGCACTGCTAATTCATTGACATCTATTTACGTAAGACTCTTTTCCCCGCCCAATTGTAATCCTATCGGTACGTACCGGTGTATACATCGGTACGTACCGGTCCATCAGACCGCCGTTTTAGTTTTCAGTCCTTACGGCTCTCTGCAATACTTTCATTAGGTTCGGGGGGCAGGTAATTTCGGTCGCAATATGCTGCCTAGTCCAGGCCTTACTCTTGGCTAGGCGGAGCATCCTTGCTCTTGGTAACCGCTAAGACCGTGAACTCCTGTTTGTTCTTGCGGGCCATCTGGGACTGTGTTTTCTTGAGCAAAGCGGCGAAGGTGTTGCCCTCTGCCACTTTTTAATCGTGCCTTTAGGCCACGGATAAAGGAGACTTTCCCTGTGGCGACGTCAAGGCTCCTCGAGGGTGATGTACATATACAAGTGAGTGATCCTGATCATGCGAGAGCTCTTCAGGACTTTTAGAGTGGATTATCCCAGGCATTTGCTCATGCCTAACTACCCCCGCCACCACGTCGTGCTGTGAGCGGGTTTTCCAATCCGTCGAGCAATTTGAGCATAACGCTGTTGAAGATGGCCGTTGCTGACCCCGGCTGTAGGTCGTGCAGAGCCCTGACCGTATGAGACTGGGACGCCAGGCCGTCAATTACCACTAAATTTAATCGGCCCTTTATAACAAACATAACCCGCAACTCCTGTGTGTTCCACGAATCTTTTGATCAACGTTCTAACATGACTAAGAGCTCCCTCGGGCCAACCAACTGACACGGCGAATTGACTCTTCTGTCGTTATAGCAAACAATAATTGCGGCATAACAATGGATCGATCTTAGTGATACAGCGTCTAATCTTCTGGTGGCCGAGGGTTTGTTGACAAAAATGCTTAAACTTTAAAAAATCTTAGAGAAAAAAGTCCAACAAGGTGAAATCTCACGATGTACGCAGACTGGCTTCCAGTCGCCCACGGGCTAATATACGACCTGGGCAGACTTCCTGCAATCATGCGATTGTTCCAAGCAACGTGTGGCAATTTGCGCCATCTTGTAGAAATGTACTTGACCCATGCCATCCAACTGAGAGACAAAAACTAGGTGGTCCTGCCTTGATACCGCTCACAATTAACTGTTCGTGAAATCCCGGCAGAGTCTTCAAAGAAAATGGTCTAACGATGCATTCAGCTCAAACCCCGCACCAAACGTGAGACGCTTGAGCTAAATTTCTAACTTAGAAAACTCGGGTTTGTGGCTTTTGGTTTTTCAAATGGTCTTCAAAGCAATCAACAAAAAAATAGGCCTCTGCGCTAACGATGATTGTATTAGAATAGCCACCGATCTCTTATTGTTGTTCAGTTATAATTAAAATGCGTTTTTGCCTCTATAGCGATACATTTCACACATGTACTCTCTCTCTCTCTCTCTATATATATATATATATATATATCAAGCATTATGATGATTTATTAATAATTTACAACACGTTAGCACACTCGGGAGTGCTCGCCTTAATAAAAAATGTGGTAAAAGGGTGTCATGTGAGGTTAAGATCCAGCTGTCCGTGTCCTTGCTTGTTGGCAGCCCCAGCTCTTATGGACTCGGTGCGAGCGGTATATCCTCAAAGTCCCTTGCAACGTTAAGACGGTAGGATTTATAAGATTCCTCTTCGTGACGCCGAGCCCCGAGAGCGTACTCGCAGATTCGGAGTCCCATACACCACTCATAGAGATAGTGATAAAGTCGAATCTGCGAGGTTTTTGCGGGTACAAAACGGGCGCAAATTTTTTATACCGAACGTGCGAGGTTTTTGCGAGTAAAAATATATATACTTGTCAACTCCCTTTACAATCTAATCACTATTGCGCTGTCACGCTGTTTTTCGCTACTACCTCTGAGTCCACAAGAAGTGAACGAAGAAAAAGAAAAAGGCCTTTATGCCGCTATGACTCTAGTGGGACCTTGCGGCAGCACTGAGGTTTTATACGCTTCTATGAGAAGTTGATTGACTGTGTTGCTGTTGTTGTTGATTAACTCAACGACCGGCAAAGTGCACAGGGCATCGCTTTTATTACACCTCAGTAACGTAAATGCAAACACTAGTCAGATAGGTTGAGAGATAGATGCTTAAGTCTAATATAGAACATTGATCGGATAAGTGTTACAATTGGCCCCAATAAATACAAAACAGACTGCGCTCATGAAGTGACCAGGGGAAGCTGGACCAAAAATCTGATATTGGACCTCACGGCTTGCTTAGTTGTCGACATGGGGAGTTAACCGACTATACGGCTCAGGTTCTGACCGGATACGGCTAGTTCCAGAGCTACATAGTTAAGATGAAGAAAACTATTAGTGGCACCTGTGTGCTATGCGATTCTGGGGAAGCGAACGACGTGAAACACACTGTCCTAGACTGCGAGTCTCCTTGGAAAGCAAGGTGCGGGTTCCACTGCCGTGAAGAGCCGCCCCATCAAGAAGATGGTCAGCTATATGATGACCTCGTCGGGAACGTAAAACGAGGCGACGGACCTGTTCCACGTAATTTTGACGCTCAAGACAGCCAAGAAACCCGCTAGGCGGAAAAGGTTTACGCGGCAGTCTCGGGAGAGTGGTCGAGACGAGAAGCCGGGGAAGGTAGGAGGGGAAGTGCAGCTACGCCCTCAAGCTCTTGACGCATGTGTATATCTTAGCATAAGCTCCCTGGATCTGGATGCATGCAAATATGCAGAAAGGTAGTCGAAGGCATAGCTGAGCTAAAGAGAAATGGCAGGGACGCCTTTCCCATGGCTTTAAAAACATGCCAAGTATTACCGAGCCTGGGAGGATGGAGAGGAATCCGGGTTTAGTGGGATTGTGCATTCTGCATTCCTGTAACTTTCCAGAAAAAAGACTGCGCTTATGCAGGCTCACCACACTTTAGCTGTTAACATCACCATAACATAATATAATCTAGGGAATATAATAATTATAATTATATATATATAATGTGGCTCAAAAAGTAACTGCAAATTTATATGTGTTTTTGAAACGCCCGCCAGAGCTTCATAAAATGATTTCACTCATTGTTTTGGCTATACACATTCTGTCAAAAAAGGCCTTACTGCTGCGGAAACTGTCTGATACTTGGAGGGTATTCGGCAAAAACAGCAAAGATTTTGTGCTACAAATGGTTTACCAAGTTCCGATCCGGCAATTTAACCGTTCCAAATGCATCCCGTTTATGACGGAATTGACTATTACGCTCAAGGGAAACCGCCTGTGCGAAACTGCAAAACAGAATCCCCGATTGAATTAGCCATAAACTTCGGAGTGTAGCACACAACCATCGTCGCTCATCTTCACGTCCATTACTTCGCGTCAGAGTTGAACCAGTGGATAGCTCATTATTTGAGCGAGCGCAACAAAACGGAGAGTCTAGCAAGAGGCTCTTCTTGGCTAGCCAGACACAACAAGGTCCGTGATAAAAATGAGTATTTCGCAACTAGGAAACAATTTGACGTAAGACGTAGAAGATCCCGGTGTGCCTCACGTAAATTTCTTCAGAAAACGCCAAAGACCTATTCGCGCAAGATTTCGCTCCGTGCTTGGTGAGATAGGTATCGGCCACTAGAAGTTTTTCCTAGTGGCCAAGCGTTAGACACGGGTGTCTACTGTGATATCTCAATCGAGTTTTTGCCGCCCTTTAACGAAAGAGACACAGTCTCTTAAATGGAAAGGAATTTATCTTCCACCAATACAATGCGAGACCGCATGTGAGTTTAGCCAATCTCCGCAAGCTTCGATTTGAATTTGTTTTTGCATCTACATTACTCACTCGGAATCGCATCGTTGGGCTATCACCTATTCGGACATCTGCATAACTATCCAAACGGAAAGATATTCACTTCACGAGAAGCAGTAAAATTCTTCGAGATGCAGAAACCGGAGCTGTTTACCATATAAATCATATAATAGTCTGGTCCAGAGTTGGGGGACCAGAGTTGTGACTAACAACGGAGAGTAATTTTTGAACGAATAAAATCGGTTAACCCGTTCAATTTTTAGATTGATTCAAAGTTGAAACAATCCTGTTACTTTCTGTCCTAACCATATATATATATATATATATATATATATATATATATATATATATATATATATATAATAAGAGAGAGAAAAAGACGAATAAAACTATTGTGTATATTTTTACGTATATGATTAACAGGAACGATACGCGAAATGAATGACAAAGAGATGTCTGAGTTTAAGCGGTCTCAGGCGGACGTCGAAGCTCGGAATGTCAAACTACAGCATCAATTCAACCATGACATGAGAGGTGAGAATTTATTATATACATATGGTGTTCAAAACGTATCGCGACTTTTGTGTTTTTTCAAAAATTATTCATTTATTCATGAATATCTATTTTGTCCCCTTCAAAGTAATCCCCATGAGATATTATACACTTGTGCCAACGGTTTTTCCAATCTTCGAAGCACTTCAAAAAACCATTTTTTTTATCTTGTTCAGCTCCTCCTTCGATGCCGTCTTTATCTCGTCAAGCGTAGCGTAACGTCGTCCTTTCATGGGCCTCTTCAGTTTAGGGAACAAGAAAAAGTCACAGGGGGCCAGATCTGGGGAATACGGTGGCTGCGGCATCATTAGTGTGTTGTTTTTGGCCAAAAACTCGCGCACAAGCAACGATGTGTGAGCAGGGGCGTTATCGTGGTGCAAAAGCCAATTTTTGTTCTTCCACAAATCCGGGCGTTTCTGGCGGATTGCTTCGCGCAAATTGCGCATAACTTGCAGGTAATATTCCTTATTGACCGTTCTACCCTGTGGCAAGAACTCATGATGCACCACGCCCCTGCAATCGAAGAAAACTGTCAGCAAAACTTTCACATTCGACCGAACTTGGCGCGTTTTTTTCGGTCTTGGTTCGTGCGGCAGCTTCCATTGAGATGATTGAGCTTCGGTTTCCACGTCATAACCATAAACCCACAATTCGTCACCAGTTATGACCCTCTGGAGCAAATTTGGGTCGTCGCGGACAGAGTCCAACATCTCATTAGCAATGTTCATGCGATGCTGTTTTTGGTCGCAATTGAGCAATTTTGGTACGAATTTCGCGGCGACCCGTCGCATGCCCAAATCATTGATAAAAATCGAATGGCACGAGCCAATCGATATGTTTAGGTCCTCAGCAACTTCTCTAACGGTGATTCGACGATTGGCCAATACCATTTTCTCCACTTCATTAATTTTTTCGTCTGTTGTTGAAGTGCTCGGGCGTCCGGCACGCTCTTCGTCGTTCACATCTTCTCGGCCTTCTGAGAACATTTTGTACCACCGATAAACGTTGCTTCGGTCCAAGGTAGCTTCTCCGTATGCCACAGTCAACATTCGGAATGCATCCGCGCACTTAATTTCGTTTTTCACACAAAATTTGATACAGGTTCTTTGATCCATTTTTTTGAATAGGTAAAAATCGAAGACGATCCAAAACACGTGCAAGCAAAGCAGCTGTCAACAATTAAGTGAACATTCAAAATGGCCGAGCTTGTCGGCATAAGTGAGAGACATGAGTACCAACATAACGCCACAAAAAATCGAAATTCGAATATACGTAACCCGCGAAAATTCAAAGTCGCGATAACGATTGAACACACCTCGTATATATATATATGCTCTAGTCAGTCTGTCCAAATCGGCATGCATCGACTCTATTCTAGATAATATTATTACGCTTCTATTAATAACAAGAAGTTATAGGAGTTATCTAATCAACGTAGCTTGTTACTTCACATGCTTATATATATATATATATATATATATATATATATATATATATATATATATATATAGCTCTCCATTGTACTCTTTGTGCTCATTATGCGTATGGCAGTAATTGTTGTCGCCCTTGTTTCCACTAACAAACAACGTATTAGCGATGTTACTATTATTTATACCACCTACCTTAAGAATTGCTCTTTCTAGGTCCCATATAGGGATCTGACTATTCGAACTGCTCCGTCGTCTGTAAGTGAGAAGGCGTGATCACGCGAGCGGAAACAACAACAATAACAGCCACCACCAGATTCTTCTTCGCCAGTGGTGAAGGCCAAACGTTGTCTTTTTGTAGTAATATAAACGCACATATGGAATTCCCCCCTCGTTCGTGACGTCCGCGCGGAGCGATACAAGCTGAACCGAACGAAGCACTCTTTATGTGTCGGGCCGTCACTCAACGCTATCCATTCAACTTGATCAGTGAGGCTCTTTCGACTTCTGCAATTAATACTTCGAATGCTTCGAATTGATACGAATTGATTTCGGTGCTAATTTGTCAGGTCCACCTAAGCAAGCATATGTCCATATGTGTTCGTGCGTAGAGTTGGGGCTGTTGTCTTGTTGATCTGCGTCGTTGCGTCTGTGTACGTGTAGCGCAAATGTTAACCGCATAAAATCCACGCCCCACTGGTGGTGGTTGCTGTGTGTAAATTGCAGAGCTCGAGGTCGCAATGGGGAAGTTGCACAAACAGCTCAGCGCTCTCAGTGAGACCTCGTTTGGCCTGGGCCGCAGGGACTTGGCCAGCTAAGGAGAGCCGCCGCCAGCCAGAGGAAACTGGAACATGTGAAGGCGGAACAAAGCAAGATAAGCAGAGAAGACGTCAAGAAAGAGCGATTGGGGACAATGAGAAAGCGGGAAATTGAGGGAAGCAAGAAAGAGGGAGGCAGGGGACGCAGAGGAAAAATAGGACGGCAGGCAGGCAGAGTATTGCAGAGGTTAACCAACCATTAGTGGCGATTGTGCCCCAGCAGACTTTCCTTCCAGCACTTTTCTATCGACACAACCGCGGCAATGCAGCGACCGCAGCAGCATTGTTGACTGAACACTGTCTGTCCTCTTCGTGGCCTTATACCCTGATATGGTAGCGACAAAAATACATTTCCACGCCACGTGATCCGGGAGTTCCGGGGGGCGATCCGGGGGTCGAGAAAAATCGAATACAAGAGAGAGAGGAAAAGAGCAACAAAAAACAGCGCACCCCTTAGCGTACCACCTTTAATGGTGCTATGCTCTTTATTTGGCAATGTTATTTACAGGATATATTGGGTTTGCTCCCGTACGTTCGTCATATCTCTGTCATATCCTTGTTTGTCTCATGTTGGCTGGGATTAGTTAAATCGGTGGTAGTGGCGCCAAATGTGCGATCAAGATATGTACTCATGGTATAGGCAGTTTTTCCCAGACAACATCTATATCAGGCTCAATGCAATACGGTCGGCAATTTGGTCAATAAAAATGACAACAGCATTTTATTTAACAAAACGCCTGTAAGTAATTTAGTGACTAGATTTATTCGGTCGTATTGTCCTATGTCACACAGTACGCATGGTAAGAAAACTGAACTGCTTTCGTTTAGGTTAAGGTCTCAAGTTAGAGTATTTTGTTGATAAACAAATGTATATATATATATATATATAGTACCAAAAAGTACGAAATCATGCTCAGATATTAGAACGGAATATATATATATATATATATATATATACAAAACCATGCAATTTTAAAGAACCTAGTTCTTTTACAACGGGAAAAGTATGCTTACTACTAAAGTGCGCCTACCTGCCGTGTACCATCCATTTGGACCAGAGGAATCGTCAGTAACGCTCTTTTGCTCGCTCTGCTAATAGCTGCGGCGCCGCTTTGAACCAGCCGGCAACCCGTGTGAGTCACTACGTCTTGCTTTTCTAATGTAACCCTCTACCGCATGCCGAGTTACCGCCGTCGTTGTCTAGCTTCGTAACCGCAGCCATCTTCATAAGGCATCATTGCCATCACGATCATTACTTACGTGCTCCAATACGCGCGTAAGTACAAATATGCCTTAAGAGTTCATTTCGTAGCGAGTTACCATTTAGCAACAGCAGCAGCAGCACAGCCAACAACACTGACAAAAGCAACAACAGTTCACACAGCAGCAACAACAATTCACACAGCCGCAACAACAATTCACACGATAACTGCAACAACAACAACAAACAACAACAACAATTATAATAATATAACTACGTTCCGCAAGCGCATCAGAGCGATTCTGTGAGAGGAGCGCTCAGTAAGAGAGTGGAGCGCACTTAACATTCGAGTTAGTCGAACGACAGCCTCGGACAAAGTTAGTTTCGAGCACAATAAAAGCCTCTATGGACGGCATGATGAAGAATGATACGTTTGCTTTATTTTTTATGTGTATGTTGCGTTTAAGTCACGACGATGATAACTTGCTCTGGTTTGAACATTCAAGGTAAAGCTTTATCGCAGGGAAGAAATCGTTAATAGATTGTTTGAGTGGCGCACAGCCCACAAGTGCAATCATGTACAGCCAAACATCTAAATCACTGATTGGCGTATCTGTAACTAAATTTCGGTACTTCCTAATAAAGTCACCCTACCAAAGGATTGCATAATATATATATATATATATATATATATATATATATGTGTGGTGGCAGTCATTTGATAACATAAGAGCAAAACAATTTACGTGGACTTATGCGCCGTGTTAGAAATCTTACTCATTCGGCTAAACGTATAGGGTCTAATAGTGACCGCAATTGGTTCCGAGTGTGCTGGCTAATTAGCGCGCAGCCGTCTCCGTCGGAAATGCCTGCTCCTGCTATAATACCTGTGAGGATGCACTCGTTTTAGCAGTTCTCGGTAATTACCTCTCAATGGTGATGGCGCTGGGCTGCTATTCGCGGGCCTATTGGATATCGTGAGAGAAACGTGCTTTTCTTGAGCTGGATACATGAACCTGAAGTAGCTCTCGTAACCTGTACCACGTTTACATGTGGTATCGTGTGCGATTGTTTTTGAACTATATGACCAGGCAGACACCAAAGAAATTTAGTAGTAGTAGTAGTAGCAGTGGGAATTATATTTGTCAGCCATGTCTTCTCAACTCGTCTCAAAATACTTCGTTATATACCAGTCACTCTGTGGGAGTTCGTTCAATGCTTACCTCAGACCTTGAGATATGTTATAAGCGAATTTAAAGACTCATATCGAGTATGGTGTTAATTTCGTTGCAATCTCACAATCGGTTCATACGAAAAATAAAAAAGTGTGAAAAAACAGTGTTGCAAAATATTGGCAACAATAACATGCTAACAACACAGCTCTTGTTTGTAGAGGATAGTCGATACTACAGCTGATTGAGGTCGATCCCGGGGATCAAATGTCAGGAATATTGCCTAGCTAAATCAATCGTTCTATAGCTGCAAAATATTCTACAGCTTAGTCGTTGTTCCAAACTAACGGCGAAGCGTATGTTTAAACCATGGGTCGTACAAAGGATCTCTCGGATAACGAAAAGACAAAAATTGAGGCATATGCTGAGCTCGGTCATACAGTAACTGCTAAAGCAACCAGATTAGGACGGCATAAGAGCACCATCAGCAGGTTCTTACACCCTGGAGTGAACCAAAGGTGCAGATCTAACAGTGGGCGTAAGCCAGTTTTGACTATTCGAGATCGGCGAAGGATCATACAGTTGGCTACTCATGACCAAATGTCTTCTTCCAGGATCAGGACTACTTTGGGAGTGCCAGTGCACCGATCTACAGTGTACCGAGTGTTAGGTTCTGACAAAAACGTGCGATACGCGAAAAGGAAGCTTATGCCGCGACTGCAACCGAAGCACATTGTCGCACGGCGTGAATTTTCGCATAGATACCAAACTTGGGATAACGAGTGGAAAAACATCGTCTTCTCGGATGAAAAGAAATTTAATCTCGATGGCCCTGACGGCCGTCAGTACTATTGGCACGACTTACGGAAGGAACCTAAATGGTTCTCGAAACGTGTGGCCGGTGGTGGTTCTGTGAAATATTAGGGCGCGTTTGGATATAATGGGAAGTCCGATCTAGTCGCGATTGTGGGCCGAAACAATTCCGACAAGTGCCAGCGTATCGTCGGTTCCCAGTTAGAAGCCCATTTCAGAAGAATTGGGGGACCTGACGCAGTTTTTCAACAAGACAGCGCCACGTTTCATACCTCGGCTAGCACGATAGCATTTTTTCAAGAACAAGGAGTGCCACTTTTTGACTGGCCGGCATTGAGTCCAGACCTGAATCCCATCGAAAATCGTTAGGGACATTTGGTGAAGCAGATTTACACAAATGGTCGACAATATGATAATTTGTCGGACCTCAAAGAAGCTGTCCAGCAAGCATGGACTAATTTTCCACTTTCGTACTTACAACAGCTCATTAACTCCATGAAAGACCAAGTTTACGATTAGATTCAGAAGAAGGAACGAAATCCCCGTTTCAAGAATAGAATATGTAGTATCAAATAAGTCATCAGCCCTGCTAAGAATCGAATACGCCGTAAGGCGTTATTGTTGCTAATATTTTGCAACACTGTTTTTTCACACTTTTTTATTTTTTGTATGAACCGATTGTGAGCTTGCAACGAAATTACCACCATACTCGTGTTTCGTCATGTACAGCATGCGCTTAAAATTTCAAGCCATTCAAATAAACCAAGCCGAAATTATCACAAAAAAACATGAAGTGCTAATTTTTTGCAACACACTTTATATATATATATATATATATATATATATATATATATATATATATATATATATATATATATATTTCGACTCCCTTTATATGAATTAGAATAGTAGTAGTAACTACCGTTCCCACTATATGTATATATCTATACCCTTAAAGTGTCGTATGAAACAGGTCGCTCGTTGTGTCAGTCACGCGACAAGCGCGAAACGCCGTCCGGCGGCAACATTCTGATCGCTGAAAACAACGTGGAATAAAGAGCACTCTTACTCTACGTGCCCACATAAATATGTTTATGTAGACATGTAGTGCGTGCCTGCCGGCCGGTCGGTCGAACGGCCAATAATCCCTTTGTAAACGATTTATGTCTGTTTCAAGTTTCTGCCGACAAAGCGTAGTCACGTTCAGCGGCGCGCATTTGTTCGTGTCTATTGTCTGAATTCTGGACTCACGCGGCCCCCGCTCTCGAGGCGCACTCCCAATGCGGCGTCGTCTTCGTCGTTGTGGCAATAACGCTGCTACGTGAGGGCGATCAGCTTCCATAAGCATTTGATGCGAGTCGTCGGTCGAGCGGTCGCCACGCCATATACATACACTCGTAGCCGACGTGCAGCGAATACGGCATTTCAGCGGCAACAAGGGGCAAGATTTCCGCCGTAGTGTATACACTATGGGAATGGATTCCACAAGTTGAATTGATCATTCGGCCACGTCTCTTGGCCGCGTCTCGAAAGCAGTCCGTTTCAGATTGCTCCTCAAAAACACATGTTACTACACCAAACATGTGGACACGGTAGCGTTTGTTACAGCCGTTACGGGAAGGCTTTTTCTTCAATGTTAGTCAGGTTGGGGGGGGGGGGATAGGCTTAGGCAAAATAAAACCCACCCACTTGTCCGATGAGTCAACACATGTGAGGCGGAAGACTACTGTATGCCAATATTTTGTCGTTACCTTTAGCATGCTCACGGTGGAGTTATCTTGGATTTCTCTGGCAGATGAATGTAACAACGGGGCGATTCTCGACTCGATTCAGCAATCAACGAAGAAGAAATAAAATCTCAGTTCTCATCCATAATAAAAACTGCCTCAGTTCTAAGAGAAATTTATGGTTGAAATGTTTTTGGAAATGCAAAAATGTTTGTAAGCTAATAGTGTAATATTACTCTCAAGTAACCTAAGAACAGCCGCCATGCAATTTGGCAATCAACTCATAAATAAATTGTCCTCGGATAGAATATTTTACTCTTAGCGCATAGCATTCAAGAGCTCCGAGAGTGATACTGGCCACTTCATCAATATAAATCGTGAGAATACCCGATTAATGAGTATTTGTGCAGCTTACTGGTCTCCGCACGGCCGCCATCGACCATCAAAAAGGCATTCCAAACCAGCATTTTGCCCCGCTCAAAGAGTGCTAAACGTATCATTTATAGCGGAATGTGGTTGTGGTATATAAGATCCGGGATATATATATAGTACTCAAGTCGAGTGTATTCTAAATAGGAATCTGCCGGAGTGCTGGTGGGTTCCGGCAATGCAATAGATGACAGGTTGAGCAGATCATTCCACGGGCCGACAGGAGCACTGCTCGTTTGCCTCACAGAAGCCAACTTTCGTGCACACTGCAGGATAAAAGTCGTGAATTTCATGACGCTTAGTGAGGTGGCGAGCTTAGTACTAGGCATCCTTCCACGAATAGCTGATCGTTCCTTGCGTCCGATAGAAGTCCATGTCCAGTTGGCACATCTTAGCTTCCCACATAAATAAATGCTCTTAATACTCGCGGGTTAGCCGCAAATTAAAGCAGCGCTGAAGGTCATCTGTAAAAAGTCGGGTGCCCGCTGCCAGGTATCGGTTACGGCTGCTTCGGTAAACGCCCATAGCCCGTTCCGCAGCTTAGGTTGTAGGACGAGACCCGCTGCTTTCAATGATACCCTGGTCCGTGATATAAGATCTTCTGGCTCCTCGTGTGTTCCCAAACCCGCAGGTTTGTATACAGAGGACTCCCGTCGTCCTGATGGAATGACCCTAACAGCCTTTGAGAGCGCGAAAACACTCGTCTGGGACGCTGCCGTGACTGACTCTTTAGTACCCTTAATTATTAGTCGCTGCGCTGCTCAGGCTAATTATGCTGTTTCGGCGGAGAGAACCAAGTGTCGGAAGTATGCATCTATATATATATATATATATATATACCATTGTGAGCATAGGTTAATTCCATCAAACCCCGTTTAATGTACGTGGCTTCGAGTTCATTAAAGTTCGAGGCTCTGAGATGTTCCCAGATAAGTTCGATCGCATGGCTTGCTCTAGGGGCAACTTTCAGGTTAATTAATTTTAAAAATTAACAGTACCGTAATATATAACGGTATTGTTTCACGGCCATCTGTAGAAGACCGAATGAGCGCGCAAAGTGGAAACAAAAACGGTAAAGCTCATCATTCAAATGACAACCAGATAAAGGATATCGGCAAGCGTTATTGTGAGTAGCAACACCGTGCAATATGTAACACTGCATTTTTGTTGCGAAAAAACTTAGGAGTTTTCTTTACTTATACTTTTCACGAATGAAACTTTGAAGGCATGTTTAATGTACACAATTCTTAGTGGTAGGCCAACGAGGACCCGCATATAATCAGGTTAAATTGTTTCATCTGAGAATGCGAGCACGCAACGATGCAGCGCTATGGCACGGTATATATATATATATATATATATATATATATATATATATATGTGTTCAACGCGGCAGATACCCCGCTGTTCGTAGAGAACCTGAAGAAGCGACTGAATCTCCCTGCGACACCGGGATACGATCGTTTCATTAGTGAATACGAACTTAAATGGCAGAAATTGATCCAGAATTTTACACAGTTGGGGCAATGACATCAGATTCATGGAAAGATGTAGGTAGGACTAACCGCCATATTGTTACGCGATTTGCCGTGCACGGGTATCTCCACGTCGTGTGTCGCACAGTGGGATTCCATGAGCCAAATGAATCTTGTGTTTGTAAAAATTGTAGCAATCCATGTTTAAAGTATCACGCCACTCACTGTATATATTTCATCTCGTTATCACGATTGGCGAATGCTTCTGGTAACTTACCGCTGTAAATATGTGTGTTACGGCTTATTTGTTGCCAACGTGTTTGTTTGTATGTAGGTATAGATTAGGTATTCTTTTACCCAACATGGTGTGGAAATAAATGAATGCATATATATATATATATATATATATATATATATATATAAGGTGCGTTGCAAAAAAATAGCAACTCATGTTTTTTGGTAATAATTTCGGCTTGATTTATTTGAATGGCTTGAAATTTTATGAGCCTGATGTAAATGACGAACCACGAGTATGGTGTTAATTTCGCAATCTCACGATCGGCTCGTACAAAAACTAAAAAAGTGTGAAAGAACAGTGTTGCAAAATATTAACAACAATAACGCCTTACGGAGTATTCGATTCTTAGCAGAGCTGTGTGACTTATTTGATACTACATATTATATTCTAGAAAACGGGTTTGTGGTCCCTTCTTCTGAATCAAAACAACTGCCACTGGAAACCTCGCAACCCGGTCAGCAATTCCAAGCTCCGCAGGCCCAGCGGAGTGAACATGAAACGGAAGGAGTTCCACGAACGCGAGGAAATAGGACCATCTTCAGTTCGAGAAACTATGATGGAGTATATAGAATCCGCTCTGCAACACTACGAGGCACCTCAAGCCAAGCGCCCCCGCGTTCCACCAGTAATGGGACGACGCTTCGCATCACACAATGGAACATCGAGGGCGTAGGTTCGGTGATGGATTTTATATCTAGCGGCAGTTTTCACGGTCTAGATGTAATAGTACTGACGGAAACATTTGCTACGAAACATTTTGATGTTCAGGGGTTTTATGACTAACACTGCCCAGCCACTGCCCACGAAGCCGGAAAGCCAACGGGTGGTGTTTCTGTATTGCTGAGCCGGCATTTAAAAAATGTTAGACTGGTATTAGCAGAGGATGATACTGTGGTCATAGACACAGTACCGCAGACTCGACCGAAGACTTTGTAGAGAAATATTGTTCTACGTTCTCAAGAGTGCCAAGTAATCAACCAGTCATACTTGCTGCCGACCGTCAATTGCCGCCTTGATGTATCGTCTCCGAGAACATCTGCACTCATCGATGTTCTCTATCAGTACGGTCTCTGGATATGTAGTGACCCACAAACTCCCACCTTCTTTGTGGACTCGCGTGGACCAACACCCAACAGCTCGCAAGCTCGTTCCGGGACGTCGACAATTGACATATTTGCGACTTCATTTTCGAAAGATAATGTGGTATTCAAAGGGTATGAATATCTGACGGTTACAGGTCTAAAGAAACACGTGCCCGCCTCTATTGATGTTTCGTTGACTACGCCAGCTACAACTTCTAGCAGGCAAGGTGTCTCTTGGAAGATTAGTATTACGTTGCTTCTAGAGAGCCTCGCAAACTGGGATCCTCAATCCATTAAGTCCAAGCCGCTATCTTATGTCGTCGACTTCGTTTCAACGGTAGTGGTGGAGTCAGCCAGCAAATCGCAGAATTTCAAACGGAAATCGGCCGCATGGTTTGATCGGGAATGTTATGAACTTCACCAACATTTGCTAAGTCTGCTATCAACATCGAGGACATTTCGATCAACTCGGGACGCTTACTTAGATTTGCGCAAAAAATATCGGTCCCTTACGTCAACAAAAAAGGAAGATTTCTTCATAAAACAGGATGAAACACATGAAGAAGTGATGGAAGCACATGAACGACCCTACCTCGCCGCTCAGACAGCGCGAATGTGCCGCAGTTGCACAATTCCTGGAGATGTGCTTCGTGAACATTTCGAGGGCATGTTTGCCTCTACCAATACAGTGCCCCGGGAAATTCCAGTTGCAACAGAACCTGACGAGGAATTTGAGAAGGCTCTAGTAGCTTCTCTAGAAGCACCCGTCAGCTACAGCGAGGTTCTAGAGGCTATTGGCCAAGCTAAAAGGAATAAAGCGTTCGGTCCCGACCTTGTCCGAAACAAACACCTCAAAGACACCCCTCATATTTGGCCTATTCTCCTTGAATATTCAATAGATGTTTAGATGAGGGCTATGTCCCGGAAGCATGGCGGGAGTGCATCTTTAAGGTCATCCCAAAAGGAAAGGGTGATCCTACTGATGTCCAATCCTGGAGGGGCATTGCCAAGAAGAATTGTATTTATAAGATTTTGGCATCGGTGCTCACAGAACGCCTTTCTATATTATTTCATCACCGAAACATAAAACCACAAGAACAGCATGGATTCCGTCAAGGAAATTCGGTCATAACAGCATGCACGAAGTTATTATCCGAAGTGAAAAGAAGCCTGGAACTTCATAAATCAAGGGGAAGATTTCTATATGCCTTATTTGTCGATCTGAAGGCCGCTTTTAACACTGCTCCGCGAAATGTTGTACTTCAGAAGCTCGCCAATGCAGGTGCTGGCCCCAAGACACTAACCCTAATCGCCAGCATTCTTCAAGCAAACCCGATAATCCTTGACGATTCGATCTGTGAGCATGAGCCCGTTATCCAGACCACAGGTTATGCTCAAGGTGATAATCTTAGCCCTCTGCTTTTTTATACTCTTCTCAGCGATCTGCCGCCAATAATTCACAAGGAACACGATACGGTCGGCATCATACTATACATGTACTACATATACATCATACTATATGTATGCTGACGATATCGTCATGTACAGTCGTGACAAGTTGGAGTTGCAGCGAAGCATACGCACCCTGGAGGGGTACTGCAAGAACAACGGCCTTAAGATTAACGCCGAGAAAACAAAAGCTATCAAATTTAGACCTAGGAGACCGCTTGTCCGATCGCTTGAAACTCAGTACTGTCACCTTGAGGTTAACTTTTCGATAAAGGGCACAACCTTTGAACAACACATCGCCGAACGAACCAGAAAAGTCTAGTCGCGATGTGTACAATCGAAAAGCCCCAACAATTATCCCTGACCACACTAAAAGCACCTTTTGACCTGAAAGCTGCTTCGGTGGCGGCCTACGGCATCCAGGTCATATGGGAACACCTCAGCCTATCACAGCTAGAAAAACTAGATAAAATTAAGCCTACGTTTTTCAAGCTAGCCATTGGGTTACCACGAAATGCAAAAAACCGTCTAGTTTGCCTTATGACTTCTACTCAACCACTTATAGATGATCTAGTAACTAGATTCCGTCTCTCAGAAACCGCTGCTCTTATTCAGTTTAGAGAAAACTTTATGAAGAAAGTTCGAGCAGTTCCCGGAAGCTTCTTTAATTCCCCAGCAATGGTCACACAGAACTGGCAGAGACCACTACAAGCCAACCGACAACCCGCTATTCACTTCACGGGTTTCACCATAAACTCTGCCATCGAAGAGGCTTCCACGATCCTGATGTCGGCTGTTTGTGCCGTTTATGTAACCAGCCGTGCTCTATCTACCATCTCGATAACTGTCAGAGAGCTATTTCTCTTTACGCCCTCTTCTTACGCAGTTAGCTCGATGATATTTCATTACTTATCTATAAACATGTGTTTTATTACAATGATATACATACCATACATATGGTGAAATAAATAAATGATGATGATAAAACAAATCGTAAACTCGGTCTTTCATGGAGTTAATAAGCTGTTGTAAGTACGAAAGTGGAATATCAGTCTATGCTTGCTGGACAGCTTCTTTGAGGTCCGACAGATTATCATATTGTCGACCATTTGCGTAAATCTGCTTTGCAAAATGTCTCTAAAGATTTTCGGTGTGATTCAGGTCCGGACTCAATGCCGGCCAGTCAAATGGTGGCATTCCCTGTTCTTGAAAAAAGGCTATAGTGCTAGCCGAGGTACGAAATGTGGCGTTGTCTTGTTGAAAAACTGCGTCAGGTACCCCAATTCTTTTGAAATGGACTCGAACTGGGAACCGACGATACGCTAGTACTTGTCGGAATTGTTTCTACCCCAATCGTGACTAGATCAGACTTCCCATTATATCTAAACGCGCCCCAATATTTCACAGAACCACCACCGGCCACACGTTTTGAGAATCATTTGGGTTCCTTCCGTAAGTCATGCCAATAGTACTGACAGCCGTCAGAGCCATTGAGATTAAATTTCTTTTCGTCCGAGAGACGGTGTTATTCCACTTGTTATCTCGGGTTTTCTGCACTGGCGCTCCCAAAGTGCTTCTGATTCTGGAAGAAAACATTTGGCCATGATTAGCCAACTGTATAATCCTACGCCGGTCTTGAATAGTCAAAACTGGCTTACGTCCACTGTTAGATCTGCACCTTCAGTTCACTCCAGGGTGTAAGAACCTGCTGGTGGTGCTCTTATGCCGTCCTAATCTGTTTGCTATAGCAGTTACTGCATGGCCGAGCACAGCATATGCCTCAATTCTTGTCTTTTCGTTATCCGAGAGATTCTTTGTACGATCCATGGTTTAAACATAAGCTTCATCGTTAGTTCGGAAGAGCGACGAAGCTGTGGAATATTTTGCAGCTAAAGAACAATTGATTTAGCTAGACAATATTCCTGACATTTGATCCCCAGGATCGTATATCAGCTGTAGTATCGATTAGCCTTTACAAACAAGAGCTGTGTTGTTAGCATGTTATTGTTGCTATTATTTTGTGACACTGTTTATTCACACTTTTTATGTTTTGTATGAACCGATTGTGAGATTGCAACGAACTAAACACCATACTCGTGGTTCGTCATATACATCATGAGCATGCCCAAAAAATGTCAAGCCATTCAAATAAATCAAGCCGAAATTATCACAAAAAAACATGAATTGCTAATTTTTTGCAACGCACTATATATACATATATATATATATATATATATATATATATATATATATATATATGAGTTTTATTTACCATTCCTTGTGAAACATTTTTTGAATCAGATGAGCTCGTTGTGTAGTATGTCATACAGCGTGCTGCTAGATTCGTATATAGTTGTATATTATCGCTATGGTATCATTATATGTATTTGAACAAACATCCTCTTCTGTCGTGCATTCATACTATTAACTGGATATCACGATGGTTATATTACTATTTAATTACACAATAGTTTGTTTTAGCGGGGCGTTTTCCCATGGTTCCTTACAATCTATGCAATTTCCCTATCCTGCGTTTGGTTTCATTTATCTCTTGCCATAATGGTTTATCACCGAAACCTTATGTCTCGGCTAGGGACACTGTTCTCACTCCTCCTAGGTCGTCGCACTGGAGCACGATATGTTCGATAGATTCTTCTTCTATATCACACGCTCTACACCGAACGGTCTCAATTTCCGAGTATCTGGCCGCCAGCAGTCGGGTGTTGAGCATACCGGCCCTACAGTCAGCGAACAGCCCGGACGCTTGCGAGTTCGAATAAATAATATTTTTTCGGCCGTATTCCTTTTTTTGTTGCCTAAACAATTGCAAGGATGTCTTTCTCTCCATATCCTCTCTCAATCTTTCTTCGACTGCTTTGTCAATTTTCTTCTTCACATCTTTGGTTATCTGTTTAAATGTTATCACCTTGTGTTCTTCAAAATCCATCGTATTGTACTTGAATTTGCGTTCAAGGAACTTTAGCCGTCTATCCCATTTGCTTGTATTTTTTTTGCTCAGTTTTGCTGTGAGCAGTTCGGCCGCCCAGTTTTGTTCTTCCTCACTTGAAGCTATGTTTTTTAGACGGCTTACATACGATATCTTTGATTGTGCTTCCCTTGCCCAGAAGCTGGAGACTCCGAATTCCCCTTCGATAAATTGTGATGCACATGTATACCTACATTGCATTGCATGTCGGCCAACTGCACGTTGTATTGTGTCCAATCTGTTTACCATGCTTGCGTCTAAACTCACAATAGCGTTAGCGTACGTCAGTCACTGTTGGCACAAACATGCTTTTCCAAAGCTCTTTAGCCACCATGAATCTATTGCAACTCCACAAAGCCTTCCCCCCTTCTATTATAACCCCCAATAATTTGTATGCGTTTTTAGATTCTATTTATTTTCCCTGTATCTGTAGAATCATTTCTCTGATATCTTCGGAAAATATTACAATTGCACATTTTATTTCGTTGAACTCCTGTCCAATATTTTTCGCCGTTTCTCCGCATATTGTTAAAATTTTTGCCTATATTTTTGCATATAACCTAGGACCGATGGATTGGCCAACGCTGACCCATATAAAGTCTTATCTACTCGCCGTTGATTCAATTGACGAACTAATGGCCAGAATTTCCGTCGTCGCTGAAACCGTTTGAGAGGTGCTTAACATAGTGGAACACGCGTGACAACATAATTTCAATAGTTACACAAGTAGATATCTGAAGCTATACATTTATCAAAAAAGCAGAAGCTGTATAAACAAACGATATATGCCAGGAATAATATTGGTCAAGGGTATCTTGCTTAAGTCCACCCAAGCGCATAGTTTCTAATCACAAAAAAAGGCTACCTAATGTCTACAGATCGCAGATTGCAATTGGGCATGCTAGAAACAAGCTTCCACCTCAGTTAGTTACAGGGAGTTCTCGACTCCTCTAGCATGCTTAAAACGGCTAGATACAATACTAAATTAAATCCCTCTTGCATAGAGCCCTATAATTACTTACGATAACGAGGACGCGTGAACTCACTGGCGTTTCACCACCGCGGAAACGTTTGACTGATTGTGCGACGTTACGTCTGGCTACGTTGCGCTGTATACGTACACCTAAACGCAGTTCAAGTGAGACAAATCAACAGTTGCGCCCGGGCGTCTATAGGTATATATATATATATATATATATATATTTATATATTTATTTATGTATATATGTATATATATATATATATATATATATATAGAGAGAGAGAGAGAGACAGAGGGAGGGCGAGAAAAGTCGAGACTAAGCAACTTTTCTACTCCGACACAATTTACTCAACTATTTTTATGGGGAGTACCCCTGAGACACCGCGCAAAATTCAAATATTGGCGCCTTAGCAATTTCCGTCTGCGCGGACTATCGGCCATCGCCATCGACGACAAGAAAGAGGAGTATGCAGTAACCACCAACCGCAGTGGCCGCCCGGCGGCCAGGAGACCCGAGGCGGCGGCGGTGGTGGTGTCAACAGAAGCAGACGACGGCTCGTCCGTGTGGTGTTCGAAAGGTCAATCGTAGGGGTCTATTCGGCAACTCGAGCTCGACTGGAAAAATGGCTGCTCAGGTAAGTCTTGTCGAGTCTTATTGATAACTGCCGTTGATTCGGCCAGCCAGCCGGCCAGTTTACTAGCTGTGAGCGCATATACGTGCTAATTGCGGACTCGAGAAGAGACTAGCAGAACCGATTGGGTACATTCGCTCATCCGATGCTCAAAGTGTGACGAGACGATTCAGAGTCGCTGAAGCTGAAATACACGCAGAAACTGCTATACAGTAAGATGACGAATATGCCAGTTTCGAAGCATCGCAGTCGGGCGCTAACGATATTAAGCGTATATCGTATTTGGAAGCGTATTCATTTGGTTTTACGCCTAGGCCAATTCGATAGTAGATAGCCACTCTTGCTGGTCGATCCGCACATGTTTGACCGGGTTGCGAAGGGCTGTTGTGGGAAAGGTGCGTTCTGTTGAAACGCACAGTTAAACTGCGTTCCTGATAGAAAACGCTTATCCGTTCACTCCAAGGGCGAGCTGTCCCAGCGGACATTCTGGGTCGGTATTACTAGATTAGAGCAGGCTAGAAATGCCTATAAGTTGTGCGTACGCAAGGCTACTTACTACTCGCTAAGGTCGTATTATTAGACTATGTGCGAAAGAAACACTGTGAGATCGATTCTCTCTCATACTCTCAGTTGAAGCAAGAGTTTATCTCTTTCTTTTTTTTTGTCATATAACGGGCAAATGGATTTGAACTTGTGATGGTCAGAACATTGTGCTGGAGGTATATTAATAAACCGTGTATGTCCCGGAGGCAGGTAGCTTAATGAGTCAGAAGAGTTAGCGGAGATAAACTAAGAATCTCGGCGGAAGTGAATCAATTCCACAGAAGTTTATGTGTACTTCATTAGGATGCCATTCTCTAGCCAATTACTCCGTACAAGCGAATCCGCTCAGACACACATCAGTACTCATCTATTTAAAAATAAAAACTAAAAACATTACATACTTATGTCATAACTATCTAATATAATCACTAGTGCGACTTTGACGTAAACAGTTGTCGGAGCGCACAGTTTTGTTTGCGAATTCTCGCTAGATACTCATATAATCAAACATATTTATGCATATAAATTATATAAACCATTTTGGGCTTCGTACACACGCATATATATATAGGCCTGTCACACAATTTGCGCTCTCTTGTTAGATAAAACATGACATTGCACACATACAAGTACTTGTTATTCATTGAAATATTGTTTTTATTCATAGTGACGCTCAATCGGCAAAAAAGCAACTAAGTCTTCTTTTTCCCCATCCTATAAACAAGTGATTTTTCCTACGAAATTATTTTTTATTAACCTAAATAAGTGGCAATATGAATGAAACTCATACTTTATTGACCTAAATAAGTGATAAAGTAAATGAAAATATTTTTCATTGACCTAATTCAGTGGTAATAAATAGTAATGCAAAGTTAGGAAAGAACGTTGATGCTCAGTTCGCCTGAACACGCTTAAGCGCTTGAACCTGTTCGCATTGCTCACTATGTAGGGTACCTATTTACAAAGTTTTGAAGCGATTTCAAAGTATAGAACTTGCTGATTGCTTATTTTAGGTTTAAGCTTGAGCTTATTTTGTCGAAAGTAAGGCCTTCAGACTTTGCTTGCCTTCTCTAGGTCGTTCTAGGTTGAAACCACCATTTCAGAACCTTCTTCTTGCCATCGATAGACTTGTACCCAAACACATTTCAAATGGTACCACATGCCTGAGCAGCAGCACGGGGTCTTTTACATTTGTAGGGTAAAGTACTCTGCATTTGGGGTTTTCAACACTGGCCATTGTTTGTCGCTATGTGCTAGGAACGAACAATAAACCGCACAGGAAAACTAGCATCACTAGCAAGTCCAGCATATTTATATTTACACGAAGCCCACTAGCTCATCACAAGCGGGCTCCGGGCGAGCAAACCAAGAAAGAAATAAAAAAACGGACAAATAAGTTCGTGTCAACCTAATATATCTGTACATATAAATGCGATTTTCTCATGCAGGTGACGAACGCCGTCAATCAGTTGCAGAAGGCCGCCCGGCCCGCCTTTGCCACTTTTATGAAGTATGCCCGCGTCGAACTCGTTCCACCTAAGCCATCGGAAATTCCACAGGTAGATCTCCACGAACACTCTGCCAAGAAATAAAGCATACATGAATGCGTATGTAGCCGCCTCGCCTATACAAGGCGAGATTGTACAGTTTACATGTATTGGGTAACGTGCACCAAAGACATATTATATTAACTTCCAGTTTTAAACAAATCAAATGTGTTTTAAGACAGGCTTGTTTTTAAAGTAAAACATATTTGCTTGAGGTTACTCGTTTTTATGACTTTTAGGTCCTTGTTAAGGCATTTTATCTCACTTCTCTTTTTGGAACGACGTTTTTTGGCACTGACGCCCTTTAATATATTTTTCGGGGACTGATGACCGCAGCCTAATGAACCGTGGCTTTGAATCCAATACAAGTCATACATTTATATCGCCATCTTCACCATACGATGAAGCATATGTTTACATTTAGTAAATGCAATAGGAGTTTATCATATGTAGAATGCGCATTCAGTCTTTGTGAGAATATTCTACTGTTTGTAGAATGCCTTCCTTGGAGGTTGACATTTTTAGAACCTCCTAACTATGAAAACAGAGCAAATTGTTTCTGTGATGGGGCTCTCGTGCAAAACAATCGTTAAAGTCAACCAGCTGTTGTTTGCTGAGTTACTTCTTGTCACGGTTTAATAGCTTGTCGACGGGACAGAATGGAAGGGATGGCTGTCTTTCGTGAGATTTGAATATTGTCAAACTCATATGCCACGCTGCCTATGTGCGTTTGTTTCCATGCAGAGGGGTATATATATTTATATTTTTCAGTAAATAAATAATATGCAAGCAACCGAGCTTAGTAACCGAAGGCTTAGTGGCAAAGCCTTTGCCTTGCATTCGGGAGGACTGGGTTCGAGACTTAAACCGGCCACTCTCAAATTGGCTTGCATGGTTTCCAATTTAGACATGGTAAATGCCGGAGTGGATTGAAAATTAGCCGTGACATAAAAGAACCGTACACTGTCATCAGCTTCACAAAAAAAAACTTGTATAAAAAAACAAAAAACCATGTATCGTCCTAATGGCGCTCCATTGTTACATGCATGCTTATCCCTTAGGTTTTCGCCGGTTTTGGTCAGCTGATGCGATCGGCGCGAACTGGCGCATGGAAGAACCTCACATTGAAGGAGGCGACAGTCAACACCGTCGCCGCGCTGGATGTTGTGTTTTGCTTCTTTATTGGCGAATGCATCGGAAAGCGCTCGCTTGTCGGTTATCATGTTTAGCGTATGATATAAAAGCCGGGGGAATGAGAAGCAGAAGTGGGACACATTGGAATAGAAATAGGTTTGGAAATTAATTTAACCCTTTTCTGCGTGCGTGAGGAAATCTGCATATGCTTTTAGCCAGAGATGAAAACAATAAATGCCCATCAATGTGTATAAGAATGAACAATTCATAAACGAGTGTTTTCAATGGATATTGACGGTCGGGGCTGCAATACTATATCTGTGTAGCAGTAATGTATTAAATCGTAGCCGCTTATCCGCCTATGTAGAGTGTATAGTAATAGCTGACGCAAAGACTACTGCATATCCTGCTTGTATCACAATAACTATGCAAGATTACATTGAAGCAAAGATTGCGATGACCCTTGGGCATTTATTTCAGTCAGCACTGTCATATACAAACGATAAGCCAACAATCGAGCTTCGCAAGAGCCTTTCGGCGGCCAGTCGGCCATGGTACTCCTATCGCTTGCGTTCTTTCGCCCACGCGTAGAGAGGAGCTTGCTGTTTCGTGCCCTCGCGTAATTTCGTCTTCGGTGGATGCTTCTTGTCAAGGAGTAGTCTCTTAACTCGAACCTTCTCCTCGATGATGCGAAGGTCATGCTCTCGTTTCACGCTAGAAAATATGACACATGTTGGGAGACTACCGTTAGAAACTGTTGCGCAGGATTAAGTTCTAGACTAAAACTGTTCTGCGCAGCTCCCACGTGGAACACCCTCCAATAGTTACATTAATAGCAGTCCCACTATTTTCGTTAGGATTAGTACTACTACCCCTACTCTTATTGGTTACCTTAGTACTACAATGACTGAGCGTAATAATAACAGCATCATAGTTCGAGAGATAAATTAAGTATAGCAGTTACCGGCTCTCCAGCTCGTGGTATTTCTTCTTCGCTTCTTTGGCCACTTGCTTAAGAAGCTCCTCATCAATCGGTAGTTCCCCTTCGAGATCCTCCAGTTGCAGACGGTTGTATTTCCTTTCGACCAGCTCGTCCGCTGTTCCAAATCTGGCTCCCAGATTCTTCACTTTGTTCACTGGATCGCCGTTGTCGTTGAAAAATTTGTGCTTGTTGGGAACCTGAACGTCAGACACAAACAGATGTATAAGTTTATATATTTTTTCTAGATATATACAACATATGCATTTGGCTGTTTTTACACCGTATAGGCGTTCGCAGAACATAATTAATACAATGAAAATAAGCAAAAACTTTATATCGCTTAATATTAACCTTATTGAGCTTATGGGCTCTCCCTAACTTGTATTCTACATTGGACATGTATTTCCCAAGTGACACCAGAAAAAAACATGTATTTATTCATAAAACTGCCTCCGCTAATTATATATATATATATATACACCTTACCTCTTGTGTAAATCCAATGCAATGAAGATTAGCTTTAAGCTTCTCAATCTTTTGAGTTTCAATGACACGCTTCATCTCAATGTAGCGTAGATCTTGCGTCTGCATCAGCTTCAGTTGCTCTTCCGTAAACTCCTCACCTTTAACCTGATCACGGAAAATGCATGCATATAATCACTTAAATAGATTATGGCGTACTATACGCACAATGAAAACTATTTTACCAGTTTGCCAGCCCTTTCAGTAGGGTGGGAGGCAAGCCCCCTAATAATGAGTTAAAAACCCATGTTCTAGACGCAGCCCTCGAATAGACCATGGTAGCGCAATAGTAGTAATTCGCTATAATGAGATTTTCACATGTATTGCCGCCTGGTCCTACTGACGCAGGTAGATGACACCCAGGCGAATTACCGTTGGAGGTGATAGGAACACAGATCGCATGTGCTACGGTGAGGTACCTCGCATGGGGCGGGTATACTGCAAGTGTCAGGTTTGTGACTGCGTCAAGAGGTCTCCGCAATTAGACAAAACATAATAATTTTAGAGCACCCATCACAAATATGGAAGTCCACCATGCCATTGATGCCAAGATACCTTAAGCTAATGGACCACTGCCACGTATCACTAAGACATCGACAACTTGTAACAAATATTTTAAGAAGTTGCACATATGCAACTAAGCGATATATACTGTCATGCGCACAGCAAACTGTGATATACAATTGACAAGCCTAAAATGATTAAAACATCATAAGATGAAGTGTTCCTAATGCAAAATCAGCAGTGGGGTCAGGTTTAGGGTGGAATGCTGGCAACGATTTGTCAAGCAAGGCCCTTGGATCGTAGGAACTCCCCGAACAGTGAGGTCGCACAAATATTGCTAGAATGTTTATTCGATCGCTCCAAGCACCACACAGTCATCGACTGTCAGCATGTGTTTCAGGTTCCCCAACAGCTATTCATGTAGAATTAAGACATCGTCACTCGAACGGGCTACGGTCTTAAATAACGGGACAATTTGCTACGTATCACTTTGTTGCACGGGGACGGGCGTATTATAAATGGGAATCATCATGAGAAAGAAACTACGCATATTAACAGGAAATTGTCATCAGTCAAAGGAATCGGCCCGTTCAGACACGCCTCGGAGACGGGCTCATCCGGGGCGGTTTGCGACAGCGCGCTCGAACTTTAAAGGAAACTCAGGCTAATAAGAATCAGAAAAACTTAATTATGATTCAGATCACACGGTTAACACGCCTGCTGAGGACAACTAATTCCTCGCGAGGTTTCGCCAGCCTCGCGAAAGGGGATTATACGGTGACCGCTGGTAGACCAACGGGCGTACCTTAGATATCTTAGATAGCGACCACAATGTTCATAGCATATGACGACGGGGAATTTCCTAAATTCATTTCCTAAAGATCCCCTCCACAGGATGCCAAGGTGAGTAGAAAAGCCACAGGATAATAAAACGCTTCGGGCTAGGTTGATAAACATCCTGGACCCAAGGCGAAATCCAAAAAGCACCCAGGACTTGCAAAAAGGGTTGCAAGATGTGTGTAGCGGGCCACGCAAAGGCCGCGGACTACTACCGACCGGCTTTACCAAGATACGAGTGAAGCGAGCAGAGTGGCTTGGAAGAAGATCGATCTTGTTCTCATCCCCAAAAGGGATTAATCTTATAGCTCAATGTGCCTTGTCACCACACTGGTGAAAAGTTAATAAAATAGCCCCTTGCGATACTTTGTAGAGAAGTACGGCCTCCTTTCGCTGATAAAACAGGGTTTAGAAACAACCGATCAGTCCTCCAGGCTGCATTGAGCAAGGAGCTTGCTAATGGTTGCGCTGCTGAGAAAAACGCTGCGCAATCTCGGTCTATCTGAGATGGAAGCGTTTGTCAACAAGGGATTCGAGTTCGATATGACGGCTGGAGTTTCCCGGGGCTCGATCCTAAGATCCTTTCTATGGAGTCAGGCATATGATGACGTCTTACTTTTAGACATTCTCCCAGAAGGCATTGAGCTGAGGGCCAATGTCGCCCTTGCGGGGGTCGCTGGCCGGATAAGGGCGGCTATACTAACATGGCGCCAAATAAAAGTGAGGACAATCTCCTCATCGGGCCAAGGAAATGTTCTCTTGAAACTAACTCTAGACGGTCAGGACATCAAGCTCGTCTATACCGCCCGCTATCCGGGAATGCACTTGGACATTGGCTGCGGAGAACACCCCACCTATGTCTGGCAGCAAAAACGCTACTAAGCGTCGCTGTGCAAAGCCACAAGCCATTCAGCGACGCCGCTTATGGGAAGACCCCACAAAGGAGAAAAAGAAGGCTAGCAATAGAACCCTTGAGGGGGGACAATTGAACTCACAATGAGGGGCTGCCTTGAAGACAAGCTCCAATAGGAGCGCTCTTCACAAGCCCTTGTGTAGTTAGTTAATTACATTTCCCTGTAAAGTTTATTAATAAATAAATAGTCGAATATATATATATATATATATATATATATATGGAATATATATATATATATATATATATATATATATATATATATATATATATATATTCCAATACACTATATGTCATGTAGATATTTACCTTTAATTGATTCACAGTTCTTGACTATAACGAACAATTTGCGTATGTGTATATATATATATATATAAACAGGTTGGTTATTAAAGTTAGTCGGTGACAGAATGACCCCGAGGGAACACCTCTAGAGTTTATACCTTGTCGTGGTGAACCCCATCAACGAGAGCTGCATTCTTCATGTGGAAGTAGAACTCGTCGGGATTCTTCTCAAGCACCTTCTGTCGGAGCCGCTTAATCTGCGCCCGCTTCGCGTTTGCATCTTTCGCGCGGATTCGATAGTCCTGTTCCACAACACGGTCACAGAAAAACACAAATCCGCAAAAAGGTCATAACGACATTTAATATAATATACAAATAAACAACTAATGGTCAAATAAGCGTCGTGCTAAATCGTGTGCAAATGAGTTGGCAACTGCATGACTGTCACTAAGATTAACATAATTAAGTAATTATTGTCATTGTGTTGATTAAGGTTAAGGTTGTAATGCAAAGAATGCAAATGAATGTATCCGATCGTACATATTATACGCTGTTACGATGTTACCAACTATATATGGCGACGACGATTCAACGAGTTCCAGTTCGAGGGAAGATCCAATGACGTGAAGGAAGCACTAGTTGTGTCTGATGTGTTTGTTTATAATTTTACCCAACCTGGGTGTTAATAATAATATAGCACAACATGGTTAGTAAACACAATATATGGTTGCATGGACACTGACAGGCGACGAGTGCACACACACAACGCCAGTCTTGAAGCGAAACGAACCTTTTTCTTCTCGAGCGCGCCAAGATGCTGCCGTTCGGCCAGTTGGTGACGTTCCTTGTGAATTCGCTGAGCGACTTTGTTTGACTTCGCAAAGGACGACATAATGCCTGTGTATGTGTTGTACGCCTGTCAGAACAATTACTGGTCTTTTAGCCAGAGACGACGTTCGACGATATCCGAGCTGATTTGCTTAAGCGGTTCGAACGTTGTGATGTGATCACGGGAAAAAGTTCTCAGAACAATAGATTAGTGCGCCGAGATATCAGAACGCCCGTCGCAAATTCACATGGTGATGCTCTGCCACTTTGCCATTAAGTGAGCAGAGCCATAATAGAATCACCACCAACTCCAATGGCACCTTCGAGTCTAACTAGTTTTGACAGTGACGGTAATGACAACAACAATAGCAAATACCAATGCGTTAGACACGTGCTGTATACGGAAATCTACAGTACATTATTGGTACGTCGAAGGCTACGCCATTCTTCGTAGAGTTGATAGAAAGTTGCGACGAAAAACGTGGCTTGAGATTTACACTGAAGAAACCGCCATAGGTATGTTGTTGTTGTTGTTGATATTGTCAGTGCCGCCTGTTGATTGATCTCGAGATTTCGAACATCTTTTGATTTCGTCTAGTTGTAAGCATGGACGGTCGTTACGCAGCGCAATGTAAACAGATAGACCGCGCGCGAAAGGTAAACAGAGAGCAGCACCGCCGCCTTCTGCTCTAGATCCATAACATTTAGTTGCTTGTGAGAAGCGGCAGGCTTATTTAGGGACGTGCCGTCTGCTCAAAGCATAGCGCGGCGGCCGCCTCTGCCGGCACTATGCAGAATAGTAGTATAAGCTATGACGTACCACTGAAATGCAAACATATTGCCGAATATATATATATAATAATAATAATATGAGATATATAGATATATATATATATATAATATATAGGTATACTATATGTATATAGGAGAACTCCTCTAGAGAGGGAAGCTATCTATCACTAGAGAGTCTACTCTGCATCTCCTTGAGATGTCCTCCATGTCGTTCTCTACTTCTCATCCTAAGAGAGAAATCTCATTATATGTTCTCTCTCTCTCTCCCCTGTTGTCCTATCCTCTCTCTCTCTATATCTATATATCTATATATATATATAACTTCTGTTACTTAAGTATTAGTGCCTTACTTTTACCACCTCATTCACCTATTAAAGTATTGATCACCAGCGCTGGAGTCCGCCACTACCGAAACTGTTTAATAAATGCCTAACATATATGTGTTCGTCATTTTTTTGCGATCGGGACAAACACGTGGTTGCTGTTTTACACAGTCCCTGCCCCTCCCGATTTTAGATTACCATGTTAACAAAATGGACAAGTTTTTATTCGTTAACACAGTCGAGAAACTACGAAGTTAAGAATAGAAATCAATATCATGACAGAACAGCCGAGTAAAGTATAGCATGAAAACATAATGTAATCTCCTAACTGGTAGTAGTAGTTGTGTAACCCAAAAATCCTTTTGACGACCTAAACTGGTTCTTTGCTGGATAATGTTGTTAGGCAAAACAGGACATTTTAGCCCCGTTTTAACACACGTGGATTCGCCGAAACCAGATACAGCGAACGCGTGGTTCTCTGGTGATAGCAAAGGATCTACTCGCATCTTAGCCCAGTTGCCTGCACGAGATCTAGCTTGGTCCGCACACCCTTCCGTGCCAGGATATCTTCCGCAGCAAGAAGCGCCACTGGAGTGCGTTCCTGAGGCTTGGAAGACGACTCCAAAGCCGCCTATATAACAGTTGAGGTATGCCCTGCTGAGGATTGCTCCGCTGAAACGGCGGCAAGCCTCACGCTCAAAGTGAGGTACGAATAAGTTTAAGTTAGCACTGTCCCCACAACATGCCAATGCCGACACCGCTCCCTATCTTAGGACCCTCTCTTCTCCCCAATTCGAAAAAGGAAGTCCTTCAAAGGTTACCCGGCAGGAAGTCTGTAAGGCGTCGGAATGCCTCAAGTCGAACAAGTTGCTGATCTCATTTCCGCAAAGCCCTGCGTCCTTTCTAATATGATTGTGTCGCGTCATTTCAACAGTAAAATAAAATAAAAACAGTTTAATAAAGCAAGACAAACCTTTAGCTATTAAGCTAACCTTTAGCTATGCAATCACTTCTAATATCTACTGTTAAATGTTTGTTATTTGGCAACCGAAAAAGTAGCCACCACTAAGTTGATAACAAAATAATCCCCATAAAGTGCGCATTCTGCTGCATCTAGTGTTTGTTTAGTTATAATGATGACTTGATTATTGTATTATACCTTATGTTCAGGTTATTTGACGTAAAAGCTTAAAAATCAGACATAACAGACGATTTGCTCGCGTTCCTTAATACGACTGTTTGCTTTCACTATCAGCAGAATTGTATCCCAATTGCAAACCATTCTCTCGCAACCGCAGTATAGCATCTATTTATAGTTCAACTGACACTTTGCAAGAGAATTTCCGCCTCTGTTTCTAAAAAATAGAAGATTTACTGTAACGAGCTATACGACTAATTGAACAATATGCGCGTTGATTTTGTGACGCCATGTATATATTATCCACATGGGAACATGTACGATGGGTTAGCATCTAAATTGTATATACATTTGTATAACACCATACCAGAGCAGAATATTGTATATATAGCGCGGAGTTGCTTTTGACTCAATTAAATACAAAAATGTAACAGTCTACGACAAGGAACCGCAAGAAAAAATATACCTCCCCGTCGGGGAATCGAACCCCGGTCTCCCGCGTGACAGGCGGGGATACTGACCACTATACTAACGAGGACTACATCCACTGTGCTCTATTTGAGTCACGTGCCCATAATAGTATGCATAATAAAGGTTTTCAAGCAGTAAATATCATAGATCAAAAGTGAACTCCTCTGTTTCTGTGCACTTTTTGCCAGCCTGCAGAACAAAAACATTAGCAGGATCTAGTTTTTCACGTTTTACTCGAAGAACCGTCGGAGTATTGTATTTTACAGCTGATTGTATGTGCCACAGAAGCATTTGATATGATACATCTTATAATTTCATCGTATCTACTTTCTACCATAAATTGTCTCGCATACCGCAGTGTATGCCGTAGAGTATCGTGTATATGTATACTCTCTGAAAAACTCTGTGTATCTTTATTAAAATCACTCTGACGTCGGCAATACCTCGTCTGTTTGCGAGGCCCTGGAAAGTTTACACCAACGTGACGAGCAATTAAGCTAAGGGTTAATTTATTGATTAGCTTAATTCATAGCGAAAGTTTTTTTTAAATTTAGTGCACATGTATGTAACTTAGAAGAAATATGATCTCTCGTAGCTTCTAACTCAGGAACCGCATGGCGCTGATTTGAAATTCTGAAGCAGTCAACATTGACGTACTCTTAGCCGCGGGTGAATCGTAAATGATCTGTTTTTGGCGAGCTTAAATTGTTAATTCTAAAAGCAATACCAGCGAGTCTTTTTAAAACAACCAATGAAACTCCCACGCAAGATGACACAATTCTTATTGTACACTTAATAGTGGAAACAAACCATCACAGAGACCACTAGTCTTCGTGATGGTTCTCTGCATGTTTTTTTGCCGATGTCGGCATATCTAATTATCTACCTATATTTGTATACCCAAAGTGGCCACAGTAACATACCCGAATGTTTGCATTTTCTTACGTAAATAATCCACTTGTAGAGAAATATTCTGCCAAAACGGCTGCCGATCGTGGTGGCGTTTGCCTAATAGCGGTTTGCGATAACCAATCGCTTTATGGTTGCCGTGACCCGTGACTGCGCGGCCAGTTAGATGGCGATACTTGACCACTCCAGCCAGTTTTCTAATCGTAGCGGCCCTCTGTCGACAATACACATACAACCCATTACTGAACCTGAAGAAGAAAATCATCCTAATGTAGCAATGCTTTCAACGGCAAAAGCCACACCAGAGAACTGCGCGGTCGGATTTTTAAATGTACAAGTACGAAACTCGGCGGCGGTTAAAATCCGTACTGTGATTAAATTGGTGGGCTTCATTTCATGTAGCACTGCGTGATCGATAAGGCAGCAATTACTAGAATAGAGTTGTTCAACTGTTCAACTGTTTGTTTATTGACGTTTCTTGTAAGACAATTGCATACATTAAATTCAAGCTCCATTAAGCACATAGCTTGTTCGGAGTCCCTTTTAAGAGATAACAATGCATAATCTATATATGCCATTTTCACCTATTTACAAGATATTTGAACATGGTTGTATTTTTATATCACTTTTTACTAGATACCAAAGTTTCAAAATAAGCTCTTTGAGACCGCATTTGAATTTGAGCAGGGACTTTGTCTGCCTGCCGGAGGCCGGTACTTTGTTCCAGTAGAAGACCCCAATGTTTCTGATTGATAGCCTTGACTGGTTGGAGTTGGCGTGTGACAGAGTAAGCAGGTTTGATGCGTTGCCCCTTGTAGTAAGTACACTCTTCCAAGCGACTCCCAGCTAGAGAGCTATTCGATACGCGATGACGTGACATAGCGACAATGGCGGACAGAATAAAATCTATACAATGGAAGGAAACTGAAGTTTATTTTTTGACCGACCGACCAGAGGGTAAGACGATAGCATAGGTAGAAGAGTCCGTCACCAATGACAGCGTGTTAATAAGCGGTGGGCCTCAGTGATCCACGAACTATCAGAATTCAAAAATGTACCCTTACGTGGCGATCAAATAGAAATTCCACAGCATCTTCGAGAGAGAACATTAACACTGGACCACGAAGACACATGCCAAGGTATGGTAAAGCGCAGGTAAAGTACGAGGCATCTCGAGGTGGCTAGACGTAGACAAAACGGGTAAGGAGGCATTTCGCGAATGCCGAAGCCACCAATGCGCCGATGAGGACGACACCACGGCCAGAAACTGACATAGAGGGATCAGGCGCCACGTGTGATCTCGAATGTAAACATGGAGTAATAGTCATGGATTGCTACTTAGATCTGGCCAAAGTCAAACTAGTGTCCGAAATAATCACCAGACAAATCGTATAAATGCTGCATCGACTGTTCGATGTAGCTGGCCTACTCGAAAGCGTAACGACACATAACGGGGCTACATTTTCTGAGCGACGAGTTCTGATAATTCCTCACAAGGCCTGCTATGTAACGACGCCCCTCCTCGAATCGAGAATAAAACAATAGGAGGCTACATGATGACGCTGAAACTATTCAATGGCGACGACGATCGACTGCCGAACTACTTGATTACTACAACTACTATTGTTATTTCGCATAACTTTGCATTTCAAGATGTACATATTCAATAAACCATTATCTACGTTACATTTATCGCCGCCACGGCAGAAGTGCCAGACCGCCATACTGGCAGCTCGCTGCGTGATTTCGCTACTGCAGCAAACCGCAACGAATATCGCACTTGTGAATCCTGGATCAAACAAGGATAGCCATGTACATGTCCTGGTACACGTGCGCTAGTTCACGTACTGTATTATCTGCTAAGCGAAACAAAGCAGTTGCTGGTCAATTTCCTGTATGGCGGCAGCAGATGGAGCAGAACATGGCTTGTCGGCAGCCTGAAGGGGAGCTACGGACACCAACTACCCCGACACTACTGGTAATGACATACGTAAACTAAATCCTAATCACAATGGGAGCATATATGTTACACTATGCTTGACGATATCAGCTGTGACTGCTGGGTTTCTTTGACAGAGCCAGCTGTGAGACTCTCTGCCCTATAGTACTTATCGGCATTTTCCTATTTTTTTTCTTTTTTTTAGCGTGAGATTTGGGACGGCATTTTTCTCTGCAGGTACTCGAAGCGCTCGTTTGATATTGGATTTTTACTGATTCGTGCCGTAATTATCATCGCCAGGACGGGTAGGAATTACTTGGTCGACGTCTCTCTGAGTTACCGGCAATTGGCTCTACAATGAGGCTGCCCACCAAATCTTGTAGGTATGCTGATCCGAAAATCACACTCAGTGCACAAAAAGTGACACAGATGAATAAATTATATATATATATATATATATATATATATATATTCTTGAAAGACAAGCATCGGATCACTTTATATTTGCCTAGTTAGACGTGCACTATTCCAAAGGCATATATAAAGCGATTGATGTTCTTGAAAGACAAGCATCGGATCAATTTATATTTGCCTAGTTAGACGTGCACTATTCCATAGGCATATATAAAGCGACTGATGTTGTCAATCGCGTATGTCATATAACAGATCATCTTTGATTATGATGTTTGTTATATGATCGATATATCGATTATTATTATTATCGATTTAGTTCCTTTTATAGGTATTACCATTCCAATTTTTTATTATTTATTATTTGTATTAAAAGTTTTTCAGTAAGCTAAATTGAACGTGAGAAAGGCTTCTGCTAATAAGAAAATGTGATATATCAGTTTGTAAGTCAGATCTCAAAGTGATACCGATTGGATATATATATGCAGAAAGTTGAATGATTTGCAATACGACTGTTTAATTGCATTCTCTTGTTAGAATCTTAATTGTATCTAGCAGTAGGTAGCCGTGTAAGTAGAAATCATCTCCATGCATTAAAGCGTCACTACGCTAGGATAGTCTTCATTAGTTCATTAATTGATAAGTACTTCAGCCTAGATAACGGTTCATACAACACACACTGACTATTGTCCTATCAGATTAATGAAAAAAAAACGCTTTGCTCAGCTGTGATACTTAAAGCCAGCTCATAAATTAACACATGAGGGTGTTATGCCCGGTGTTATGCCGGGCAGCCAGTTGCGCTTGGCCACGAAGTATAGAGCAATTGTTGTGGCTCTTTTTCGAGAGCAGAACGCAGCCGAGTGTCGCTGTATACCCGAGGCGGTAAAGCGGTGTAGTCACATCGCATTCAACTCTTCGAGCTGACTCTCAGCCAACAGTGAACGGCCACGAGATTGCTTTCGCATTGATTCGTAAGACGGACCCCCCATAAACACAAATGTGCAACGGCGGGGTTCGAACCCATCCTGTACCTATGTGTCGATTTCGTGTCCACTCTACCAGGTGCAGTCCGAGTCGATCGAGATTCGAAAGCGTGTGCTATTCGGAGCGTTTAAGTTGTTGTTTACAAGCGTGAGTATAGAGTGGAACTTGGAAGGCACAGAACCAGATGCCCCGCGCAGACTTCGGCAAGCCGGTCAGCTGAGTTTGACAGCGGTGTTCGAACTGGTGAAAATGACGGGGGTGATGTGGCATTCACCGGAGACTCAATCTGTATATATATTTATATAAATATATGTATATATATACCGAACCACCGTTTAACGAAGCGAGCGACTTGATGACACTGCTGCTCGTTGGTTGGAAGCTGCAACTATCCATCAATTCATATTACAATTTTGCCTAAGTGAACGTGTGCATCTTTAACCTAGCCGCAAATTGTAAACTTAAAAGCTTGGAACTAGTAATAGTGTTTGTGTTCGTTGTCATGGTTTAATAGGTGCGTGTGGATTTGTGTTTGTGGATATCGCGTGTAAATATGTATGTATATATATGTATATATACATACATAAAAATGTATGTATATATATATATACTTTTTTTAAATTGCACTTTTTATATATATATATATATATATATATATATATATATATATATATATATATATAGAAAATATTGTGATGATGAATCATTTACAATTCGTTTGCACACTCGGCAGTGCTCGCCTATATATATATATATGTACGTGTCACTCTAGTCGTGGCACTGCAGACTGTCACGTGTAAGCCGGTGTGTATAGTGTGTCACGTGTATAGTGTTGTCACGTGAATGGCAACAGGTTTCGCCTACGGGGTGTGCATTTCTGGTCGTTAGCTCTCGGCTGTCGTGACCGTAGACATAACTGTAGGCGTGCGCCCTCCCGTATTGCATTCCGTTCTGTGTGTCGAATTGCCTTGAAGAGATTGGAAAGAAGGACCCAAACTGCGAGTCGCCTGCGGGGTTCACTGGCCTACTTAAATATATTTTATTTCGGTGGGATTAAACGAATTTTTTAGTTGCAAACGAATTACATGCAATAACAAAATAGTTTAAATAAAAAAGGTATTTATATATATATATATATATATATATATATATATATATATATATATATATATATAATTGAGTTGTTCTTTAATAATGTCAAATAATAATATTATAAAAATTGCAGTAATTTCCGTTTCAGTAATAGTCCCTTTCTTATTCTTATATTCATACATTCAGGGATAGAGTTGGCTTCGAAACGGCAGCACAATGTCTTCAGTGGACTGCAGCGAGGAGATGGCGCAGCTCTTCAACGAGTACGACCGACTTCGAGGTAAATGCTTGTGCTTGCCTCAACCAATCACGCAGCTTCAACAATTAGGGAGTAGTTTTTTTTTATGTCATGCTAGTATTTGTCTGTTGACTCGCACTGTTTTTTTTTGCTTATTTTCTGTCGCTAGCTAGACGTTTTGGCAGCAACTGGCCTGAGTACTTATCTAAAAGCTTGCTATTATTTAAACATAAATTATGTGTACATCCTAAACGAGCGTGTGTTTAATTAAATCAAAGTTACAAATCTGCCTAGTAATGACCTACATTTATGATTAAGTGCATTACATGTAGACAGACTGGAGAGATGATTTCCATAATCGCTTACGTGTCTTTGGAAGAAGTTACCTCATTCAGGACATCAAATTTCTAGGAATCGCTAAATAATGCGATCAGGCAGTGTCCTCATGCAACTAGAACGATTGCGTCAAAAAGTGTGCACCTTTTTTTGAACATAGACGCTACAGTCGTTGTAACAGAGCGCCATTATGTAACACGCTTCTATAGCATACATGCATGTCCATATGTTTGGTTTTGTTTGGTTTATATATATGTTTGGTTTTGTTGATGGAACTTATTTAAATCAGTAAGTTATAGGTCTCAACTTGTTTGCCGTAGCAAAACCAAACGTAGTTCATTTCATATTACCTATGGTAGGTTAGAATATATATATATATATATACTTATTTATTTATATATATATATATATATATATATATATATACTTATTTATTTATATATATATATATATATATATATATATATATATATATATATATATATATATATATATATATATAGATTGATTTATTGTTCGCTTGGCATGTATACCTAAATACACATGTCACCCTTTTATATCAGGGGCGCTAAGAGCGGCAGCATATATATTACCTACGCATCCATATAATCCACGGCTACTTCAATACCTACTGAGTATTTGCTTTCCATTGTGATAACTTCTTCTTTGTAATATCGACCAGGTCATTTCCAACATTTGGTCCTATAGCTAGGGCCTCCGACAGCTCTATATCTCTACTCCCTCCTAAGGCTATGCATTCTTTAATAATATGCTCAATTGACTCATTCTCTAGCCCACACGCTCGACATTCTGTACTTTGTCCCTCCTTATATTTAGCTCTATGTATCCTTGTATCCAACATCCCTGCCCTGGCATTTGCCAATAGCCCACTTGCTCTTGAATTATCGTATACCCATTCTACCCCGCCCCTTTCCCGCTTTTCCTTTCCATACATAGTTTCCAAACTTGATCTGGAACCCATCGCCAATTTCCATTTGTCTGTATATGACTTACCCGGCGGCACTTCCATCCCACACAAATGCGTTTCCTTTACTATCATGAGAGATCTTATTTTTAGTAACTTATATATTTATACTTATATATATATATATATATATATATATTATATATATATATTATATATATATATATATATATATATATATGATTGAATGGCAAGTAATGCGTAGTACGTAAGTGACTAAAGTATTCACACCGCATTGCCCATGGATGGGTGTGTTTGTGTGATGCGAATGTATTCCAATATCCAGGTCGGTCAGCCGTCGAGTGTTCTGGGCTGTTCTGGGACGCTGTCGTGTTTTCGGTGTGTGATGAAGCTCAACGTGCGGCGTTTGAAGCGCAGATAGCTCGACTTCAACACGACAAAGCTATACCACTGGTTGACTACCTCACTATAGCCGATTTACCACAGTACAAAATGGGTGCGTGTTCAGCAATTCCAGAAGCCCATGTTTTGTCTGTATGCCTAATTTAGTTATACTATTATTAGAATTACAAGGTAAATATGGATTATAATGATGTCCTCGACACTCGCTCAAAGGGTTGCTTGCTTAGAAACGCTTTGGGTGGTGGTAAAAAAAAGGGCTCACAATTATTGTTTTTAAATAATTGGAGTTGGGAACATTACAAAACTGGATAGATTTTTTTTATATTTGTGTTTTACCCTTCCTTGTGGACCGATATGGTAATACTGGCCTTGAGGAAATCTAGTACACACCGTCGCTGTAAGATCTCTCGAATATTATCATTAGAGATGTAGCCAGAAAAGGTCAAGAATATTGATTCTTTTGGCTTTCTCGCTCAATTACCCATTTTTTAGAAGACATTTCCGCCCCCTTGTTCCACTGGAAAAATTCTGACTATTCCAGGGTCAGGCGGCGCGACGATGCACATCTTGAGTACACTCAGTGCCCTCTGGGGCCAGGACGTATTGCTGCATCGCAAGATCCTGCTCGTTCATACGGGAGGTCAAAGCAGGCGACTACCGCAGCATTCAGCAATGGGCAAACTCTTTGCAAGGCTGCCATTGCCGCTCAATAGTCAGGTTTGTAGCCAAACTAACAACAAGCAAATAAATAGACAATGGCTTTTTTTGCCAGAAAGCATTTAACGAGGATTATTCGCAGAGGCAACGAGCTAAGCTATCATTCTCCGTCATCTGCGTCACATTTATGCCACACCACATTATATCTCGCGTATTCGAGTGCAATTGCAAAGCACATACAAGTTTTATACGATTATATTTCATTATGCGTAGTCCTGGTTAATATTTGTTTGGATGTAAACCATCTTTCCTGCTTAAGTGTACTTTGGTAATTTTGCGAAATAGGCATAGGGACGGTCGTATTAAATACAGAGTCATCTGTATCGGGAGTCGAAATCATCAGTTGGGCACCGCTTGGGCAGCTTGAAGTGTTATATGGTTGACGTGTGGAATGTTATATGTGTAGAGTGCGAATGGCTGTTCTTCACTGTCAATTTGTCGAAAGAGCCAGAATTGAACCATTGGTTGAATCACTGGGGATAAAGGTCATAGGTAGGCGTTGACTGTATTAATTACATTACAGCTCACGCGTAATCACGTGAGATAGAGCAACCTGTCAGTTGGCTCCCCGAAGACTATCAATTGCAGTGGGTACTTCATTGTCCGGTTTAAGTATTCCTTAAAGCTCCTTTGCACGTAATTCCCTATTTAGAAGGATACCTATTCTAAACGTTGTTTGCACGGGTAAATCGCATGTCAGTATCTGTAATTTCCATATTGATTAATTTTTATAGTAGCCTCGAAAGTGTAATATTATAATAACTCCTGCGCTGTTTTCTTTCTTGTTCGTTGTCTAGGATGGGATCAATGCGCCATCTTGCAATAGCGATGCGTCACTGCCGATACACACGAAATCGCGCCCTGCTGGCACAATGCTCGACCTCAAACTTGCCATGTACCTTCCCTTCTGCCGAAAAATGTCATCGGGCGTATTTCTTACGGCATCGGACGACATCGAAATCTACGCTGTGGGTGGGTACCGGGTTACCGGAGTGTTATGGCGAAGCTAAATAATTATTTAATACGTAATTACGTGCATTCCTGAAAGTTCTTCATTTTGTAGACTTGCTTGGGCTCGAGATCGATCAGCCTAGCAAGCGACAGATGTCGTACGCATTTGCCGTGAACAACCATATATATATATATATATATATATATATATATCAATGCATATTAACCTTTTAGTGTGTTTGTATTCTTATATCAACACAACTAGGAAAGAGTTGCAAACGCACATATAGCTTACCGTTTTTTTTTGCTGCCTACATGGCTCTTTCTATTGTTCTCGAGTTTTCGAACGTTTCTGATTTGCGACTATAGTCTAACAGATGTTTGGCGAACGCACATGATTCAGATGGCGATTTCGAGATGGATATCTCTGGTTTCACCGCTCTGGCCCATCCGTCGTCACTGGAAATTTCGCGCGGTCATGGGGTGTACGTTCTTCCCGAACAATTCTACAGTCACTGCACGAACACATCCTGCCGCCGAGTTCTTCAGAAGCCTTCGCTCGAAGAAATGCGCCGCCATGGTGCAATCATCAACAATACGTTCGCCTACACCGACAGCGCCTATGCATTCGGGCCGGACGTCGTCTGTACACTGATCTCCTACTACGAAGCGAACCAACCGCTGAACGAAGAACTATGCGCTTACGGCGACTTTCTCACGTGTCTCGGCACGGAGGCGCCCCGCGCCGTTCGGACACTGCAGTCACTGCTCCAGCAGTTTGAATTGTCGATCATTGTTCTGCCGAAGTCCAAGTTCTACCACATTGGCACGCTGACCGAATACCTCGATCACTTCTGTAGTGACGCTCTTTTCAAGAAACAGCTCGGCCTCCGCGCTGGATCGTCGATGAATATCTGCTCGATCCTTCCGACGGCAGGTTTACAGTCGACCGGCCGTCATGTGATCGAGTGTTGTGACTTTGGTAACGCTCGGCGGCTCGTTTTGGGTGCCGATTGTGTTCTGTATGGATGTCAGCTTGAGGGTGCGATCGCCTTAACAGCAGCAGCAGCTGGCGATGATGATGGCGAGGTGTGCGTGCCTAATGGTGTCGTGATATTCACTGTGGCCATCGCATGCTCGGACAAGCCGTCGGTTGTCGCTGGTTACGTGACGCTGTGCTTTGGAATCAACGATGACCTGAAGACCGGCACAGAGCTTCTCGGCCGAACTAAGTTCGACACGTGCCTTTGGGATGCGAAACTGTTTCGCATGGCGGCCACTCGCAGCGAATCACTTATCGCGACTCTTCAGGATCTACAACAGCCGCTGGTTGAGGCTTGCCGATACAGTATGCGAGACGTGCTCGAGCAAAAATGTATCCATGAAATGCTCGATTTTCAAGCAGCGATGAGCCATCGATGTTCACATCGATGGTAGATCGTTTCGTTTCTGTGCTGGGTGAAGAGTGTGTGTGTGTGTGTGTAAGGGGAAGGGCTGCTTACTAAAATAAGAATGCTCCACGAGAAGGTGCGACATGGCAAGTATGGACAGAGGACTTTGCAAGGCAGAATTTACATTAAAAATAAAAAAAAATCGGTTGTTAACTACTATTTAGATGTCTAACATTTTATTGTGTACCCTACACTGAACACGAAATGACCTGTCTATATTAACACAATTATGCCAAGGCGATTTTGTCGCCGTGGCAATAGACAAACAATGACCTTATATAATATATACATAATCGCAATAAGGTTAACACATGCATTCCTCGGTATTATGCAATAATTGTGCAGAGTATTATTTTTTATTTACTTTTTAATCATTCAAAAACTGGGTTGCCCAGGGAGCAAGCTGTTAGCAAATATCGACTCTTCATCATGTCGTGTTTGAACCCTAGCTTGATGACACCAAATAATAATGGAGTAGTTACAACCACTATAATTATTCATTAGTGATTCCTAGATAAAGACGTGGCAAAGGAACGCTCATAGAAATTACAAATTTAATGAATGCTTGAGGTATAACCATGGAAGAAATGAAACGTGATAAAGCCAAAGCTTGTTTTGGCTTTATGGGCTGCATGGTGTAGTCTACTGAGTACCTTGTATTTTAACTTGCAGGAAACCTGCAAGTCAGCTGTTAATAAAATATGAATACATTTTCATTGTATCTGGAATTGTCTTTTTGAAAAATTAATATGTTTGTGTCATGGCTAGAGGAGCTTACAATCGAGAATTTCGGCCGCTTTTGCCTTTATATCCCAGAACGGCGGGGCTGGTGACTGGGAGAAGACACTCTTAAAATAGAGAGGAACTTTGGTACTGAAGACCAGACCAGAGTGTACAACCGAACGATGGCTAAGATCGTAACCGGAACGTGCTATAAATTGTGACATTCAAATCAATAACGGGGTATTGCATCGGACCGCACTCTCAAAAAGATCTTCGCCAAGATGGTCATAGAGAGATTGTCTGAACTGTGGAAAATGTCCTTCCACCGGGGAAATTCGGGTTTAGGAAGGGCCGAAGTACACAAGACATCATCCTTGAGGTAAAACGGGTGTTGCCAAACCCGTAGGTCACCTATATGAAGCATTTCCAGTTAGTCATCTAAAAAACAAAACCTATATGAAAACTTTATGGACTGTGCAAAGGCCTTTGACAAAGCTTCCCGTCACCTACTGGCTGAAGTGTTGGCGAGCTGGTTCTATTTTTTTTTAACGGGCTTTTTAAAATTTTTAAAGGGCTAGGTTGAGGCAGACATGTAGGGCGGCAAGACTATACAGACGAAGAAAAACGTTGGACCCCTTGGGAAATTCGCTCAGCTGCCTCGACTTCGCCCTACTCAGCGCTGGCCTAGCCCTTCATGTGCCGGCGAGGTTTAAAAACGGAGTTATCATCATGGACGCGGATGACGTCCTGATTTTTCAGTTATGTTAATTCCTTTCCATATTTGAGTCTTAGGGTCTGCTATATGGAAACGACGTTTTCAGAGCACATCGCGGAGAGATGCCGGGCAGCAATTATATCCGTGTACACGGAAGTGAGAAATGTCCCAAGGTTGGCTTATAACCTTGACAGATCTCTTAATGGCAAACTTTGCAAAACTTGAGATATGATTTTCAGGTATACTTGGAACGGTTCTCTGTCTGCCGCACTCGGCACTGGGCCGATGCGTGTACCTGCTAGTAGGGCTGTTCTACTCAAAGATTTCAGTAGGGGACGAATGCTACTGCCGGTTTTGCTAGCAGGAATCTGCTAAGTACCACGCATCTGCCAGACGCGTCGGCGGTCTTTGTTTTTTCTCGCCCAGTGGGATGGACTCTAAGAAGCCTCCAGAAAATAGATTGTTGCAATGCATATATATCATTATAACATTTATTTCACTTAAAACCTGTCATCCGGTGTCAGAACAGGTCGTCGTCCTTTTTCAAACAACGTCTGGATCTTGACATACAACGTGGAAACGCTGCCTCCGTTCGGGGCACACTTCAGAAGTGGTCTCGGCCTGGCCTCATCGAAACGGACGCGTGACAGTTAAAATGCGCGCCTACTAGGCGCATTGGCTTAGCTAGTCTATCGTGATGTGTGTAACATATACCTAATGTATTATACGAAAAATAAAGCTGTATATATATATATATAAATAAATGTATTTCACTCATATTGAGTACGCATACAACATTGATGCTTAGACCATTGTCAGCTGCTCGCGGCATGTTATTTTAGAGAGGCAGCGCAGTTATCTCTTTGCAAGGTCCAGGCAGACGCATGCTACTTTGTTCACGCCTGCGTGCACAGTCGACGGACGCGCTCCGTCTATTCCTCGTGGAAGTTTGTATACGAACAGACCAGGTGATAATAGCCATGAACTATGCATCTGGTATAGACGTGGCGATTGTCACATGCAAGACCAGACCAGAGGTGAAAGGCACCGACAATATCAGGTCTCAAACCTCTCGTTGGACTTGTTCTACTTTATTTTCCCATTTCGAGATAACGCTTTCGAACAGTACTGGACGCGATGCTTTCGATTTCAATCGAATTATCTCAACGACCGGTGCACAGCCTGGCACCAGGCACGCAAAGCGGCTTCCTACCAGCGTTGACAACCAAAGTAACTCGCGTCACTCTGCACATTGTGAAACACCTTTCAAGCAAACCAAAGTTTGCCCAAATGAGGTGTTCCCTGTCAATTCCATACATCAGCCTTGACACATCTTGAGGTGGAGAGTGCCACTACCGTCGGGACGGACAGTCGCATGCCTCTCCTTAAAGAGAGACAAGGGCTGTGCGCACTGTTTCGACGAAGGTCGCCTCAGTATAATGGAACCGAAGCCCCATATACAGAAAGAGTTGACGAATTCCAAGGATTTGCAGCCGCAACGTATAACGTTATTTACAGCCAATCGAGCCCCTTCTGCCGAGGTTTTCACAGCTTTGTTCTTCATGGCCTTTATTTCAAACCCCCTTTAGACAAAAACCACCTCAGGCAGAGAAGTGATGCACTTGATGGCATCCAGATCGTGATGAGCGACCACTATGTCAATTGCACACATCACAACAATGGCATCCTGGTACTCCCGTCCAATATAGTCTTCAAAACCGACAAGCAGGAGAGTGAACGAAACGCAGCTCAGTGGGTCGCCTTGCGGATTTCGCACATTTTGCTTTGCCCGTAACCTGCTCACCCTGTGCCAGTAAGATGCCCTCATCAAAGAAGCTCGAAACTCGACTTAGAAGAGAGCCATCAACCCCTGCGTGTCGGAATCACTTTACTAGGAGATCTCAAGGTGCCTTGTCAAAAGCTATGACGCAGTCTATGAAACAACTCGTTCCATCTCTGACTGGAGCACATGGATTGCATCACGCGCTTCCCGACCTCTTCGGAAGCCGACTTGCTCCGGCGGAGGGGTCTGGTCGACTATGTACTCGATCCGTTTTATAACCAGTTTGAAGAAGATCTTCTTCAACGTCCTTTCAAACGCTACACTGCGGGATAAGTGCGGGATAAGTGCGGGGGTTGGACTGTCATCGCCATGCATGCCCTTCAATAGCAGTGAAAGCCTGGCAATATGGCAGGCTCCTGGCAATCGTCCCCTCTTCATGATCTCGTTGAAGAAATCACAAAGATATTTTGTCAGGAGGGGCTCAGACTGCACCCAGTGGTCGATCTGGTCCCGCACTCTTTCCGCTCGGATTACTCTTTTCGCCTGCAGCCATCGAAGAGAGCATCGAAGCTTTTAATGTTTAATTTTAATTAAGCTTTAACGCACCAAGCACTGCATAAAACATGGCATTATCCTCGCGGCGTCGACAAGGTCGTGAAACAGTAGGTCAATTGGTTCTGCTTTCGTTATGACTTATATACGTGAGGTTTTGCCGTGTGGTTGCACATCTCAGACCAAAGTATATCATCAACTGAAACAACACCTCTCCTTTACCGTTACTATCCCCACCGTAAATACGGGCATTGAAGTCGCCACCGACGATGGTTGGCGTAGACAGATGACCCTGACATACCAGAACCCACCGTGTCAAATTCCTCTGCTGAGTCAACATTTGGGGGGAGGTAGAAGACGACTATGTTCACCCTCATAGACGAGAGGCTCACCAAGAAATCGTTCTTTCTCACTTACTGCGCCTGCGGTAAATGCTTATGTACGTAGATTGATAATCCACTCATTGGTCTACCACGCCCCCCCTCCCCGCAGGTATAACTGCCAGCTGGTGAAATCCTCGCGTATTATCAACATGCAGTTCCCCCCGGTAGTAAGGGAGGAGAAGCCAAAGAGACCTGGTAGTCTCCGCATCAGCATCGCTAGATCTGTTTAATCGCTTGCGAAGAGCCGGACCGCTCGGCGCGATAAAGTTAATAAGTGGACGCGTCACCAGCCCAAAGGCGAAAGAGAATACCTTTGGGCCCGAATTCAATCTTGCTGCATTTTGCGTATCTGCCGTCACCAAGCACTGCATAAAACATGGCATTATCCTCCTGCGTCCGATATTTTAAATACTGCCTTCACAGTAATGTTCCTGTCGACGAGCCATGTGTGTAGGTTGACAGCTAACGTTTGGGCCGCTAGCTGGGCAACTCTTCGCGCGTTGAACTTGCCTGGCCCAGCATACACTTCGAGATTTCCCCCTTCATCAGCTGCGCTGCCTTTCTGCATACGAAGCTTTGTTTTGCCGCTTCTTCGTAACGTATACAGAAATTAACCATTTACAATACGTTTGGACACTCGGCAGTGCTCGCCTACATATATATATATATATATATATATATATATATGACACACATTTTGAGAACGCAAATCAGTTGAAAATAAATAATAAATATATAGCTGCTACTAGAAAAATATCAATATCGATTTTTACGCTTACGTGATCATGTAAAACAATTTGAAAACACAACTTCTTTATATAATTCGAAGGGTACCTAGTGGGAGCTCTTTCGTGCTCAATCTAGAGTTTCTCAATATTTCAGCGACGACATACACCTATCTATGTATCCTATTGACGATATTCGCTGCCTGACGTAAAATATGAGGATACGACCGATGGTTTTAGAATGTATTCGGCGATGATGTTTAATCCAGTTTTTAAACACAGGCTGTCAGCAAGTTATTAGACGACTCTCGTGCAAGTAATCGCGGAAAGGGTACAACTAAGCTAAAACTGCGGTGTCTTTTTGAGATAGCACCTATAAGTAATTTGAACTTAGAAAATGAAGGAAGTAGGATGCAAAACGCCGTCTAAGTTTCATGAGGACCAAGGCTGAACCGGAGATAACCAGACAAATCGCCCCACCTGGAGTAGAGCTTCTACGCGAAAACATAATTTTTTGGATTCTATGTAATACATTTAGTAAGTTCCGTGCCAGCCATGGGTCGGGGTCAAATGTGTTTAGGAGAGAGGCAAGTGGCAGCTTGAGAGGCTAGACGAAATTCCCAAACCGCTTAACATTGACCAGACGCTAGCGTGCCCTTAATCATCATGTCGCGTAAGTCCTCTGAGGGATCTATACGGATATTGCAAGGATCCGTTGTCAGAGAAAACACGTGACCATGTGACATCTGTGTGTGCACCGACGCTATCTATAGTCAACCTCAGCCTACCTACACAGACCACTTCGTTCTAGTTTCGACGGCCGAACGGTTCACCTAAGTAGGCTGTAGCCTAAATAAATCCAGAGAGTAAAATAAGCCTCAACGTCGGCCGGCAATGTCGGCTTACCGTACAATTAAGCAGTCAATCACTGAACTAGTATCTCTAGAAATGAACACATTTTTTTATTGAAAAAGAAAAGCAGTAAAATGAAGGTGCACTTGCTCTGTCTGCTCCATGGCTTGACCACGCACGTCCCGCTGCACAGACAGGTAGCGACAATTCGCTGCCTTCCTGATTGTCGTCGCTGATGACGTCCTTTCGCTAAGTACAGTCGATACACCAAGTTGCTGTTGTGGTTGTTGTAGTTGTGTGGCTACAACATTGTTGTAGTTGTTATTGTGTGTCATTGTTGTAGTTGTGTGGCTGCAACATTGTTGCAGTTGTTATTGTGTGTCATTGTCGTTGCGAATGTTGCGTTGTTGTTGTTGTTGCTGTTGTTGTGTCATTGCTGATTGTTGTTTTTGTTGCTGTTGTTGCTAGCGCGGCCGTTATGATTGGCGCGACTGATGAAAAGGCGAAAAGGCGTTTCTGTGCACAATACAAACGCACTGTATTTTACGGCGAATTTACCGGCGAGCGCGGCATAGTCAAGGCTTAGGCAAGGGGGGGGGGAGTTCGCTAACAATGATGAGCCAGACTCCCGCGGGATGATGATGGGTGGGTGGACCTCTTATGGATAACGACAAAAACGACAATGACAATGGCAATGACGATGATTAACTATAATTCGGGTACGATGAAATGCTGTCGCGTGATGCGGTGTAGCGGACGATGCCAAAAGATGGAAGAGACGCTTGGAAGCCATTCGAAGTCGCCGAAGATGATCAGTTTCGGCTGGCCATCCGAGGATTGAGCATGATCGGCTTGAAGCCGACGCCCGCTCCCGCCGCCCCGGGGACGACCAAATGTGTAGTCCAACATACGACCGCAACCCGGACAGTAGGCTGTATAGAAGAAACAAACACACCGAAATGGGAAATATTTTTAAGAACGTGCACTTTATCCAGAGAATCCTCTCCTTGCCAACTATATATGTGACTTTGCTTTCACTTGCGCCACTAGATAACGTCTATCGACATGTTGATGCGCTTGTGCAATATCCAGTCTTCCTTTGGTACACTTCCTGTGGTAGACAAATGTGTGTGCCTGAGTTGTTTTTAAAGCTACTTTAATGAACTAAAGCTTCATCATTCACTAAGGTCATATTACGTCAGCTATATCGTGTTTCACGCCTCGTATGCACAGTTAAAGAATAGTTTTGCTCGGACCGTTTTTACGGTCTTTAAACTGCAGCGGAGGTACGCTTTTAAACCTACACTTTTTTTTAATGAAATATGATATATATATATATAATATATATATATAATATTTGTTTTACAATATTTACTGGCGATCATCTGAATCATTCGGACTATGCCTACGCCTGTCTGTGAAAACGGATATATATATATATATATATATATCTATATATCCGTTCGGAAAGTATAAAACATATTGTGATGATTTATTAATTAATTTCCAATGCGTTTGCGCACTCGGCAGTGCTCGCCTTAATAAAAATTGTGGTAAAAAGATGTCACGTGAGGTTAAGGATCAGCTGTCCGTGTCCTTGCTTGATGGTTAGCCCCCGCTTTTATGGACCCGTGTGCGAGCGGTATATCCTCAAGGTTCCTTGCAACGTTAAGACGGTAACATCCATAAGATTCGTTTTCGTGACGCCAAGCCCACAAGAGCGTACTTGCAGATTCGGAGAGTCCCATACACCACTCATAGAGTAGTGATGGATCCGAATCTGAGAGGTTTTTGCGGGTCGGGGAGCGCCGCTCTCAGGAATTCGACGTCATACTCGTATTTGGAGATCTTGTCCTGCTGCGCGTGTCCGAACAATCAACCAGCATCATCAAAAGTCTCCGAGCCAAGCTCTGCTCTCTCTTCGCAATTGGAAAGTAGGGCCAAATCCAAAATGGAGTGTTTACTCCAAAAACACTAAGAGAGTGAGAATGTTCCAACATCGAGACCAAAACCCGAGGTAACGCTTCTCATACCAGCCAACCGGCGATCATATATATTTTCGAACTAAACTTTCGTGTCACGAAAAAGGGAACTTTGTACGTGCATGCTGGTAAACTATTCGTACAATTTACGGTCGACATAACTGGCGAGAACACTTTTTCTAAACTTGTGCAATTTTTTTCGGGGCAGGTTCAGTACTGATTCTGTGCACATCATGTGCCAAGGTCTGGGAAGACCATTGATTGTCGCTGTGGCCGACAGTGTAGAACAATGTCCGGGAACAACGGTTCGGCGTGCCCAATCGTTGGATCTTTGGCTCACCTACTTGTATTCTAAGGTCGAATCGTTCGATGTATCCATATATTTCAGCTGACAAAGATCTCAAGTTACGAACCATCAGAAACAGCTACATTCGCCAACTGGGCTTCTAGGAGATCCAGCGTGATGCCACATCGCATTTTGTGACGAGAGTGATCTTTTCCGACGAAGCCCAGTTCTGCTTGACTGGTGGTGTGAAAAAACAAAACTGTCGCATCTAGGCAACTGAGATCACTCGCGTAATTCACGAAAAGCCGTTACATGTGCCATATTCAAAAAGTATTATGATTATGATAAAGAGTCATTGAACACTGTTTCTTACGCTACGGTGAATTGTGAACGTTGTCGCGGCATGATCCACAACTGTCTTTGGCAGAATATGGACGGAATCAATGTGAGTAAACTTTCGTTCCAAGAAGGGGGTGTCACAGACCCGCTATGACAATGAGCTTTTTAGGATGAAGTGTCCCAGGCGGGTACTTTCGCGCAACGGAGATACTTACTGGCTTTTAGGATCTTACAATTAACCGCCGCTAGGCCGCTGTGGGGCTTGAAAAGTTAAAACGTACGCTGATAATTCCACGACCATTAGCGAGCTACAAACTACCATTATTGCAATTGAGCCGATTTGTGGTGGAAAAATACAACACACTGATTGTCCCGTATACGGCTTATAAAACCAGAAAAGATCACCACACTCAACGGTATTGTATTCATCAGAGGTTGTATTCCTTTCTGTATTAAAATGGAAGCGTATGCCTGGCTGGGTGCAGGCTCTGCGTGTGCCTGATCTCTACGTATAGCAATACCGGCCGTCAGAAGGCTTCATTCCGAGAGAAATGTAATAGAGCTGAACTCGCTAAGTAAGGTATGTTTAGTTTTCTACGTACCGTACTGTCCACGGAAGAAGGCCGTTATGAGTCTGCCCGAGTTGAATCCAGGCTGGTGCTGAGGTTGCTGCGGCTGGGCTGTTGAGGTTGCTGATGGTGATGGTGTTGTTGTTGCTCTGCTGCTGCTGCTGTTGTTGTTGCTGTTGATGTGGCTGAAGTTGTTGCTGACGGAAGTGCTGGTTGTTGGTGGTCGGATGTTGCTGCTGGGAGAACTGAAGTCGCCGGGGCGCCGGAGGCACGGCCGCGAAGCCAATCGGTGCCATCGGCGGGCCGAAATGTCCGAACGAGATCGGTGTTTCGCCAGCCGAGCGAACGTTCTTGGCGTCGAAACGTCCACATGGCAGCGTCCACAAGTCGAAGGTGACGGGCTGGTCGGCGTTCAGCCATGCCGGCTCTCCGGGCGCCATCACAATCGAATTGCGGTGCACGAACACGTCGCGCTGTGTATCCGTCCGAACGATGAACCCGTAACGCATCACAGCATTGTACCTGATGTTTGAAAACCGAACACCGCTTGAACAAACGCCATCAATCGAAGAATAAGAGCTATGCGGCATATCTCTGTCCTCGTGCGTCGGTGGACAGGTTTTTGGCACTGTCGCTACATATCATTATACTGTTGCGTATTGGATTGTTATTAGTATTCGCTTGACATGAATACTTAAATACAGCCTTTGTCAGCCTTTTATACGAGGGACGCTTACAGCGGCAGCATAATTGGACATGTTAAGATATCTACGTTTTTCGTGATGTCCCTTAGCCAGACTTAGCGTCAACGGAACTGTTTTTCGCATTGCTTCATAGACGGAGCCCCATAAATACAAATGTGCAACGGTGGGGCTCGAACACGTGCACCTATGTGTCTCCTCCGATAGCGATGAGCAGGCGAATGCACCTCGCCACCTCGACGGGCTCGACATGTT
>QVRM01002357.1:0-134586 GCA_003439945.1 Dermanyssus gallinae
GTTGGAATGCGACCCAAGTGAAACTGAGTTAGACGAGGTCTACGGTGACTCTGCGCCATGTTTTGCCACTGTTTCCAACTGGGTTAACGAGTTAAAAGAGGTCGCAGAAGCACCGTGGATGAACTACGTTCAGGACGCCCAAAAACGGCAACTGATGAGAAAACGTGGAAAAAGTGCGGAAAATCGTTGCCGCAGATAAGCGAGTGAACATTAGGGAGATAGCGGAGGCCTTGGGAATCAGTCTGGGTAGAGTGCATTTCATCCTGCACGAAAACTTGAAGATGAAAAAGCTCAGAGCAAAATGGGTGCCGCATTTGCTCAACCAGGGCCAAAAAGACGCGCGTGTTTCCGCTTCACAGCGAAATTTGGCCAAGATGTCGAAAAATCCGTCGGATTTTTGGCGCAGATTCGTGACCGTCGATGAAAGCTGGGTCCATCACTCCACTCCCGAGACCCAAGAAGCATCTCGTCAATGGTGTGCACCTGGTGAAGGACCTCCGAAGAGGGTGCGGACAACGGCATCGGCCGGAAAGATGATGGCTACGGTTTTTTGGGACCAACGTGGAATAATTCTGGTCGACTACCTTGAGAGCGGTAAAACGATCACGGGAGAATATTATGCAAGACTGTTGGACTGCCTGAAGCAAGAACTCATCGTGAAACGGCCCGCTTCGCAGAAGAAGGTTGTCCTGTTTCACCAGGACAATGCTCCCGCACACAAGTCGCGGCAAGCAACGGCAAAACTGGCCCAACTGAAGTTCGAACTTATTGAACAACCTTCCTATTCTCCAGACCTGGTCCCCTCTGATTATTTCCTCTTCGGACATTTGAAGAATAGTCTCGGTGGAAAGCGTTTTTCCAGCAATGAAGAGGTTAAGGCTGCTGTCAATGCCTATTTTCAGTCTAAAGACGCGGAATTCTACTCAAGAGGTATAAATGCTCTGAAATCTCGGTGGAAAAAGTGTATTGAGCTTCTCGGGGAGTATATCGAATAAGAAAAAATTTAGAACAAGATTTGGAAAATTCTTGGTTTTTATTCTAAGAACTTGTTGAACTATCTGTATATATGTTGCTCCAACGTATTCACGCCGCACGCGACATGCTGCCAATCAAGCCTAGTATAGCTACCGCATTACCCCATTGGACAGCCAATGACGAGCGATAGGAGGTTGCTATTTTGCGGAGAAGCGTCCATTCCTTGGGGCAGAGTCCCCTGAATGTCTCAAAAACTTGTGGCACAACGATGAAGTCGTTGGCATGTAGTGCATCTTTGTTTGTCTTGAGTCGTTCGGTTCTACGTGTCGCGGAGTCAGTGGCGACTCCGCTCTTCTATAGGTAAGAGACGACGAGGGTCTTCGTCGCGCTCCCGACAAGGATCTTTTTATACACATGTTAATTGTATCATTCATTTTATTTGAATACGCAATATGATATTTCTTTGTTGTTATATCAGTATAACCTTGACATTTATAAATACACATTACATCTATCCTTGCTGCGTTTTATATTCGGTAACGATTCATGCATTTTGTATTTGCGCTGATCAAAGCTAATCACGCAGCTCATCCTAGTACTAGCATGAACAGTTTGAGATAATCTATTACTGGTTTATAGTGCCTATTATATTTTGAACTATTCATATGTGATAATCCTAATATCATTTCCGTATGTAGAATGGATATTTGTGTTTTAAATAAATTCATTTCAATACTCTTTATTTTATCTATTTGCTCAACAAAGTCTAAGAAACAAGAATATTTACCGTGAAGTGATTCAAATTTAAACACCAATCCATTGTAACAGCACTATACCTCTAATGCAAAGATAGACTGATTGAACATTGTGCTATTATTCCCTATCCTTCTCTAATTCATAAATTAGTGTCGGACTTAATGAAAATATCTAACGATACATGAAAACTATAATTGGCGTTTCTTTTGGCATCCTGTAAGTTTAATACATCTTAAGTAGGGCACAATTTGGTGTGTGGCTATTACGTGATACATACAGTATCATGTATGAATGCAAGGGGTGACGAAATAAAGAAAAAAATGACTAAACAGCACAAAGAGGCCACCCACATTTAAGCAGAGCCTGCAGAATGAAGCGTCTTATAGACGCAGCACTACGTGTATTGTGCGTTCATCATATAATATTTTTGAATTAAATATATTTTAGGTTTTATTTTTTTTGTTTTGTAATTATGTTAGTAAAAACAAATAAAAACACTCTTTTCGCGTAGCCCCGTCGAATTATCTAAATATGACATTCACTACATGCTATCTTGTTTGAAACCAAAATCTAGTTAAACACTAAATAACATCCTTCTATATCACTACAAGCCTTGCTTGTAGTTAGTATGTAAAAAACGTTTAGTTATCCGACTGAAACTTTAGGCATACTCGAACCAACCTAATATTAGTGTTGGTTGATAGGACACTCCTATACATAGTGTGTTCAAAACGTATCGCGACTTTTGTGTTTTTTCAAAAATTATTCATTTATTCATGAATATCTATTTTGTCCCCTTCAAAGTAATCCCCATGAGATATTATACACTTGTGCCAACGGTTTTTCCAATCTTCGAAGCACTTCAAAAAAACATTTTTTTTAATCTTGTTCAGCTCCTCCTTCGATGCCGTCTTTATCTCGTCAAGCGTAGCGTAACGTCGTCCTTTCATGGGCCTCTTCAGTTTAGGGAACAAGAAAAAGTCACAGGGGGCCAGATCTGGGGAATACGGTGGCTGCGGCATCATTAGTTTGTTGTTTTTGGCCAAAAACTCGCGCACAAGCAACGATGTGTGAGCAGGGGCGTTATCGTGGTGCAAAAGCCAATTTTTGTTCTTCCACAAATCCGGGCGTTTCTGGCGGATTGCTTCGCGCAAATTGCGCATAACTTGCAGGTAATATTCCTTATTGACCGTTCTACCCTGTGGCAAGAACTCATGATGCACCACGCCCCTGCAATCGAAGAAAACTGTCAGCAAAACTTTCACATTCGACCGAACTTGGCGCGCTTTTTTCGGTCTTGGTTCGTGCGGCAGCTTCCATTGAGATGATTGAGCTTTGGTTTTCACGTCATAACCATAAACCCACGATTCGTCACCAGTTATGACCCTCTGGAGCGAATTTGGGTCGTCGCGGACAGAGTCCAACATCTCATTAGCAATGTTCATGCGATGCTGTTTTTGGTCGCAATTGAGCAATTTTGGTACGAATTTCGCGGCGACCCGTCTCATGCCCAAATCATTGATAAAAATCGAATGGCACGAGCCAATCGATATGTTTAGGTCCTCAGCAACTTCTCTAACGGTGATTCGACGATTGGCCAATACCATTTTCTCCACTTCATTAATTTTTTCGTCTGTTGTTGAAGTGCTCGGGCGTCCGGCACGCTCTTCGTCGTTCACATCTTCTCGGCCTTCTGAGAAAATTTTGTACCACCGATAAGCGTTGCTTCGGTCCAAGGTAGCTTCTCCGTATGCCACACTCAACATTCGGAATGCATCCGCGCACTTAATTTCGTTTTTCACACAAAATTTGATACAGGTTCTTTGATCCATTTTTTTGAATAGGTAAAAATCGAAGACGATCCAAAACACGTGCAAGCAAAGCAGCTGTCAACAATTAAGTGAACATTCAAAATGGCCGAGCTTGTCGGCATAAGTGAGAGGCATGAGTACCAACATAACGCCACAAAAAATCGAAATTCGAATATACGTAACCCGCGAAAATTCAAAAGTCGCGATACGTTTTGAACACACCTCGTATGCCGCCATGCCGTCCGCGGCGTAGCTTTTAGCCGGGCTATAGCGTGCTAATACTCGTTGGGAGAGTACATTCTAGTTAAAACGTTTTATACTTTGTGGACGTATTCTCGTCCTGACTGCGAAGGTTTTTTCGCCTCTGGCGCCCATTTTAAACAATGAACTTGAATGCTCTCAGTCCAGCTTAAGCTTAGGCCACCGACTTGCTATGGCACTTATTTGGTATCACAACAAACAATATACTATTTCAACATTTCGTGAATCCTAAAGCTGTAACTTGTTCGAATGGTCTTTCAGAGATCGGTACACTATTAATCCGCAACCGAAACAAACATGCTATTCTATAGACAAGTTATGTACGAGGGAGTGTTTAACATGCATAACACAGGGCAGATTAGCTTAGCGAGAGAAAGCTCATGTGCCAGCGTTTCGTTTATATTAGATTAGTAGGGTGAATGATGTTTCTCCTACCAGAACGGAACACTTGGCATCGTAACTATTATTTGAATACATGCTTGCGTCTACTCAATTATTAGTTTTCAAATATGTTAACGTTGCTTTTGTTAGCAATGCCAGGTTGTCAGTCTATTTCAGAGCCAGCATACACTTTGTACGGACTGAAAACCCTAACATTTCCCAATGCATGTAAGGTGTGGCACCGTTAGAAGAGGCAATAATTTACATTATACTCATTGTTTATTACTTACTATAAAAACCCAAGGCGGGCAATCCTTTCTTTGATACAGACCTAGCTAACACTGGTTGTAGCCCTGCCGCGACATCACTAAGTGCAGTACTCTATGTATAGCAGTAGGTGATCCTTTAAGGCCACGATCAATGTCCACCGGTCTACGAAGCGTGACTTCCAAGGCCAGTTATAGTGGCGCCCGTGATCAGCACCGGGTTGACATGATCGTAAAACACTATTAAAACACACAGGGGGACAGTATACGTGTGCACGTGGGTTTCTTCCCCGTGAACGGTACGGGATGTGTTTTATACCGGAGCCGATAAATATCTACACGATCTTCTCAGATCCCCACCTCGATTATCGACTCCCGCTTCTACTGTCGGCCGACGGTTTGCCGTCTCAACACGATTCACGGACGACGGTTGTACATATAGTCGTAGTTGTAATGGTAGCATTAATACGATTTGCTAGCCGTCGTTCTAATCGTTGTATTAATAGTGATAATAGGTTGCTGGGATGTGCTAATGGTGGCAACCGGATCTCAGCTATTGAGATGAGTGCGAACACGGGTTCGGCAGGTTCGTCGGCGTGAATTTTCTACCCAATTTCTCTGACGCCGTTGGCCGTAATGAGTTGTCAGTCTCTGTAGTGGTGGCGGCGGCGGCGTGTCGAGTGCTTTGTGAGGGATTCCTCTGCATACGCATGTTTTCGCTACATCAGCCGCATCCGGGTAGCAATTTGCCCTCGCACAGGGGAGCACTCGTGTAGGGGGAGGGGGGGGGGGAGGGGGGTGATGACGAAATAGATCTCTGCGTAGTCGAGATCGATGTCTAACAACACGACAGCGCGGCGACAGGGCCCACACTCGACAAGAACGTGGATACACGCGCTAGAGAGAAAGCAAGAGAGTCCGAGAGAGAGAGAGAGAGAGAGGGAGAGAGGGGGGGAGATGGGAAACGTACAGAAACACAGATAAAGAGATACAAGTAGATGCCGACAGAGCACAGCTTCCTGCTGTTGAGGGGAACGCTGGGAACAAACATCGTTATCAGTGCTCCAGCCGCCGACGGCCCGACCCAATGATGTGCATGCGTGCTCTGCCGCTAATAAAACTAACTTCGTTCGACCGTTAATACACATTGGACTTGGGGCTACTGCTGCTGCTACTACTACTACTACTACTACTACTATTACTACTACTAGTTCTGCTGTCCCACAGGGCTGCGAACATAGGATACTAGCGTACGCCGCCGTCAGTATGGGTCTTCGTGTTCCTCTCTGCTTTTTTCCACATTCCCTGCCTCGGTCTTCCTCCTGCTTCCTGTATTCCTGCTTATCGTACCTCCATCGAGTTTTATTGTATTGCATTTTTCTATCTCTCTCTTTCTTGCCCGTTTCCTTCTGCTCGCTTCATGCACGCTTCAGTCTCAGCCGGATTGCTGAGGTGCCAACCAAGCAGCGCATCGCTATCTATCTGGCTGGCAGGCTAGCCCTTCGGTAAACACCGAGCAGGCCACCACCAATCGACCCACCGTAAGTAGCCGAAAGCATCTGGAAAAGATGGGTTGGCAATGTAGCGGTGTAATTTCAGCGTTAACCAGGCCCTGCTGCAACTGGGCGCGACTGAAAAGATACTGTTCGCCGTAGACTGTTACATCAGAGCGTCGCAGGGTAGGTACGCTGTCATCCGTCCGTAAGACGATGGTTTATACACGAATGAAATAGATGCAGTGTGGGCAGAGAGAGAGAAATGTTCTTGATAGAGATAGCGAGAGATAGAGGCGCGGCATCCTGCGTAGTTGGAGGCTACCAGCAGAAGGTGACCAAGCGCATTAAAATTCGCCGCTGCGGCAAGTGTATCGAGCGCAGACGGCAACAATCGGTAGCGTCGATTGCTCGATTGAGGGAATTCATTGAGCCGTTCGCTACAAGCTTGTCGGTAGCCAAGCATGTCTCTAGTGGCCTTGGCCCTGATTGCAAACGCCGGACGCGACGGCAACGGCGGCGGCTGACTCACAAGTGGTATGAAGTAACTGTTTGTCGAGTACAACAACAGCGTACGAATGCCGATAGCTTTCTGCACGTGACACAAACCAGTGAGGGAAAACGATGAGCTCTCTTCTGGAACGTTGCCTATATCTATTGCAGCAAGGCGAACTGCTGATACGGCGCGAGTAGTGAAAGCGCGATTTACATCATACGATACGACGGATGCACAAACGATGGATCGAGGACGAGGAGAAGCTACGGGGAAAAGGACAAGCCATCTTCGGATGATACAAAGTCGTACATGGCGACTAATAATAACAATAACAAAGAATAACTGTACGTCGCGACGTTGCTTCCAGTCTCTTTCGTATTCCTGTATCTTTCTGATTCTGTCTTTTGTGCTGTCCTTAGCATTCTCGTCTGGCTTTTCCGTTTTGTGTTTGCCGACTAATGCTAGTCCGGAGAGAAACGCCTCTACACGACGAAATAACAGAGCGACGCGGTGACGCCTGTTGGGGGTGACTTCTGTGCCGGGGCGGTGATACATCTGTAACCGGGACAAGCACAGTGAAGGTCAGCCATTACAGACAGGTTTTTATCGAAACCTTTATGTCCACAACACTCAGTGCGATGGCGTCGGTTGGCGTGCCTAACTACACGCTCTCATTATTAGATTTCGCTTCTTCTCTGACTAGATGGCGTCTCAGCTTGTCGTGGTGATGGGTTGAGACTGACCCGTGCACGCTGTCTCTTTTTATGTAGAACGTTAGTGTAAACGTACGCAGCCTTTATGCACGGTGGGCGAGACAAGGCAGCCAGATTGGCGCCTATGAAAAATAGAAAAATGCCCTTGTCTGAAACGGTTCATTCGCCCGTACCCTAGCTGTAGTTAGCCTAGTTAGTTGTTGTCGGTCGCGCTGGTTAACAGGCCTCGTCGGCCTGCAGGACAAATGGGTTTGGGGACGCACAGAATCCCCTCCCTGCGTCTCTAGACAAAATTATGATGGAAAGAGAGAGAGAGAGATGAGGGTTCCGAGGTTGAATGGGGGAAACGGGAGTCGAGCATGCCTGCGATTACCGGAAGTGCACGATCCGCGTCTCTGACTTCTCTCGCGCTCTTTTATGAATGATTCGACGTGGCTGCCAACTGCGCGCCGACTCTACTCTCGGCCGTTGGTTGTTGCACAGCGACGACGGTGACAAAGACTGAACAAGTCTTCCGTCAGACCACCAGACAGAAGTATCACTACCACTACCACTACTACTACGACTACTACAACGATGACGGCGATGACGTCGTCGACAATGGTGGCGACAATAACGACAACGACCAGTCGATTCTGAGTCGTCTTGCCTCTGAGGCTGTGAGAACTGAAACGAAGACTGAACGGTGCCCGACTGTCGCACCACCCACCCACACACCCCCTAACGCCTGTTCTAGACCTCGTGATTCGTTGGCTCAGATCGACATTGCCCGCTTCGTCTCTACTCTCGACGACGACGACCCGCATCCGCAAGCAGTTACGTTGCCGTTATGGCTTGCACGAGTGCCCATGGGAGATACAGCAAAAAACAGAATATTCATCTCTCAGCAAAGCAACGAGCTGTCTGTCTGTCGGTCTGTCTCTCCTGGCCCCACTCGACCGGCTCGGCGCCAACAAGACACAATACAGTGCTTTGAAGTGTGCTCGCAATTCGGGCCGCATCGCATGTATGCGATGAGCAAGCTCTCACCATAAGTATAAAAGAATCTCTGTGGCGCTAAATTGAGCCGTGTATTATTGGTTTGATGGAACCGCGCGCGATGACGTCGTACCACTCGAATGATTCTAGACAGTGATCGTAACCAACCCGGCTGAGTGGTGGTAGGCGACGCAGCCGTTCTAGCCTTGGCAGCGTATTCTGGCCATTTGGCTCTTTCTGCATCTGTCTGATTCGCGCGATTAGTCTCCCTAGATAGCCTTCTCCTTCGATACTCATCCATGAATCCTGCCTTTTGGAGAAGTTCTCTATACAGTAGGCAGGCGGGTAAGTGCGGTCGTCCGGACACTGACTGCATGAAAGGCCAGGCAGTCAAAAAGATACAAAGAAAACAGGAATCATGGAAAAATTCATAATTCGCTTGCAACAGACGAGCATAGTCAGGGTAAAAATCATGCGTAAGCCGTGGGTGAGGTCCTATAAAACCGTATTTTATACACGCTGAGCGGACGAGAGTATTGCAAATTGGGTTAGAGTGTGGGACGGTGGAGTAGCAGAGTGAAGCGCAGGGCAAGTAAGACGAAAATATGACAAGAACGAATGCACGTCTCTACCTAATATGTGGGAGAAATTGGAAAAAGAGCGTTCGTTTGGGAAAAGGAGAAATAAGTGACAGTTAACATCTTTGACCTGGCTGTTCTCGAAAGCGACCCGAGCGAGTCTTCTGTTCCAATTCAAATAACAGCAGGAGAGGCCAACGGGTCGAAACGGCCCCCGGCCTGAGTGCGGGAAGACCGCATCTCACCAAACTTCTAAAGGCCCTCCAGGGAAGGCGTTGGTACCGACTGTTGAACCGCTGTTAGCTGTACTTAGCAGAGTAGCGTAAGAGAATGCCATGCGGTAAAGCGTACGTCCTACACATCCAAAGCTTAACACAATTCAAGAATATGGGCTGTGGCGTACAGATACAATGCATATATTGTACAATGTGATGATTTATAATGATGCAGATATGTTTTTCTGGTTGTATTTACGTTACCAACACGTGACATATTTCATTCATAAAGATCTGCTCTGATTATTAAAATAGGCAATGCATTGAAATAGGCAATGGGATAGATATGTTTACCCTGTCATCCGCTATGCAAATAGACTATTAATAAGCTCCGTACGAGCTATTGCTTTAGACTTTGTAAAATATTGAGTTAAACGACGTCAAAAAAGGCTCAAACAAATCCAGAAGCGTATCAACATCGGATACGTTTTGGTAAACATATTGTCAAGGGATATGTGTCTCAATGCCAAGAAAGCTTGGGAGCATCGTGCTGCGGAGGGGCACGTATTTTACACTGAGTGCCTATTTTTTTTAATTATCTAAAGCTTTTCCACAGTCTGAGATGCAACGTTTGAGCGGGCAGCAATGTGGGTTGAAATTATGAAACAGTTTTGTGTTTTTGCATGAATTATATTTATAATTATATATTTAGGGCTGCGTTTGGCATTCAAGGGCTCAACTCAATTTAAGGTGCTGCCACACATATCTTGAAGTGCTCTTAGGGTACGCTTCAACTACTATATTGATATACCTGATATACGAAATAATGAGTGAGTTTGGTAATATGCTCTAACGGGAGCAGCCAACACATTGCCGCTCATCATTGAATGATCGATCTTCGACAAGGTGTCCAACGATAGCATGGAATACGCTTCCTTCTTTGATCAGAAGGGGCTGGGACTCCACGGCTTTTCAAATTTTTCACCACCATATACCTTCTGGGATGCTGAGCTGTATCTAACGGTCAGAACTAGATTGAAACGATACTACGGAACGCTTTTACACTCTAAATAACTTAATACATCTGCATTGCGAAAAGCCTAAATGATATGAAATAATCTGGTGATCTATAACGAGTTTCAGTCAGGACCTTTGGGAAAACCCGAAATATCATATTATGTTCAACCCTTGGTGCCTTGAAGATATGCCTCAAGATAAATTCCAAGCTCGTATTGGGCGGAGAATGGTCTGGAATTAAATATAACCTTCTTAATTGTTTTTCAATTCCACAATTTTTTCTTATTAAAGTGTAATAAAATACGCTATTTTGTGCCGTTTGTTATCGTACAAGAGCGACATCAAGTACCTACGTATAATACGCATCACTAATGATTTGAGCAGATAATAAATTGACTTGAACCGTTTTTGATATCCGTTTCACCACCCATATCAAAGCGCTTTCAAGGGCAGCTTGTGCTTAATTAATGCGATAGAGTGAAGCCATAGTGGAATAGTGTATATTTACAATTTCAAAATACAGCCGTGTAATTCCGCGCCTGACGAGATAAAGAGGAGTCTTCGTTTAGTGAGCTGAGCCCACACTTAACTGACTCTTAGCTGCCAGCGAAGCACATCCATCAGGCATCTCCACAACATCCCATTAAAAAGTGTATGTATATATTGTATTTTGTAGTATAATTAGATCCTTTGGGGCAAATACGACTGACATTTTCCATTTTTTATTATTATGTATGGACGCATGTTTCAGCAAAGTCTTGCGTGCCACGAATTTATCTAACATGTCCAAGCCTGATGGCAATTACGCTTAAGACGTATATCCAAATATATCTTCATAAACGACTTATCTTGCATCACCCTTTCAAAATAAATGTTTATGATATATATATAAATATATATATATATATATATATATATATATATACACGGTGTGTTCAAAACGTATCGCGACTTTTGAATTTTCGCGGGTTACGTATATTCGAATTTCGATTTTTTGTGGCGTTATGTTGGTACTCATGTCTCTCACTTATGCCGACAAGCTCGGCTATTTTGAATGTTCACTTAATTGTTGACAGCTGCTTTGCTTGCACGTGTTTTGGATCGTCTTCGATTTTTACCTATTCAAAAAAATGGATCAAAGAACCTGTATCAAATTTTGTGTGAAAAACGAAATTAAGTGCGCGGATGCATTCCGAATGTTGACTGTGGCATACGGAGAAGCTACCTTGGACCAAAGCAACGTTTATCGGTGGTACAAAATGTTCTCAGAAGGCCGAGAAGATGTGAACGACGAAGAGCGTGCCGGACGCCCGAGCACTTCAACAACAGACGAAAAAAATAATGAAGTGGAGAAAATGGTATTGGCCAATCGTCGAATCACCGTTAGAGAAGTTGCTGAGGACCTAAACATATCGATTGGCTCGTGCCATTCGATTTTTATCAATGATTTGGGCATGAGACGGGTCGCCGCGAAATTCGTACCAAAATTGCTCAATTGCGACCAAAAACAGCATCGCATGAACATTGCTAATGAGATGTTGGACTCTGTCCGCGACGACCCAAATTTGCTCCAGAGGGTCATAACTGGTGACGAATCGTGGGTTTATGGTTATGACGTGGAAACCAAAGCTCAATCATCTCAATGGAAGCTGCCGCACGAACCAAGACCGAAAAAAGCGCGCCAAGTTCGGTCGAATGTGAAAGTTTTGCTGACAGTTTTCTTCGATTGCAGGGGCGTGGTGCATCATGAGTTCTTGCCACAGGGTAGAACGGTCAATAAGGAATATTACCTGCAAGTTATGCGCAATTTGCGCGAAGCAATCCGCCAGAAACGCCCGGATTTGTGGAAGAACAAAAATTGGCTTTTGCACCACGATAACGCCCCTGCTCACACATCGTTGCTTGTGCGCGAATTTTTGGCCAAAAACAACACACTAATGATGCCGCAGCCACCGTATTCCCCAGATCTGGCCCCCTGTGACTTTTTCTTGTTCCCTAAACTGAAGAGGCCCATGAAAGGACGACGTTACGCTACGCTTGACGAGATAAAGACGGCATCGAAGGAGGAGCTGAACAAGATAAAAAAAATGTTTTTTTAAAGTGCTTCGAAGACTGGAAAAACCGTTGGCACAAGTGTATAATATCTCATGGGGATTACTTTGAAGGGGACAAAATAGATATTCATGAATAAATGAATAATTTTTGAAAAAAACACAAAAGTCGCGATACGTTTTGAACACCATGTATATATATATATATATATATATATAAATAAATAAATATATATATATATATATTAAACAAAATAACTCTAAGTTATGCTCTATTTTTTTACCCTTTCGGCGAGAGAAGTAATGACGTAGTAACGACTTTTGCTCCAGGGCTGTGCAGTGCACTGTATGGTACTTAGCACACCTCTGCAAGCAGAACCGGCAGGTACACAACTTAAACTTCTCGTAAAAAACATGCGGCGTTTGAACTTACTAGGTAGTGATAACCATGCATTATGGAACGTGGCGACTGCAACGTGCGGGACCAGACCAAATGTGCAAGGCACTAAAAACGCTCAAACCCGCGACCTTCCGCCTGGCCTGTTCGACTTTAGTTTCCCACTCTGCAATTAAATATTCGTAAGGTATTGTACGCGGCATCTTCAGCCTTAGTCGGATTGTTTTAGCAGCTAGTAGACAGTGACATGTGAAGTACAAAGCAGCTTCTTGCTTACATAAGCAGGCAAAGCACTCGCTTCATATATAATGAGAAACACTTCTCAAGCTGGTTAAAGTTCGGCAGCGTGAGCTAGTTCCACACCCTGTCAAGACCATACATCAACCCCGGAGCAATCTTAAACATTAAGAGCCTCCCTGCTGAGAAAACGGACAGTCTTCGGAGATTGCCTAATTACCCGTGAATAGAAACAAGTGCTTTCCGTACTATTTCTGTTTATACGCGCTGTAAACGTCGTTCGGGTGTAATGAACCCCCAACATACTGAAAAGCCAACATACTAGAAAGAGTTAACAAACTCCAATGGTATTCGATTACATAGCGGAATTCCAGGCGACCTTGCAACACTTGCTAACAAAACTTAAGAAGATACTAAAAACTTTCTTGTGTAGATAACGTGACGAACAATCTTGGGTGCCAACAAAGCAAATCTTGAATGCCTACAAAGTAAACCTATAGTAGTAGTCGGCATTGTCAGCGCTTTACACAGTGTGCTATAGATACCAGCGCTTCTCACAATGCAAAATCCCATAGACAAGTTATGCGATTTTGCATTTGACCAAAAGGGCCGATGACCTCCCACAGGAACCTAGGAAAGTCATGAGATCAGTTGACACCCGGATTCCTAGATTATAGTACTACTAAAATTATTGTTTCTCTAGTGCACACGTTAATATAGTATATCCATGCCGCTATTACCATTCCATCTTCAATGGCTACCTAAAACAAGTGAAACGTACATTTCCGCTTAACATTCACTTATATTCTAATGCCATGCGCATAGAAGTCTATAGTTTACAACTTTCGGAAAAAAGTACTGTCATCTAGAACAAACATTGAGCCATAGAAGAAAACCCAGCGCGGGCCTTTGCGGCATTTCAGCATAGGAACCGGTGTTTAAAACGCATTGACAACAATCCTCGAATTAACGACAAATTGACGATTCTGATAAATACATACGCAAATCGACAACGCTAACCATAACTCTGCAAGTCAGTATATTTTCGAAATATAAGCGATAATCTAACCTACATGACTATAGAGTAGTCAGCTTAGAGGCAGTAAACGTTATCGCCATAGGCAAGCGTAGTGCTTTAGTCCTGTAAAACTGTATAACGTTTACTAGGTGCGGGTGAAGCGAACGGTTTTTAGTAAACCCATGCTAAATTAGGGTCTAAGCGGGCTGAGTCGATAAATGGTTTAGTAACTAGTTAACAGATTTCTATTCACAATGGGCCAGAAACGCCATGATGACCAGGAGTTTGCGACTTTCCTGCCATCTCCCTTCTTGAGTACTGAAAAAGCAACAGAAAGGCTCACAGGGACCCCAGACACAGATGGGATCCACTCAGAGAGTATGACAAGAAGGGCAGCCAACTACTCTGAACATATTATTTTGATTTGCCTAAACTGTCAGAAAAAATTGACATTAATAGGTAATCAACAATACTTTGATAATTCACATAATACGTCAGTAATTGTTAAGTCTGTTATATTTAAAAGTGACTTTTAAGAATAAAACTATATTGTTTGCATCAAAATAATCATCTTTGGAATATAGATACTTAAATATAATAATCGGTTCGATATTAAAAGTAGTCATGATGACAGGTAGTATGTTAGTAGAAGAAAACGTCAAATATAAGGACAATTTAAAACTACATAACGGACGTGAAAATTTCAAGGGTTCTTGCTAGCAACGGTTTCTCCGCTGTATCGTCTACTGTTTACTACCATATCAGTATGTACCCAAATAATATATGCGCTCATAACAGACACCCTCATACAATAGACGTAATGGAAACTGGATATAAGCTAAGATCAACCTGCCGGATATCCTTAGGACTTGGAATGGATAAACAAGATGTGGTTTACTTTTACAATACAATTGATCTAAAAAAAACGACAATACGCCTTGACGGAACCCCAATGGTGCATTTATTTGGTATTTCCGTTGAGAGGTCATTATAACCAAGCGGTCGAAAGCTTGAGATGTTAGCAAGAAGAAGTTAAACAGTAAATGAAAATGTTGCACGGTTATCATAAGCTAGATGAATTAGGTAATTAGAAAATGGCAGACCTATATTCTACAACGTTTCTTAGTGATTAATGCTGAAAGAACATGCTCAAAGCAAAAAGGCGAACGAAATTATTTAGCGGAACGACGGTTACATATATATATATATATATATATATATATATATATATATATGTACATTATTGAGCGAATATGCGTGTACGTTCGAATATGTACAAATATCGGATTAGGACAAATCCTTATGGAAGACAAATGAAGAACGTCCGTAGAGTTTCTGTCATTGTCAAGCAGGAATGGACAGTTGTGGCTGTGGGAGCAGCGCAGCATGATGCACGAGCCTCGATGATGAATTCGAAATTCCTCACAGATAGGCGGGCTTCGAGAGGAACAACCGGGTACACTAGGGCTACCGGGAAGGCCCACCTGTCAACCGCGAGGTGACCACCGCCGTCGTCTCACATTATTCGTTCTTGGTTATTTGTTGGCTAGGAGAGCCGTTCTTATTCCGACCTGTTACCACCGTCATCCGTCCGTCCACGTTAGATGGTGTAAAGAAACCGACCCCACAGGGCATTGCAGTAGTGCAACATACGATACGGAGGGACCCAGCGGGACGTGTGTACAGCTGGCACAACAGCTAACAGTAAATAGTACATCAACTGCTACTGATCTTACTACAATCCATGACAATTCTGCTAAGAACAACAAAAACCACCACAACAACAGCAGCAACAACAACTGTTGCTACGTGCTATTCTGTCTCGGCCATGCCCCGCTATGGTTCGCTACTTGCTACTGGCCACAGCCGCCAAGGCAGTGTTTCGGAATAGGCACAACGTAGGCAAGCGTAGGCCAGCGAAGATGCGATGGAGCCCCGCCGCGGCTCGCCCATAACTAGCCGAGGCTACAGTGTGCGTACAGCATACTGCACTCGGAACTAACTCAGCTGGATACGGGCAGCCCTGAGAGGTGACCTAAGTGACTGATGTCCATTCAGTTTGCCGGAGCAGGTCCGGCTTATTGCGTCCCTCCTACCAGACGTGCCAGCTCTCGTCTACCCTCTTCCCTGCACTTTCCCTATGCTTATGTGGTAAGTGCTGTAGCAGTAAGTAGTAGACGTAACAATGCCTGAGAGGGTGGCGACGTCAAGACAGGGTCAAGGCGACCTATTCTCTATTTCTCTATGCGTTATAGAAGTGGTCGACCGGCGGCCTTCAACGAACTGAGGTCCGAAGAGAGACGAGGAAGGCTAGCCTCGCATCCTTGCGTCTCCTAGGGGCTGGTCACCTCGCCACTCAATTTCTCAATTTTCCTCTTTGTCGTCGTCTTTTTTTTCGGTACGTGACGCGCTACAGAGGTTCGTCTTCTTCAAGGAAGCTGCAGATGTCCATCAGAGCTCTCCGTACAAGAAGCGTACGAAAGGCAGAAAAGAGCAAAGGTGCGTGCGAGAATAAGGTGGTTCTCAGACGTATACTGCTATTCACGTTGGCAATGAAGACGAAGCTTTAGATCTGTCCGGCCGCTAACTGAAAAATACGAGACTCCAAGCTCGCGGCAGTTCTGCCTGGAAAAAAGGAAGTAGAATTGCAGAGTAGAACAAGAAATAGCTATGCCAACGGCGCACTTCTTGGCCAAAATGAGATTTGTTGGACGACGGGAAAATTATAGTCTCGAAATGCGCACGTTCTGTGCATAAGCGAGTTAAGCATATTCAAAGGAAGGCTTCACGGAGGCGTCAACCCATGGGAATTTTAACATATGGCGCAAAAAGGCCCAATATGAAGTGCTTCCTTCGTACAGATGTCAACGGCTTGTGGATAACAGCCTGAAAAAGAAAATTTAACCAATTAGATTGACAATTGTTTAATAATTATCTGCAGTTGAAGTCCTCATTTATAATCTATTTTTATATTTATATTAAAATAAAAATCAAAGTACTATCATCTCCCACATATGCGTCAATATATAAGTTTACTTTAATTGAACTGAAGATATGTCATAACTTGGTATGTTCAACCTAAGGATTTCATTAAATTGGCCATCATTGTCGTTGTTCTGCTTGCAAATACCACGCAGCAAGCTGCTACGTGTCGAATGCGAATTCATGTGCTGTTAACTATTTCGTTATACGTTATCTTTTAAGTTCATTCGGCGGTTCTCCATTGAACTGGCCGTAGCAATGCAAGACTCACCTACGATCTATTACATTATGTATTCTTTAAATATGTATTTAAATAATAATAATAATAATAATAATAATAATAATAATAATAATAATAATAATAATAATAATAATAATAATAATAATTATGTGCAGGCGCACAGCCACAACTTCTGCGTCGCACGCGTTATGAATCCTTGCTTTGGTTTTGGAATGGATTGAGATCGTACACATAGCAACACTCCGCAATGTCTAAGGTTTCACAAAATATGCCAACTCTCAAGCTCTGTATGGCCTAACTAACTGCTCTCAGGCTTGAGCTGCTTGCTGGTCACACAACCATCGCCAAGTAGATGCACAATTAACGCGCTTAACCTTTTTTTTCTAGTTTCTGTGCAAATAGTAGTCGTAGAAGTTGTGATGGGAGTTTTACATGTTATAGCGCGGTCGTTTCCCGCTGGCCCGCAGCCATTTGCGTGGCGCGGCTGGCTAGCTGAAGGTCTACGTCTCTTTACCGCTTGTTGCTTATTATCAATTAGGGTGTTCTCTACTGGGCACGCCTGTTTGACGCACGACCTTCCGATAATAGTGATGATGATCGCTTTATTGTCTCCCGAAACCAGCGAGCAAAAGCAGCAGCGGCAGTTCACAGGTACAAGCGCATTCTTCGACTACACGCTGTTTGACTACTTCCCCCGTGTGCCTTTTTCTCTCTCGAAGCTGCCTGGAAGCAGGGTCGTTTATAGGACATTCTGTGTCGGCCCATATCCAAAATAAAAGCGTTCGACGGCTCCCAGCGGACCGCACGGTACGGGAGTGCACGATGCACGCAAGAACTTGCGCTTTGCTTTGACTCGCTCTTTGTTGTTGTTGTTGTTGTTGTAGCTGTCGTTGTTGTTGTTGTCGCTGTCGTTGTTGTTGTCGCTGTCGTTGTTGTTCTTGTCGCGTTGTTGTTTTTGTTGTTATCGTCGTCGTTGCGTTGTCGTACCCGTTGTTGACCTCGCCGCCTTGTCGCCGTAGTGAGACGGCAGCTGCGAGCTTTCTGACGTCGGCTGTGCATACCCGAGGGAGTCCTTATCGATAGGGCCTGTCTAATTAACCATACCACAATGCAGCTTCGCAAAACACCATTACCCCTGCTACATAAACAATAACAACGAACACAAAGATAGCCGCAGTAACGACAGCGGTGTGCTTGCAACCAGCGACAAGCGACCAAGACAACGTGGGCAACAATAACAATCAAGAAACAACAACCACAACAAAGGCAACGAAAATCTAACAAGAAGAACCGCGGTAACAGTGACATTCTCAGCAGCAGCAGACACAGCCGCTAGTTCTCTGCAATCTGTATGCTCACAGGAATAATTCCTCATGTAATCCCCTCCCTTTAATTAGCTGCTACAGCGATTTAGCGATCTGCACGGGATAACACAAACGCACGTTAAAAACGCATAATGATAACCTTATCAGCTAGACAAAAACAGAAACCCTAATGTCAGCAGCAACAATAAAAAACATTTCCGAGACGTATGCGTGAGTATACATGCTACATAATTCAATTTAAGGTTTACTGTTGCAAACGATACGTGTGTTTACATACAATATTTTCTTCCTTTATCGATGATGCTGGGATGTATCAGTGCAAAACCGTACACGGGCATTAGCCTTACGGCACAACAAATGAAGTTATGGTCATCGCACATTTATTAATAAAACGCACTCATAATAAGAAAAAAACAACGCTGTAACAACAGCATGTCAAACCGATTTCATGCACGGAGAGATGGGTGGCAATTTCGATACTAAAAGCCCCGGGTTCTATTCCATCACGACACAACAATCTCCCTCCACCATAAATATTCAAAGTAGGTTTAAACATAACACACATAAACGTTAAAAAAAAATAAACACGGTCATATAATCGTACTACTTTATGAAACTACTATAAAAGAACAAGAATGACACACGCATGTAACCAAATATTCCGCAAATAAAAATGAATAGCATACGGGGCAAACTATAAAATACTGAGACAAGAAAGCAAAAAGCGTTGAGAAAGCCGGGAATATGCTGCACATGTAATAGCGAGGGTGAGATAGAGAGGTAAAAACGCGGCACTAGATCTTCGATAATGATAGGGCCACCGAGACTACGTAGGCCAGACGGGAGATTCGATTGTCAAGTCGCCCACTCTAAAGCCGAATAGACTTGATTTTGAACAATGCCAATGCAGACGCCAGGCTCGATTTCTGGAGATTTTGGATCTCTGACATTACCGATATGCTTTTAACGATGCGTTCGGCGGTATGAAGTCCGTTTATTTGACATTAACGTCAATGCCCCGCTAGCATGATCCGCTCGAAGCCGTGGCAAAGAGCGTGGGCGGCGCGTCACCCGCTTGTTTGAAATTTCATCGCTTTTATTTAAAACGTTAACAGTAAGCTGGTTGTTAATATAAAACGCCTAAAAAATCCATTTGTATTCTTCTGTTTAGGAAAATGTCGTCCGCATACAGCATACGCCGACGGTGTTGTGAATATTCTTGATACGTTCTAAAACATCAATTTGGAGTGGAATAAGGGACGTACAAGGGAATACGTTGTTTAAGAGTATCTGGGATCTTGTGGAAGGGATCATGCTCGCACACCCCGTTATGGAGACTGATCTGGTTGGCTTAGAGTATTGCTGCCAGAAAGTCCAGTATTGCTTAATCAGCACTACAGGGGAGGGGCTTCTGAGACAACGAACACTTTATGTCTTGCAAGAGCTCTTGTAGGCTCTTGAACCCCATGCTGTTCTGGGGGACTAGCACCCTTGACTTCCTGGTAAATGGAAACAACAATATGTACACGCAGCTTTTTCGCAATTGCTGTATAGGATGAAAGAACTCAGAGAATCGCTATTTCCCTTTGGGATTACCTTAAGATTTCATTCGCTTCAGATAGGGGTGGCATATTTCGTAGACGTATTTAAGACAATAAATAAATTAGTATATACGAAGCAGTGACTGTAAGTGGTCTAGGGGCTAGCGCGCTAGTCATGATAATCGTCTACCAGGGTATTGCTGGTTCGATCCCTGCTGTTGATTGAATATTCCTTGAGCAATGCTCACTGAAAATAGATGATAAACCATATCGCTAAATATCAGTGGCCAATGGTACCACAAAATCAGTTGAAACCCTGAACATCTCGACTTCTCCGGTCCTCGGTGCATTAAAGATATACGGCGAAATACAAATCAATAGAGGGACGGATCATAGTCTAGATTAAAAAAGACTCTTTTTAAAAATGGATTCTTGTAGTGACTGTATAAGTTGGCGTGTGGACAAAGAACTTAACATAATGCAACCGTCAATGAAGGTGTTTGCCAGTTTAAAAGCCCAGCGTTTGAACCCCTATGGTAATTAATACAATTTTCTACAGAATCTTCGGAAGCCGCGCTGAACTGCGACCAATGCGCGCTGCAACAGGCATTCGCTAACGCGGGGTCCCAGGTACACATTTATGAAGGTAGGTTTTTTGCATATAAATACATAGGATATTCGCTGTCATTGGCAAACAGTTATAAAGATTGAAAGCACTTTCTCCGGAAGCTCTACAACTGACGGAAGAAACCCTTTCACAGCCGCATGTAATCGTTAGTTTGGGGTCCTGAGTTGCAGCGATGACTTTTCGTCCCAGTTCCTTAATACATTTCATAGATACCGATCCAATTGGGTCAAAAGACTCTACGGAGATTGACTGAACAATAAATTGCGACGCTTTTTTTGGTATCTCGTTAATTTTCGGTTCTCGGCGAGTCGGGTGCCCGGACCCACCTCACGGCTTGTGTTTTGAACGTAGCTTCTGGCCAGTGTACATGACACCGTAACATCCCAAACATGGGCTCGACCACGAGCCCAGGGGTGAAAGTTTCTCTGTCTGGCCTTAGCTGGTTATTCCGACAGAGATCGACAGGTGTTTTCACTGTCGGAATGTGGGCCGAGTGAAGAGCGCAAAAGGTCACATCGGTAATGGCGAAGTGACGTAAAGTAGGCCTTGTGCTATATCGACACAACAAGGCGTATTTACCCGTGGCGCATACTGGTGCTCTGCACAGGTTGCATGAGTGGGATGCGCAAACTACCTTCCCCAGCCAGTTGCGGCGAGGGGAGAGCTTGAAGCCACTTACCACTTATTTGTTCAACGCTTTTAAACGGGCCATCCCTGAACTGCCGGGAACCTGATTTTCTTGGTCGCTTTGGAGTCGAGATACCGCAATCCGTCGGCGACACCATCGGTTAGTGTCTGCTAGCTTTTTTCTGAGCGCACCCTCTACTGCCGCTTCCGTGAGTGGCGCACCCAGTAGTTTCAAATTGTCGTCGGTTAGCCGATATGGACGCACCCCACTGAAAGCGGAACGGGTCCACGCGGACTCTGGAAGTGAGTGTACTGCCCTTCTCTCTTTTTTTGCTGAAGACCATCGTCAAAAAGGTAGGTGGCCGTACTCAACATTTTCGGCTCTCCGAATGGCTGGCACCGTCAATTGTTTTTTTTCCAGCTTTACAGAAACATTGTTCCGCAAACTGCGTGGAATGCAAGACAACACCTTAACTCTCGTCTTAATTTGGGCCACCTTCAACACAAATAGGCCAAGTCTGAACCAATAAGCGCACGCTGTCGAGAAGATTAATTTGCTAGATGTGGGTTGTTTGAAGTGGGATGAGCGGCAGGCGCGGACGATGTGGTCAAGAACTGTAGCCGGCTTCATGATTACCCTTGTAGAGGCAGCAGTGCGCGGGATTAGTTAAGGTCATTTTCTATTTGGGGATGTGTAGATGGTGATGTAGGACTTGTGAGCGCTTTCAGTTAGTTTCTGGCTGACTTCGATCCGCCGATCGCACAACCATATGTCTTCATTTTATAATATTTGAAAGTTTTTTGGGTAGTACGATCAAGCTGCTCAGGAGGGCGCATGGTGAGCCCACAGGGGAAGAGCTACATATACGAGCCTCAGGGTGCACTCAGTAAGTAGACATCTATAACATTGGTGCTAGCGCGACACTGACACGGAAATATTAGTTAAGCACTACAATAACTCAACATATAAAGTAGGTTCTATATTTAGAGAACATGCGGACGTACGAGTCAAGTTCGACATCATTTTCCTTCGAAGTACTGACCCGAAAGATGTCAGATATCACTTAAAAAGTAGGTCGTAGGTTTCATCAAGTAATATCAACTGCAGTTCGGATATTTAGATCGCCGTCCAAATAATAATATGTACTTTAAAAGAAATAGGATAACAAGATAGCAGCGATTACTGATGGCCTATAGTAATTTTGATATATTTGCAGGACCCGTACGGCAAGACACCCATCCGTCACAAACTATTACTTCTCATTCGGAAAACGACTAGAGATGCACATTTGTTCCCTATAGATTTGCTATTTAATCGAGATGTTCGATTAATTCGGGCGTCTCAAATGTTCCACCGGTACTCATCGCTGATTGATCCATTAAAGGCACCATAATATAACTATAACTGTGTAACTAAACCATCCTAAATCCATCATAACTATGACTTCCTTTTCAGCGTTGTTGCCTGTGGCGCGCAATTTTTGCGTGGTGCGGGTATCTACACGCGCCAATAGAAAGTTAGTTAGATATGTAAACTCCCGATAGTAACATTGCCGAGGTCCTTTTTGTGGGCATGGGGGGCAAGGCATTCGATATAGATTATGTGGCAACGAATACTTATTGCCATATTGTCGTGGCCCATTCGAGGACTGTTAAGGCTTTTTACGTACGGGCAAGGCGCCTGCCGCAGAAACCGGGCCTATCGGTTAATGCCCCGGGCTTAATCACCCCGGAGGTACCAATCGGGACGCCTGCTGTCTTGGCTGAATTGTCAAAACGAGCTGAAAGTGCTCCTGAGAGAAAGCATAAAAAATGTCGATTGCATCCGATGATTGTAGCCGCTGTGAACCGTGTTTGAGAAAAGCTGTAGTACACGCGGGAACGTGATCGGTGCGATATCGTGTCGTATTACTGGCATTGTACTGCACACGTACAAGAGATACAAATACGAGCCTCTTAGTTTGATTGTTGTTACACTGCGTAGCGGGTAGGGCGCCTAGTTGTGCCAAGAGTTGTGTTTATTCCAAAGAGAGATGCTGGTTAATTGGGGGACACGCTTAGGTAGAGCGCCTTGATTTTTCCTCCGCTGTCCTTCCCGCTGATTGGTCCGTTGGTAACGGATCTATGGCATCGGTCGTTCGAGGGCCGTACTGGTACTTGTGGTAATGATGATGTGGAACTTTAGCGTGGAATGCGGTGGCCGCTGTTACGTAGTACCTATGGTAGCGTGCTAACCGTTTTTCGTGTTAGTCTGTTTATCTATCCGATTGTGCATCCAAGAAAAGTGCTTGTGATTTGTGATGAAATCATTCCATAATCAACACCATAACGATTTGCCTCTAGTCGGCCTGTCAGCGATGAGAACAGGTAAAAAAGATCGAGATGCCCAAATCAACCGAACCAATCAATCAAACGTAAACAGTTACAATAGGGGCACTACAGGATAACTATTTTGGGAATTTCTCTCAATAAGACTGTTTTGTGTCCTCTAGCCAGGGTTGAATGTCCCTCAGATACAACAATGACCGGTTCTCTTGTAAAGCATTGCCGCTCTTGCACATGAATCTAGCACACTTTTGTAATTCACTTACTCATAAACATTCTACTCATCAACTTATTGGAGGAGCCACTCTGACAGCGCATGTACCCGTCGGGCTTGACGTCAGTGTTGATGTCCAGATAGCAAGACAAAAGAGTCGGGTTGCTCTGTCAAAATATCTTGACAGTCAACGCCTTTCGACAATTATAAATAGAGTATTCCCGTGTCCTGAACGTCCACTGATTGAGGAGTATAATGAGCTACTCACAGGGCTCCTTCTGTCCTGTGTGCCGCCACAGCATGCAAGACGAGGAACGCCATGGTGGACACCACAATGCTCCAGTGCGAAAGCTATTCAGTTCCAAGCAAGAGACCTCGCACGTATGCGACCAGAAATGTGCTCGCTTTACGCAGCATCTAAAGCGTTATATAGACGAACGCTCAAAGAGGCCAAACTCCAATACGAAATACGGAAGGAGGACAAACTACTATCAAAGGCTCGTGAACAACCGCACGTATGGCTCAAGACTACAAAGCAACTACGAGCACCATGCCCCGTAGACCGTGGAACCCTACGAGCACACTTCCAAAACATCCTGGGGGACAAGGACACAATTCCGCGAGAGCCGCCAACCTACACAAGCGTCTGGTCTGAAGAAGATACCCAGTGGAGGGAATACCTGGGGCGAGAATTTGATATTCAAGAGGTGACGGAGGCAATCCATAGCCTAAGGAAAAATAAGTCGCCTGGGCCGGACAATATACGGAATGAACACATTCAGGAGGCCACGCTGTTCAACGAATGCATGCGTAGAGGAAAGATCCCATCAAGTTGGCGACAGTGCCTTCTGACTCTCATCTCCAAAGGCAAGGGCACACCCACTGATCCTGCCTCATGGAGAGGTATAGCAAAGAAAAGCTGCATTTACAAGTTACTGGCCAGTTTGTTGGTACGGAGACTGACACCTTACATTGCCCACAAAGACGCACTGCCAGACGAGCAGCATGGTTTCCGGCCACATAGATCAACACTATCAGCTTGTACAACACTCCTCAAGGATATCGACAGCACCCTCTCACGAAAAGGTCAATTTTTGTACAGTGTGTTCGTTGATTTCCGAGCAGCCTTTGACTCGGGTTCGAGGTGCATAGTTCTTAACAAATTCGCTGAACTTGGTGTTCCAGCACCAATCGTAGGACTTCTCCAGGATGTCCTCCAAACAAATCAAGTCGTCATAGATGATGGAGTCACAGAGCATCCGCCACTGGTGCAAACTAATGGGTTCACACAAGGAGACAATCTGAGCCCGCTGATGTTTACACTTCTAATAGCGGACCTGCCACCCAAAATCAAGAAACGACACCCCACGGTCGATATAATTATGTACGCGGACGACCTGGTGATTTACAGCCGGAGTAGATTTCACCTTCAACAAGCATTGGCAACCCTCTCTTCATATATTGCCGACGTTGGAATGGAAATCAACGCCCAAAAGACTGAGGCGATGAAATTTAGACGTGGCGGTAGAATAGCAGAAGGAGACACTTTAAGGCTAAACGGTCATGTTTTGAGCTATGTTAATAGATTCACATACTTAGGCGTGACACTGACGCCCAGTGGCAAAACGTTTGGTGTACATATAGAACAGCGTGTAGCAAAGGCACTGGTGGCCGCAACAATGATAGCACAGCCGCAAAACTGTCACTCAGCACGGCACTGGCTTTGTTTAATATGAAAATAGCACCAACTGCATCTTATGGAATAGAACTGCTCTGGAAGAAACTGAGCACAGCACACCTCGCGTTGTTAGATAGTACTAAACCTGCATTTCTAAAAGGGTCTTGGGCCTGCACTGCTCAACGCGAAATCGTTTGGTCTATCTTCTTACAGGTACTCCGCTGTTTGTCGAACAGTTAAAGTCGCAGTTTAAGTTCCCAGAGACGCCGGCCTATTGTGAATTTATTAGGCTGTATGATGAAAAGATGGCAGACGTTGATCCCGATTTTTATAACACAAGAGCAATGACAAACACTGAGTGGAAGGGGGTGTGCCGAAATACTCGTCATACGGTTGTAAGATATGCGGTTCACGGGTTCCACCATGCAATATGTAGAACAGAAGGATATCATGACCTAAGTGATCTTTGTATATGCAAATATTGTGGCTTATCATGTTCAAGATACCACGCTGGTCAATGTACGAAAATGACATCGATGACAAGTCTGAATATGATCTCATAGGATGGATTGTGGATATAATGTTCTTATAATATATGTGTAATGTGCAATACCTAACCAAGGTGACAATAAACGATTGATAAACATTCTACTGTTCCTTATATGTATTTTGAATTATTTTGAAACACCCTATATATTCAAAAATAATGGGTGTTTTTGTAAGATATGAATGAATACCATATATCTTTAAAATAAAACAAAACCCTTGGCGCGCAATGCTTTTATGAGTCAGACATACGTAGCATAATAGATTGGAGAAGCTATACCGCATAGGTTGCAAATGTGTGAAGATTTAATTTTGTGATGATAGCCGCGTATTACGCAGAACACGTCATAAAAACACGTGACACAGCTGGTTACAGCCAGTGCGTTCTGCCAATAAAGCATTTTACATTAATCACGTTTGACCGGCCCTACTGCTAACAGCCCAAATTCTACTTCGCTGTGAATACTCACCGGGCATCACTACCACCTATTCGGTTGTCTGCAGAACTATTTACGGGAAAAGAAACTTTAACGGGATTATGTACGCCCTTGTGAAACACCCTTGTGGTACCCTACTTCTGTTCAAGCATAAGCATAGTTTTGCCAAACTATATAGTGGCGACAGAACATAAACAGAAAAGTTAGCTATTCAAACGGATATTGGCAAGCGCTAGGTTTACACGAGTTAGCTTCTCAGGTGAAGACTGCGTCCTTCCCACGTTCTCAACGCACGGTCACTGGTTTTCTAAAGTGATTTACCAAATCTTTACCGGGTTACCTTTGTAAACCAAAGTTTTTACACATACAAATACTAGATGACCATATTTAAGCTTCTAGGGAAGCTAACTCGACCGGTCTAAACGAGAGAATCGTGCAAATGAAAAGATAACATAAAGGATGCTCTTGTGATGGAGGCAAAGTTGCTAGATAGTGCTAGCTGCTCTTCTTGTTAGGTCGCGGCGCCTCTGTGTGTATATGAGTCGATTCGTGGAAATTCAGGCTCTTATCGATCTTGGGCACGCAGCTCTGTAGTACGCACAAACAGTCTTTCAGCAGGAGCATTGCTTTATCAGGACTTTGTAGCTATTCAGGTGATAAATGGAAGTTCGTAATTAAGCAGAGTAAGTGATGATAGTCACGAGCCGCGTCTTCAACCCCAATTGAACTATCTGAACAACCGGTAAGCCTGACATATGTAAGGTAGACAAAGCGGCCCCCTACGCTTATTTACAAGCAAAGTACTTGATTCATGTACAATGTGTAGCACCTTTCAATTAAATCAATGTTTGTCTGAATGAGGTGTTCCCGTATTCTGTCATGACCATACATCAGCTTTGGAATAATTTTGATGTAGAGGGGTACCACTGGCGTCGGGGCGGGACGGACACCCGCGTACATCCCCATAAAGACATGCACGTAATAAATACAATCTAATAGAATGACGACTCTACAGGTGTGTATAAATACATAACATTAGCGGGGGCCTAGGAAAGCCAAATGAGCCAAAACATACCAAGATGCTGGGCCTGGGACTCCAAGGCGACTCTTCATTTGGGTCATAATCTAATTGGCCTTAGCAAAGAAGATATATATATATTCCTTATATTCCTTCTAGCATACAGAAAATAAAGCACGAGACAAGCTATTGCACGCCTATGAAAATACGCGCAGAAAAATCATAGGAACCGAGTTTTGCGTCAAGACTGACAAAGGTTGCCTAAATACAGGGCACCAAATCATGGGAAAGATGAGACGCCTAATGTGATAGCAGACCCCGAAGCGTGAATACATAATTTTCCAACAACTAGCCACATTGCCCTAAAAGCGAGAAAATGCGACAACGACGCGTTCCTAATTAAGCGAACCATAACTGATTTTGTTTTATAAAGAGGAGTAACTGGAAAAGGCGGTTTGCACACGCGGACACTACCGCAGGAAACTCGTCTGCACGTGTGCGCCGGTAGTGTGGGGCTTCAACCCAGTAAAAAGTAGTCATCTCCCCATCCTCTTAACCGATCGGGAATTGCATGTGCAAGTATTTCAAACAACCGGGGGAGGTGTGAGTCTACTCGTGGCCAGCTTCTTCCCCCAAGGCCTGGTGGATGCGTGTCGTGTGGCGGTTATTTTCTGTATATTTTGTCACGAGTATGTTCCTAAAAAGTTTCATCGCTTCTAGCCGACTTCTGCATTAGCTTGCTGATGCTGGGCAGGCCCGCGCCTAACGCATTCGAAAGTGGTTCTATTAAAAACGTAGCGGAAGCACGCTGCTCCGCCCATTCTGGACACCTCAGAATCGTGTGCTCTGGGGTGTCCTCGAGCCCATCGCCGCAGTGGACGCACGTGGGGCTGGGAGCCTTTCCGATCTTGAACAGTGAATGATCGCAATCATTTTTATATAGCCTCTGATATGTAGAGAAGCGCTTCCAGATACCAGGCAGAATTAATAACATGATATTGGCTTGCGCTACGATTTATTATTATTTTATTCAGAGCCGATAGATGTAGAACTCTTCCGGAGCAGCGCTCCAGTTCATCTCGATCGAACTTCGCTTTTTCACGAGGAGACTTTTCGAAACTGGGCACGCATTTGAAGGAGAATTTAATGAACGATTGTTGAACTCGACAGTAGAGCCTCAGTAGACAGTCTCGGATAATTCCGATAAACAACGGATTCCCCAAAAAATACTATTTATATCATATACCCCCATTTCGAGGGAGGGCTGCCTCTGGATTACTCTCACAACTTTCACAATCCCTTCTAAGAGTACATAGATTCAAAAATTGCTGTCGAGGTAAACAATATTGAATAAAGTTGAATGCTGAGCTAAGCTGTTCATATGCAAAATTGTATGCATGCCGGGTTTGCTGCAACTTGTTTGGCAGTGATCGCGGACACGGGCGACACAGCGCACAGCTGCAGCTGGATACGTTAGTTACCGCAGTCAATGTCGTAGCAGTTCTTCTCAATCTGCAATGAACGTCATTGGCGGGCCGCTGCCGTAGACGCAGCATACATTTTCTCAATCTCATATTCTATGCAAGTGAACAGTGCGGCGTGGTAACGATTCTGTGAGCCAGCGTCGTCAATCGCCGATGCAAACCCGACCTGACGAATACCGAATTATAGATACATAATGATCCACCCGTCATGCAACCCATGGCAGTTGTCATGCGACCCATGGCAGTTCCACCAAAGCTGTACCAACCTTTGTAGCGGATGTCATAAGGGCAGACGAAGCACGAAGTTAACGAACATACGACAGTGGGCATGTGGCTTCTTCCAAACGTGTGATAGCGTTTGTTACCAATGTAATCGGTAATGTCAGCAATGCGGTAGCAAATAGAGCAACACAGACTATTAGATATTGGTTTCCGCAACAAACAGATGCGGAATACCGTTAAATGGTCAATTTCGAGTCAAGAAGTTTGACTGCGTTAAGTCTGACGTTCGTCAGGAGACAATGAAACGTGACATATTTGCGTGCAATAATGGTTATTTTTACAAATATTAGCGAAGAACAGTTTCTGGTTTAGAGGAAAAACAGCGTGTAAATTAACATGACAAAGAAATTCTTGCATGTAAAAGTACGTTAGTATGTATCCGCTAAGGCTGTTTGCTTCCGATGTAAATAAGCGTTTGTAATTTCAATAAATAGCCGGAATTATAAGGCCATACCGTAGAAAAGATAACTTTCTTTATTTTTGCGCTTTATTTTTAGTTTATGAAACGTAAAACGATAACGTATACAATCGTTATTGCGATTACGTTATCGTAGCTGCATTGTATAATTCTCAACACAAACACAGTACACAGTATACAACACAAGCTAACTAGACAGCGTATGTACAAGACACATCCGAGGCGATGTTGGTTGTGTCTGTCGGCTGAACCGACCTCCGCACTAAAGTAAGACGCCGAATAATGGAGGTCTTTGTCACGCACGTAGAATATCGAACTGCGTAGGAACAAACGCGTTGAGCCAAGCTGGCTGCAGACTTGATATGAGCGTCAGTCGTCGATATCCGTGAAACGTAAAAATACCTCCACAAGGGAGACCTCTGATACCTGAAAATTGGTTAATTGAGAAGCGTGAATAAAGACTATTTGCTAGCAAACATAGTGATGCAAGTCTAAAGTAGACGTTAACACACTATTCTTGTAGTCCCAGACAATTATGGCCCCTCTCGTGACTACTCGGCATTAACTAAAGGTTAGTCTGCAAAAGCAGCAGCGATGCTTCGAATCCACTGCTCTCGTCTCGAGGCTAAAACAACGATAGAAGGGAAAATGTGGTAACGGTAGGCAGACGCAAATGCATTGTTGGAGGAGACAGTGAATTTCGATGTTGCATAGAATTCAGCATGTCCGCCTTAGATTTATTTATAAGAATACTTTCAGGCTCCACCCGGGATGAAAAACAGCAACGGGTCCTGCGACGAAAACAAAAGAAAATTTTATTTTTTATCGCCAGGAGTGAGATTTTGATGAAGTCGGAGAACGCTGATTAGTACGTGACTAAATTCTTTGAAAAAGTGTTTGATTACGCTACGAATGATTCTTCCAGGAAAAGAACGCCCCCCGCAGCATCTTAGACAAATGTCTTCTTGGACACGCCAGGATTAAAAACAAAGCAGCCAACGCCCTATTTTTCTGACTTATATCCATGCAACTTTTTCCTCCCCTACTGTAAAAATAATTTGTTCAGAAAACTGTGTGTAACACGTAAAATAATCTATATTGTTGAAAATTAGGTTGATTCTAGACTACTAGGTCCGTGTAAACATAGTTCAAATTGAGTTCATGAGCTGATCAATGGCAACATTGTGAACTTTTGCTAGTCTATTACTACCATTACTTGAGATATTTTTTAAAAAAAGTAGTAGTTTGCATTATGATTACCACAGAAAGGGAAAAGATAATTCATCTCCTTGAATGAATAAGCCTTCGTTTATTTGGGTGACACATCCTCAAATCGCAACAACTATTTACGATGTTAATCTTAATGTACGTAAACTTCAAAATTGTCATAATCGACGCATTCCTTTCAATAACCTAGAGACAAAATATGTGTGTACCAACGGTGGAGGAACTATGCCCTATTGTTCTTAGGGTTTGATCAATTTTAAGTAAGCAAAATAAAATATTTATTCTAAATGGCAATATATATATATATATATATATATATATATATATATATATATGGTAGTACAGGGTATTACAGGAATATTTGAACAACAATATATGCAATTGTAGAGCTCGTTAAGGCAAATATTTTTTCCAATGGAACATGGTTTCTAAGAGGCCCTGTTTCGGAATGAGAGTTAAATTACTACAATTTGTGACATTGGTGTTTTTGCCCGACATAGGAGCATAGAATGTGCTGTTGCGAGACAACCAGTCCTCCTATACAGAAACTAAACACACCGCCGTGTTCGGAAAATTCTGCTTCTTTCGAAGAACTCATAAGGCCGGTCAGAAGATGCTACATGGTCGCTTAGAAGAGAATTCACCAAAATGAAGTTATTTTATTAACCTTCACGCCCAATACCTCAAAATCATTACCTTACGACCACTTACAGCGCTCTAAACTAACACATTCAGGCAAATGCGCATTTCATGACGATCATTTTGGTACCAAACTTATGGCAATGCGAGCTGTGGTTGCGGAGTAATGACGATTTTTTTGTGGGATGTCCAGATTAAGTGCGTGTAAAATGACGCGCTGCGGCTGTCGCGCGACACGTCGGCGGTAGTGAACGTCGCCACACAGTCATTTTACATGCACTTAATCTGGACATCCCACCAAAAAATCGTAATTACTCCGCAACCACAGCTCGCATTGCCATACGTTTGGTACCAAAATGATCGTCATGAAATGCGCATTTGCCCGAATATGTTTAGAGCGCTGTACGTGGTCGTAAGGTAATGATTTTGAGGTATTGGGAGTGAAGGTTAATAAAATAACTTCATTTTGGCGAATTCTCTTCTAAGCGACCATGTAGCATCTTCTGACCGGCCTTATGAGTTCTTCGAAAGAAGCAGAATTTTCTCACGAACACGGCGGTGTTTAGTTTCTGTATAGGAGGACTGGATTGTCAGGGCCTCTTAGAGACCATGGAAAAAATATTTGCCTTAACGAGCTCTACAATTCCATATATCGTTGATCAAATATGCCTGTAATACCCTGTATATATATATATATATATATATACACATACTTGAATGTCATCAATCTTTTCAGAATGTTCCGATCGGAGCTCCTGGAGGCGTTCAAACACCTCGCTCCATTTCAGATCCATCTTGGCCACGTTAAATTCCATCACCCTCTGGAAGCAAACATGCGCAGATAAATTACTAGGTACGTAGGGATTTACATACGCTGCGCTAAGGTGCAGACACTTATTATATATATATATATATATATATATATATATATATATATATAACTGCTTGTGCCTATATATTAAACAACATATCTAGTACACGTGTTTGCAAATTAAATTATCTATCATTGTGCGTGCTTTCTGTGTCTCAGGCGAGTACCTGTTCCAACTATCGCGCAATCCTTAAGTGCGCTTTACATGCTAGACAATTTTTAAGTTATCTCGTTTTTTTTATCAACATTTCAAGCATAAGAGCAGAGATCCAGAGGGAAGCAGATCAAAAGTATTTCACACACTACCTCAACCATTACAAAATGTGTCAAATCCAATTCCGAGAAATCTCACACACCTGATAGGTTCGCGTTAGGTTACTGCTGTCATCGAATAGGCGATTCATGCTATCACAAATCTGTGTTCGTAGACCGGCAGAATCGTCGCTTAATCCGATGAGCACCTTAAACGCGTCGCCGAACTTTGTCCTGAGGTGTTGCGGCGAGCCAATGCAACGCAGACTGCCGGCCACCATGATCGATAGACGCTGGCAAAGCATTTCGCATTCGTCCACCCTGTGTGAGTTGACCAGAATGGAGCAGCCGAGGTGTCTCTGTGCGCCGGCCAGCATCTCTCTGATACGGCGCCCCGCCCACGGATCGAGTCCGGCCGTCGGAGAATCCAGCAGCAGCAGGGGCGGATGGGCCACCATGGCCATGGCGAGCGCCAACTTGCGTCTCTCACCAGCGCTGCAAGTGTTGGCCAGCTTGAGTTCATGGCCCGACAGGCCGACGAGCGCCACGAGCCGACTGACGTGGGCTTCCGTCTCAGACGGCGGCACACCGCGCAGCGCACACAGGAGTTTGAGCATCTCGCGGCCAGTGATGTTCTCGCTGAACTCATCGCGCTGTGGACTGTAGCCGATATGTCCCCGGAAGGCTCGAAGGTTGCTTTGAATGCTCGAATCGCCGATGTAAGCGTTACCTCGGGTAACGCTCACCTCGCCACAGAGCATGCCGAACAGCGTGCTTCGGCCTGCGCCGCTCACTCCGAGCACGCCGAGGCACTCGCCTTTCGCGACGGCGAACGTCACCTGCCGAATGACGTGCACGTCCCTATACGTTTTCGACAAACGGTGCACGAGCAAAGCGTAATCGTGCACTCGGTCTTCGGCCAACGCGTCTGCCACCTTTGCCTCTTCGGCTTGGACGTCCGAGTCCTTCCCATCTGAACAGGCTGTGTCATGATGCACCACCGTATCGCTGCGTTATTATTATAGCATTATGGTGGTCGTCAACACGGCCTATTACTACTACTACTACTAAAATAAAGTTTTCGGGGCTGACCCTCAGCCGAGATTTAACGTCCACGGAACTGTTTTCCACATTGCTTCATAGACGGACCCCCATAAATACAAATGTGCAACGGTGGGGCTCGAAGCCGCGCACCTATGTGTCGCCTCCGGTCGCGAGGCACAGACTTAAGCCACCACGCTACCGGGCTCGACCATTACTACTAGCTACTACATGTTGATAGGATACATCTAACGCCTGTCGAGTTCGAGAGCCACCGTTGCACAAATGTGCAACGGTGGCTCTCAACTCGCATTATGGGGGTTCGTCTGTGAATGAGAAAAGCAGTCCCGTAGACGTTAAACCTTGGCTAAGGCTCACATCAAAAGTTGTTTTGTTTATTAGTTACATCTAATGCTAATGAAGTCTCCTGATATATAGCTTGCATTGAGCAAATGGCAAAAATACGAAATTGAAGGAAGCTGACCACAGAACAGGACTTACGATTGGGTGATTTAGCACCGCAAGAGCGTTGCGTCCACCGGCGTCGGGCATCTCGCGCCGCACGCATGAAGTCAAGAGCACCTATGACCTCCTGAGAATGAATCTCAACAAGCACGAGCACCATGAAACATGTAGCACTTACTAGAAGCATTGCTGAGACCTGGAAGATAACTCCATGCTGAGGGTCGACTGTGAAAGGCGACATACGTTTAAAACAAAACGACTCCGAAGAGCCGTTTCGACAAGCTGTAAGAAAACCCGCACAAAAACAGAGTAACGTGGTAGCTGGGCCTACGCCCACAATGACGGGCACACGTATGTATGCTATTTTTCAGTTAACCAGAACTACATTGCTTGCGATTTTTTGGCAACCCGATAGATATAAAGCGTTTTTTTTTATGAGTATCAGTCTACTATACCGCCGAGAAGAAGGCACCAAAGAAGGGAGGGAGAAATGACGTAATAGCATTGTCCCTATTGTGAAGAAGAAGCAGAAGATGAAGAAGCAATTTTAGCGATAAGAGTGGTTGCGGACAAAGAGGAGAATGTATATCAGGGGGCGTCGGCTGGATTTGGCAGCATGGGCTGAGCATAAGAGAAAGAAAGAGCTAGGGTTAGTTTGGTGCTGCTGAGGATGAGAAACATCGGGGGTGGATGACAAGCCACAGGACAGCAGACAGCGGCTGGCCGGAGGTAAAAGACGACCGATGAATAACGCAATATCAAACATGTTATATTCTAAAGGTATGCGTTGCTACATTTGAGCTCTTAAATCTTCACTCATCTATGATAATGCAAGAGTAAACCTTTAATATTATTGCCCCTACCGTCGCAACGATTTACCTATGAACATTCGACATGGATACAGGTAAAGAAGAACATGACAGTGAGTCGTACCACGTACAGTGGCAGCAGGCCATCATAGAATATGGAAAATCCGTGCAAACTGCTTCCCGCGCATCCCCTTGGTATCTGGAACATAGTTCCTCTGAAGCTCCGTTTAGGTTGACACTTCCAATGGCAAAGGCGGTCGCAAAACCAGGAAAATAGCTAGCCACCTAAAAAACAACGGGTGTCATAATAATTGAAGCACACGCGCTTTTATATAATGATGAAGGTGATTTTATGTTTAAAAACAATTACATACATTTGTTATGTAAGAGCATACATGAAAAATACATACAACTAATAAAGTTCATGACCATATTTCATTAAAGGGAGAATATCATAGATCACTGAGACCTACAAAGGTTTTCAAATACGTTTGTGTCGGATTACATCTATCTACGTATATAGAAAGATTCTTTGACAAACGCTAACGTTTAGTCTTGAAAGTTTAATCAGCACTTGCTAGAACTATCGGGCAAGAGACTTTAGCTATAACTACAGATCGTAATAACTAATGGGCTTTCGTATGAGGCAAGACAGAAAAACAATTATATATATGTATATATAAATTTGTGATGTAAGAACATGCGCACAGCCCGTGCGGAGCATAACTCAAGGCGTCAGGTCCATATATATGTGTATATATATATATATATATATATATATATATATATTGTGCGCAAATAGTCTTAAACCATCTCTGTAATGAGAGATGTATATCTTTTCCAGCCCGACAATAGTCAATTCTGACATTTACATTAATTATGATAAAAATAAAAACTTTTCATAAATAAGGTTGTAGATACGTGCCCAAGCTCTCTTAATGAAACGCAATCACGTTGTCATTAAATCCTCTGGTTTGGGAATACGTTTTATCGCTACGACGGTCGATCGCGGATACGGTTATTTTAGGTGTTCACTCAGCCAAACACGTTACAAACATATAAACAGACTGTATGTTATGAGCACCTACAGATAAAACAAACTAAATAATCAAGAATACTGGCGTATTTTGTACAGACATTCATATAAGTTTTTTTGCGTAGTAAAGGACATGAACGATTTCTGTACCTTAATCCACATGGTATCGTCTTCTTCAAATCCGCGAAGGTTAATCAATATTCCCAAAAGTATGGTTGTGCCAAGGCAGAATATCTGCATTACACTCAGAGCCAATGCTGGGTTCTGAAAATGAAATAACCATGATAAGGTATATATATATATATATATATATATATATATACTGGCAAAGTTTTTGCATTTCTATCACACCGTACATGAGTTTTCCTAAAAATTGAATCCATATTTAGGTTTCATGCCTTAGTGTTACTCTTTCTTGACGTCAAGCGACTTTCGCTAAAGACATAGAGAAGAGAAGTGATGAAAAATACTCTTGGATTTTCCTAGTGTCCCGCACCAGCATAGACTGGTGCACAATAGATCTAAATATATGGCTAAGTATATTTTTAACACCTAAAATGATACATTATGTATATGTTATTATGTATAGCACAATGGATTAGCCAATGTGCCAAGTAGGCGTGTATTGTGTCTATTACGTGTCCTTTTCGATAGGGCCGACAACCTCAGAAGTGTGTCCCGAATGGAGGCAGCGTTTTCACGCTGTACGCCAAGACCCAGACGTTGTTTGAAAAAGGACGACGACCTGCAATCACCGCATGACAAGCTTAACAAAGCGCCGACTTTGCAGATCAGCTGATTGGTTTAAACGCCAAGAGCACCCCAACGCGAGAGGGCAGAATTCGCGGAGATACCCGATTGCTAGGTATTCTCTAAATTTGTTAGTCTCCTCAAGGTTGGCTGCATAACCAGCTTTGGATGCGCCGCCACTGACCATAGAAGGGGCTAAGGAGTCGGCAACGGTTGCATCCTAAACCAGTATTTTGCCTCGCTCGAAGGCTGTAAGTGTCATCCCGTTTAGACGTCTGCCGTCCTCCGCGCAGAGGCCTGGAGGTTCATAACCGCATGTCCCGGGCGTCGTCCTGCGCTGATGATACACGAAAGTCCGTGATGTCCCAGTTTATCGACGGGGTGACCACATTAACACCGATGACAGCTAATTAGCTCTGCCTCTAGTCGTAACCCTACTGCGATGCAAAGCGTCTCATCATCAAGAATGGTACCTATGGGGTCACTGGGAAGCGACCCCATAGGTACCATTCTTTTCAGGCCTACCTCCGCACTGGGCCTCAAGACTCTCCTGAAGATTGGCTAAGCGGTTTCTAAACTGGCCGACTCCCGTTGTATCTGAAAGGAGAATTGCTCTGTTTTCTGCGCTTAGCATTGATGAGACTAGCAGGCCCGACCAGAGTCAGTAAATTTGGTACCCCGAGGCTTTCTTTAGAAACGGGTAGTAATGCCCGTTCCCGTGCGCTAGGTGGTAGAGATGTGTTCAGCAGGGACTCGAGGGTAGTATCAAATCGCTGAGCCTTTACAACTCGTCGGATCCATTAAATAGGTCGACCTCTCAAAGAAAGACGAGATAGAAGACCTGGGTGAAAAAAGACCCCAATGAGCTCCCAGAAGAGGAAGACGAGCGGCATGAAACTTCCTAAAAAGAACAAGAAAGCGCGGCTGACAGACAGCAGAGAAGGAGGTAACGTCACCGAGGTAAGGACGGCAGAGCCTGCTGGATGGACAAACAAAAACAAGGAGCGCTCCTGCATCACAGTTGCAGCACTGTTGTAGAGATGGAACCACCGGGTTGTGGTACAGCGAAGTTGCCAGCCTACGGTAACGACAGCACCAATAGCAGAGACAGCTGACTCATAACAGGAGAAGAATGACAGACGACGATAGCTTTGTTGTGGTTCGGAAACGACGAGACAACAAAACAAAACAACAAATCGAATGCAGAAGGGTAGCGCAACAGATGGCATAGACGGATTAGAAGTCTGTGCCAAATCTGGGAAGATCTGCGCCTTGAGAGTGGCACGATTGCGCAAAAGACGTCAGCGGGCTGCAACCTGGCCAAGTGGCAAGGGCATAACTGTGAAAGCGGTTTGGAAAATGCATAGACATGGTGGTGATGCTGCTGTGATCTGTGTGGTGCTGCGTGACGAAGATTACGCAAACTGTTGCAGAAATTAATTATGGCTGAAGGGAAGCCTGTTCCGTCGTTGAGTTAGGGACGTTCCCTACGAGAGGATAGTCAAGGAGAGTTTTATTGCGCCTGACGGTCCGAGCCCCCGTAAGTGACTGAGCAGTTTTAGAACTGCAAGCGTAGTGGCAAGCTGATCCCTTTACGAGTGGTTCTCTGCAACTAAGAGGGAATTAAGGGGGCCATGGATCTTGCCGTAATGCTATGTTAAAATTGGTTGACATTCCACTCCTCACGGAGACATTTCAGCGGGACGAACTGCATATCAATGACATGCAGGGGCTTCACCAGCTGGCTGTATTACCTGTGGGATGTCGGGAAAGACCTGTGGGTGGGTTATCTATATACCTACATAAACGCCTACCACTGATGCAATGCATCAGAAGAGATGAATACTGCGTAGCGCTCTCCACTGGTTAGGAAATAGAAACGTCGCTGCATTCTATTTCCCACCCACATTCGGTTCCGCGGAGGTTGCTGAGACGGTAAGTTTTGGACTTTCAGGTTTAAGCCTGACAATGCCAACGATCGTCGGCAGTGATTTTCTGCCAGAATTGATTGTGGGGCCAACGGTAATAAAGGCGAGGTGCTTCAGGTAATGGAAGCTATTGGTCTGAGATGTGCAAATGCGCGTGAATATTATACATATAACCTTGTCAGCCGTGAATTTAAAAGCTTCAATGTTCTCGCTGAGGCGGCCCGTAAACACCAAACAGTGTTAGCCGTTGTCGCCGCTCGCGGTATTTGGCGAGACCGACACAACCCGCCGCGCTGGTCTACAATGAGACGGATAGAGCCGTAGGCGATATTGAGGGACGCCCTGACATCAAGGCCACTTGTGACCTTCTGGACAGAACGATCAAGGTGTTACTGTTCGAATTAGATAATCCTTTACTTAGATTTGGCTCGGGCTCTTTGTCGACGGTCTTACGAAAAATGCAAACTCTGCTTACCGTGGTGTTAGCAAGTGATAACTCGGTCCGGTAGACTCGCAGCATACTCGTTGCGATCACATTCATGATGTTCGTATTATCAAACCCCACATACAGACACACTTTTCTTTTTAATATGGCGACAATAGGAACTCGAGGGATTCTCGTTTGTAGTTTGCATGCCACAAACTGGACAGCGTTCTCTGTAACGTGCTGAAAATATGTACAAGGGCTTCGTCAGTTGCACGCAGTTTTTCCTCGACGTCTTTGCTTCTATTAAGGGCACGAGGATGGAGGAAGACAACGTGACGGCTCAGTGCATTACCCGGCAGCCAACAGACCCCACAGCGCGACTACAGACGATGGAGCATAGCTACGTTGAGGTGGCTGCATAAAACTTTCGAGAATCACAAAAGGGAGCTCAGTATCCTGGTCTTATGCAATAAACAGCTATAAGCATGGCGAACGTGTGCTTTAAATGCGAGCATATGCGCGCAAGTGTAGCGGCGTGGTTGTCATCCACCGGGGTGTCGCTGGTTCGATTCCTGTTGTTGATCGAATTTTGTTTGAGTGATGCTCATCGAGAATTGATAATAAACCATGCCGCCGAGAGTCAGCGGCCATACTGCCACAGAGGCTGTTGGGGAAAATCCTAGATATCAAAACATGTCCGGCCTTAGGTGGCCTGAAGATATGCCTCAGGATGAATTCCCATGCCCGAAGGGAACGGAGGATGATCTAGAATTAAAAATGCATCCTTGTTTTGTCTGTGAAGAAAGATATTTTCTTGGATGTACTTGGATTATAGACTTTGCATTCCACTATGTAAGAAAGTAAGCTTCCATAAAATGCACAGGATACGGCGTAAATGTAGAGAACCTATCAACTAAAGTGGAATTTTCGAAAGGCGAAATAGAGTTTTGATGCAGACTAATTAACAGTAAAAAAATTAAACGTAAAAAAAGGTGCTCGTATACTAAGATGACATGTGGCCATGTACAAAGTATGACATGTGAAGAGCTTATGTACATCTTGATTATGACTTCTTAAAGTTAAAAATTATCATTCCGAGTGAACGACCACAATGTTAATTCGCAAGTAACTAACACAATATATGTGAAAATATAACGATATTCAACATCATATTCACAATATATGGGTACCTTGGATTGTTTTAGCATACAAATGTTTTCATGTTACACTTGATTTGCACGAATGACATGTCTCCCTCTGGATGTTAGTAACGCTGCTACTATTTCGGCACATCGGACGATGCGCTGCCTAGTATGTTACGTACTCCAGGCTACGATTGCACAAGTGTCTAGATCATATAGATACTGCGTTCTTGTATTCACCCATACCTGGAATAAGTATGACGCGGCATACATCGCCGGCAACATTGTGGCGCCGTATACCAAGAGGACGAGCACTAGGGCCGCTGAAACAACATAAATAAACTAGAACTGCTTAATGCTGCGGTAACACGCATTCTACCTCCATCGCATTTCATGCTTGGAAGTCCTAATATTCCAGATCGTCGTTCCCTCGAGGATAACTAATAATAGATCTCGTACTGGTGGTAGAGCTTAATGTTTACTTCAACAACGTATCTATATACGACGAGGCATGGCCTTTACGTAAGAACCCCTTTACGAAATATGCAGCGCTGTGCTCGCTGCTTCGCGTATACGCGCTAAGTATCTTCATATTGTGACGGTGTCCACCCACTGTATACGCATCATGGCGCAAATTCAAGTCAGTCGACCTAACCGAACCACGTCCAACGGCCGCAGCGTCCCCGCCAACGCGATTCAAATCTACGCTAACCGACCGCGTCTAACGACTGCAGCGATCCGCGCCAAAACCTCAGCGTCCCAACGTTCATTGACCGATACATGTCTCAACCAGCCAGCAGAGAACAGCCACAGCCTTCCGCGCCGAAACCCCAACGTCCTCCGCCGTCCAAACGATCATCGGACGACACGGAGAATGCCTATAATGAAGGGGATGCCTATGATCGGCAATCCAAGTCAACCTTAACTTAACCTGTATTCCTATACGAAACACAAACCGCTGTAAATTTCGACCGATTTGAGAGCGGGTTCTGACACCCTATTGGGGTGTCAGCACGATGCGGTGCCTTGTAAACCAATAAATATACCGAACAGCATGGCTCAATCACCATTCGTTGCTCAGCTATGCTTTGCATCAGACGATATGCTGCGTGTCGTCATTTATCGTTCCTGAGCTCGTCGTGCTGCATCGTACCCATCCGGCTGAATCTACATCCCCCAGTTGACTTAGCGTAACACAGTAACGTTACGATATTTTGGCTGGACACAAACGACATCACGGAAATATTTGCTCGGCGTGCGTTAATGCGTGCTTAAATGCCTCAAACTATTAAAAAACGCTCCGATTGTGAAATATGCACTACTATTTATTGTCTAAATGCAAAGCAAAATGCGTTGCATTAAAGTATTTGACAAAAATAATGTTTTTCTAAAATTGTAGGAAAATAGATTTGAACAATTAAAAATAGCCATACAATAATCCACGAACGAGATGCGTTCTGTTATTTTTCAATTTGATTTATTATTTGAACTTATTCGACATACTTAAAGCATTTATACCCAGGGTTTTATGATACTATATATATATATATATATATATATATATATATATATATATATATATATATATATATATATATGTATTGGGTGTATCCATAAGTTCGTTCGGAAAGTTGCATGCGCCGTACCGCGCAGCCCCGGGGGAGGATGAAAACTGTTGGGAGAGATTGTTTGTTGATATGGCGGTAAGAGCAGACCTGCGTTTTATTATACCGTGGAATTCGTTCGAATATCTAACTCACGCGAACTGTAACGCTCGAGTGACGATGGCAGACTTAAATGTGCATTTTCGACATTTAATGCTATTTTATTTCCTGAAGGCAAATAATGGATGCAAGGGATCCCAATTTGTAACTAAGATATGTAAAGTGTATAGCGAAGAGTCAGTAACAGATAGGACAATTCAAATGTGGTTTGTCCGATTTGAGAACGGCGATTTCTACGACCTTTGACAGTGGAAACGGCCGTATTAACAACAGTGGTCAAACGAAACCTAAATTTCTCGCTGCGCGAGATCGTGACCGTTGTCGACGTAACGTATACATCCGTTCAAAGGCATCTTAATGCCAAGGGATTCGTCAGCGAGTTAAATGTATGGGTGCCGCACTCACTCAGCAATCGCCAACTGGAGAACCGTGTGCTGGTTTGCGATCAGCTCCTAAAGAGAATTAGGATCGCCCCTTCCTCCGGATCATGGTGACAAGGGATGATAAGAGAATACTCTATAAGAACGTTGTCCGCAGAAGAGCGTGGCTTAAAAAAGGGAAAGAGCCCCAAGCAACTGCGAAGCCTGGACCCCACACAAGGAATGATGGTGATGATTGGATGTGAAGGAGGTGATCTTCCATGAGCTATTGCAATCAAACGAAACTATTAATACGATAAAATACTGTCAACAACTGGACGATTTGAAGAGGGCAATTGACCAGAAACGGCCGGGAATGGCGAACAGACGAGGACTGACTTTTCACCACGACAAGGCAAGATCGCACACATCTTTGCTCACCACCAAGAAGTTAATGGAATTTGGATGCGATATTTTGCCACATCTTGCGTATAGTCCTGACCTTGTTCCATCGGATTATCATCTGTCTCGGTGCCTTCAAAATTCCCTTAATGAAAATAATTAGATGTTCTAAAATAGCGGTAATGTTAAGAACTGCTTATGGTGATTAAGCAGTCCCTAACAATACCGCCAGTATCCAGAAACACTGCCTATATATACGTGGTAGTGGTATTTTTTGGCAAAAATGTTGGATTTCTAGCAAATGAACGCCCATCGGGAAATGTCCGAATTGAGCCATTCAGGCGAGAGCTGAAGATCCTGGATTACTTCAGAGAGTGATTACTGGAAACAAGTGATGTGTATATAAATAGTTAAGACATCGAGACCATGGCCAATCTTCTCAGTAGTGCTTCCAATGAAAGAGTTGATCAAAGGTATTCAGACATAGCAGATTTTACACCAAGGGAATCATCTTCCACAAATGTTTGCCACCTGCTTCTACGGTTAATGCAACTCTTGGATCATCCTTCACGATAAGACAACGGCGCACACGTCGTTACGAATTTTGGATTAGTTAACCAAAATGTCGACTTTTATATTTTGCAACCTCCATATTCACCACACCTGGCTCCTTGCGACTTTTCCCTTGTCTATGGATAATAAAATGAAGAGACAACGTTTCGAGATAAAAGAGAAGATTCGCGAGAAAGAAAAATCGTAGCAGCCACTCAACTCGAATTCCGAAAGAAGCGTTCCAATTGTTTCAAAGCGTGGGAAAGACAGTGGCATAAGTGCATTGTAGCGGGCAGGAATTATTTTGAAGAGAACAAAAACACTTTAAAAAAATAGTGCCTTTTTATTTTTTTAGAAATATGTATCAGAACTTTCGAACCGTCCTCGTATATCACTGCCCAATGAGTTATAAATCAATCAATCAATCATAACGATACGTCCTTTGCATTTGAAACTTTAGGCGGGTCCTATGACGGAACAGCTTATTCATCAACCGGGCAAGCTTCATTTTTGCGCTTCAGGTAATAAACACAATTTGCTTTATATCAATTTACTTACCCGCACTTTCCGGGGACGTTCGAAATCCATGCAGTGGATTCATCGACACAAACACCACTGTGATACATACAATCGACAGCAGGATGAAGCTCATATCTAATATGAAGACAACGCCAATGTACATGCACCGGTTTACTCCTGACATCAACTGAACCTGTTGAGATGAGATCCCAGGAGGACGAAATTAAACGAGCACGCTGTAGCATGTAATGACAATTAGTCGAAAAACTTGATTTAATATCACCGTAACCCTCATTGACACATTTATTCTTGTTGCAATGCAGCAGCGCAGAACGCTAAACAGTTTATCCTTAGTTTAAGCAACAGTGAGTAAAAAATATAAGATTTTTATATTTTTTCTTACCGTCTGTCAAACATTTGCTGTATCTTCTACCGCGTTACAGTATGCACTGCGCTTGTAAAATCAGTGCGTCAATATAAAAAAACCCAAGTGCGTACATTTGGTTTTTCTAAGTGATTAAGAATATAGTTTACTGGAGCACTACGGTATTTGCTAGCGCATATTACACTGCCACTATATTCATATCTAGTCTAATAATAATATTGCGGGAACGCAGGGAATTCGTCTGCAAGCGCGGAATGATGCCATGCAGTGACGGTTTTTCTTCCCCTTGGTGCGCAGGATAATCTACATGGTGTGAGCAATGCTGGTCCAGTCGTCGCGTGACTTATCACTAATCATAAGCTATATGAGCGTTCCAAGGGTGCTGTCATCAGCCCTAGGTAGACCCGCACGCTGAGTGGCCCATTCCGGGCACCACAAAATTGTATGTTCGGGCGTGTCCTCTGTTTCGCGTTGGCAATTCTGAACAAGTATGACTGGAAATCACCGTGTCCGGTAAGGACCTGAGTGAGGAAGAACTTAAACTCGCCACCTGGCCGGTACATCTAGGCCACGATATCCGAAATCAGAGTCCTTACCCGCTACCCGGGGGCTCCGTCCTGAATGGCGTCCCATTCGGCCTGCCAAATATCGAGGGTTATATTCCTTTCCTCTGCCTTCTCCTTTTTCGGGTCTGACAACCTTTATCTCCTGATCGTCCAAAATTAGATTGAAGGAAGGGCACTTCCTTGGCCTAATTAGGAGGATGCTCTCGCTTTTATTCCGCGCCAGTGTCAGGCCAAGCCCCCTCATCCAGCCAGCGATTTCCGCCAGGACGTCGTTAGCTCTCAGTTCTAGTTGCTGAGGTAAGCGGGTCTGAACCACCACTGCGAGGTCGTCCGCATATGCCAGCAGTTCAGTGCCTTCTGGAAGGTCGTCAAACGTAAGTCGAAACGTCATTGTGTGCCAGGTTCCATAGAAGGGGTCCTAAAATCGAGTCCTGGGGAACCCCGGCCATCATGTCGAACTCAGAGCCCTCACTGACTATGCGCCTCTCGTTCAGGTAGGACGAGATTGCCTGGCGCCGGTAGGGCGAGACTCGTTTCTTGAGTAGTGTGTCCAAGATTACCTTCCAGGGCAGGCTGTTAAATGCGTGTTTAACGTCCAGCAGAAAAACAAGGAGCAAGCCTCTAGTCCGAGACGGGGATTGACGCAGGGCTTAGTAGCCACCTGCTCTATGGCTGATAGGATTGATCGGCCCTTCCGGAACCCATATTGAGTCGGGGAGAGGAGGCCGTGCTTTTCTGCCAAGCACCGCAACTTCTAGGGCCGACCCCATGGGTCCTCCTCTGGCTCTGATAGGAACTCTCTCCAGCAGCGATCCTTGCTCTCCGCTATAGCTTTGCGCAGAGAAGCTTTGAAGCGTTTAAAGCCTCAGGGCTCTCTGTATGTATATCTGGTATACAGAGCGCTGAGCCCTGTACGCCAGATATGCACATAGAAAAGTTTAAGTATAGTTAAAGGCTTAAGTGTTTTGCATATTAAATGCTTATAAGTTTTTGACATAACGCACTAAAATCAATACGGTAAATACATACCAATTTAAACTTAGAGATTCTTGTACGAACAGGAATTACAATCGCGAATATAGGCAGGTAGGTCAGCGCGTTCCCCATCGTAAGAATGGCCATTAAATGTACTGTAATCCAGCAAATAAAGCAACAAGGAAGCATGCCGAACATATATATATATATATATATATATATATGACAAAATTGATACGCTAAAACTTATCAGTCAACTACAGAGACTTGGACCGTAAGAAGCGATTAAACTTTCATTAACCTGTGAGTTTTTCTTCGAAATTATAAAAATATAAAAGAAGTAATTAATATTGCACATGATGACACGTTTAAGTTGGCTGACATTCTCAGCAAGACGAACCGCATATCAATGATACATAAGAGTTTTACCAGATGCCTGTGTTATCTGCGAAAGGTTGGGGAAGCCCTGCGAGTGAGCTATCTACTTATCTGCATTAACGCTTACTACAGATGCAATGCGTGCCAGAATTTTGTAGGGGGCAACTATGGTAAAGGCAAGACGCTGCTTCAAATGATGAAAATTATTGATCTGAAATGTGCGAAGACTATAAATGATTAGGTGTCAATGGAAGCAGCACTATCGACATATTGTTTCAGGACCTTGTCAACCGTGAAGTTAAAACATTTGATATTCTTGAGGAAACGACCCGAGGGTTGGTCGTTGTTGATGTTTCCGGCATGTAGCTGCGACATGCTGACACAACCCGCGGTAATCTGCAATGAAATAGACTTATCTCATCTAGGAAGAGCAGGAGGCTTTGAGGTAAGCTTTGACATTGCTACCACCTGAAACCTGCAGGAGAGGACGATGAGAACTGCAGCGAAATAGGCTGAAGCGTCTGCGTTCGTGTATATAGGGATAACAGGTAGTAATGTGTAATAGGTTTTTAAAGTGTATGTACAAAGGATTGTCTTGGTCCCTCGCTGTCCGTGGATGCGTAGTTTATCACATGTGAGCGGAGCCAGTCGGATTAGTTTACGATAAATAGTTTGCAGGGCCGGCTGGCTGAACTGAAAAATCACTATTGTGCGGTCTACCTTCACAGAGTTTACGAACAGGTTGCTGTGACAAAAAAGCGTCCAGTTAAAACCTCTTAGCATTTGCCCCTTTGTAATTTTCTTCGGTACGGTCGCAGCCATCCTAGTTTCGCTGAGGGATCTAGGTTATAATCGAATCACTTAATTGCTGTATGATATATTATTTTGTATATAGCTGCGCTATTGTGTATAAGGAGATGGGCAAAGAAAGCGTTCCTTCCCGGTGATCGGAATGCCTCAAAGTGACTAATCAGCGACATAGGGTTGTACACCAAGAGGAAACCCACGCATGTATAGTGATTTGGAAGGACAAAATTGTGTTTTATATAAACCACCGCTCAACACATTGTTTGCCCTCCCCTATGAAGACTTTCTATGGATTGCCCTTCTCAGTTGGAAGAGCTCCATGTCGATACTATGCGAGGTTATCACCTAGCTTGCGATAACACCTGAATGGCATATCGGAGACGGAAACCGTTTTTATGACTACGACTGGACGAACATAGTTTATTGTTTTTCAGAAATGTGAACTAAGCTGTCTTCCATCTGCCTTCATCCCTACATATTGATAGAGTGACCAGCATAGTGCCGTTTGATCGTCAGTGTTAAAGCTGACATTACCAATTGGAGGTGACTAACTGCAGAATAGAGAACGGAGCAAACAATGCTTAAGGCTCGTTTATGAAGCGCAGAAGGCTTGCGTCTGCGCTGTGTAAATTCACGTGACAACTTTAAATATATAAACGAACGGATATAGCAGCACCGGCCTGTTTTTAGGAACCTTGTTGATGGTAAACTTTGAAACTTAAGTCCTTAAAGTCGTCGCAGTGAAACAGCTTTCCTTGCAAGCGGAAGTCAGCGTAGCTGATATCACTGTCCACCATGGTCGAACGTAGACAGGTTAATGAAAACCGTCCTGTGGACAATGTCAATCGCATTACTCTAGCCCGAATGACTGTAAAACCAATAGAACACGGATGCGAGGTGCTTTAATAGCAACGTTGAAGCCACGAAGATCACCGCCTGTAATCCGTATTTTTTTGACGATGTTGTTTTAGAGATTGTAGGGAATGTTACCTGACCTACCGCAACCTGCTCAAAATCTGGCATTTGCATAAACGCAAGTATCGCAGTATCAGAAAAACGTACACTAGACTCTGTCATGAGACGTAAAAAAATTCGAGACATGCACATCTTTTGTAAGTTCAACAAAGCAGGGAGTTGGAGCCTTCCACTATTATTACCCGGTTGCAGAAGGAAGAAACTCACTATCTTTGCGACGAGCAAATTGTCTGACCGACTCTTACGCGATGAGCCCGATCGCGCTCGTTGAAATTCGGCTTACAGCGGAGCACATTTTTTTGTTCGGTGTTGAGAAGATCTGCCACGTGGAACTGGCACTTTCTAGGGGAAGCACCGGGACACGCCAAGATTTCTGAGAAGCTGGTGCAAGCTCAGAACTTGGTGTGTCTCCAGGCCTTGTTTTTATATTCAATGATACGCTTGGTGACAATGCAGATAGCCTTAATCTCTACTGAGGAATTGGATCTGAGCGGATGCTTAAGAATATTTTGTATCAGCTTGTGATTGGACGGGCTCCTCAACTAATAAACCAAAACCTAAATTTATTAGACAAAGTATGGGTGCCCGTGAGGCGAGTACATCACGATCGGCCGCCGCTATTGGTCCACTGTGGTGGCCAATCGTTGATGCTTTCAAATTATTTATTGTATCTTACGGTACGAGCTCATTACATAGAAACAATATTTATTGCACACGTCAACGAAGCGGTTAGATCAACACTTATTGTTTGTCCTATATAGGGTGGTGAGAAAGATCTGTCGAAACTGTGTGGCTGTGGCCAGTCGGCTCTTCATCATTCACCATAAAGTCTCTTCTAAAGCTGTTTTATGGCCTCGACAGGTCGAGGCATCATCTGAGTTCAGCAAATTTTAATTTTCTGAAGAAATATACAATTGCACTTTATATGAAGCGAGTTTGTGGCGTTCACTCAGGGAGTGAAACCGCTACATAATCCTACTCTCGGGATGCCCATCTATTTGTAGGATCTAAGCATAGACTAAAGCAGCAAGGTGGCTTAGTGGCAAAGCCATTACATTGCATTGGGAAGGTCGTGGGTTCAGAACCTAAACCTATTCAATTGGAAGGCAAATACTTTATGCCAGATAAGACTCTAAAGATCTTCAAGATACGTCACATTTGATATGGCGTCGTTTGCGATCGTCGCCATGTACATGGCTATCATTACTTGGTATGTTTGAATAATTTGTTGTATAGTGCGTCTTTCGGTATAGCTCGCAGCAATGAGGTAAATATCATGCAGTTGATTGTACGGCGCTTAAAAGCGCTTATATTAAAGATGAACAATATGAATCTGCCTTACAAGGTGAATGAGGCGTGCCAATCTCTCTCGTGGACTGGCGTCAAAGCACACATTAAGAAAGGGGTTCTCCAAGTCGGTTATTTCGCAAATTAAGCGCGTGGCCGAACAGGTCCTTCCGCTGGAGCAATTTGGCGTCAGAAGAAGCCGATGAATCCGTGATGCAAACCATGTTCTCCCATAAGAAATCGAGCGAGCTGTGGCACAACCCAGAGGTCATGTGTATGCAGTCTTTATCGACTGCGTCGAGGCCTATGCGCTAGCCTCTTGTCATCGTTTTCGTTAAACATGAGACGAGCGTTTCGCTTGTTATTGCTAGCGATAAGCCGCTTTCTGTACTTCAGTTTGGCTACCCACCAGCTACTGGAACAATCTGACTAAAGTTAAAAACACCGCGTATACGAATCACTACATGTTTTACTTTGGAATGGGAAGCCAAAGTCAAATGGGCCAGACGGGAGGTCAAGGATTTGGACGTATTTAATGCTTCGCACTTTGGTCCAGGTGAATGCGACAGTCGATCAGGTTCAAGGTGCATGATTACCTAGAATGATTGACGTGGTTATGGTTCGGTTATATCGTATCACCTTTTCTAATATACGCGATAGGGTCGGAGCCTTTGGGGACCTTCTGCGTAATGTGAGTTGAAGCGTTTGAAGAGTTCATGAGGTTGTTGAGAACAACTGCTTGCCAGTCGGCGAGAATCGCTGCTCCCGCATGGTGAAACTCGCTGTTGTACCAGAGCCTGCGTCTTGCTCCATCCGACTGGGCCCCGACGAACCATGTCATGTTAGACGTCGTCAGGTCCATCCCCGCTGAAAGGGTTATCAACTGCCGGTTTACCACGCAAACTCACTCTCGATCATGCATATACATTGCACGACACGCTATCAGATAGTCGCATAATAAAAAAAATGCATGTTATATATATATATATATAGAAATGTCTAACATAATGTTCAGAATTTGAATTACTAGGTGTCTGTGCGCATCGTAAACCACATTGTTGTTCGCTACTTTAATTTTGTGATGCTATTCCTTGTAACGGAGGAGACGATCGGCAATCTAAAGTCTTTGTGGGATATGAACTTCATCCTAGAGCGAAATCGAGCAGATCGATGCAATATTGGGAGTTGGAAGATTAGTGGTACATACGTAGATCTAAATTCAATTAATTACATAAATAAGTAGCAGCATTTTCAGGACATAGACCCAAAATCATTTTTGTAGTGCAAGGCTAGGAATTAATACGCGCAGTAGACGTTTGAACTGAGCATGCAGGTACATGTAGTAAACAGGAGAACACACGAATTCTTTACCGTAATGAAGAATTTTATTGAAAAAAGTGGACGGCTACGTTAATAATAGCAGAGCCGAATAAAGTTTACAAAAACTTTGTGTCGGCGTTTGCGACTGTTTATTTTAAGATTTAATTAATTAAACGTGGCCGAACATTTCCCAAAGATGGACAGCGCCTCGGACGTCCCGTTCAAATCATACGCCAGAAATGGTTAAAAACCTATACCGTATCGTCATACAAGATCACCAAATGAAGCTTTATTACATAGCTAAAAGTGAAATATCTCATGCGTATTTTGGAAGCATCCATACTAAAGTCGTTTTTTTTATAATCTAATGAACAAATTCGAAAAAGCAGAGATTGTCAGGAAGACCAGCGCCGGTGTGCTCCAGCAGGTGATTTGTGGACAAGTCAAGCAATGCGGAAAACTTATTTTGAGTGGAGGGTCTAGGATGCGGCGTTATCGCTAGACACGAAAAACGCAACTGCTGGTCCTGCCATCAAAGTATCATCTAGGGTGCCTAGCTCCCTCCCGTAAAAAGGTGCAGTAGAGCTTGTGCACGGGCGGGTTCTGGAAGGTGAGGTGCAGTAACGCCTATAGGCACAGGAACAAAATTATCCTTGGGCAGCCATAGGCTCAGGACTTTAGACACTTTTCGCAGTAACGCCTAACTAACTTTCTAATTTGTAGCTGCATACTCTCTTTCTTTTCTTTATTTGGTGATATTACTCGCAGCGTTAGATCGGGTGGCGTCGTGTCAACGTGTTACGGATTCCAAAGAGCGCGGAAGTCATGATAACCTAACTTTTCACCAAACCATAGGGAGCAGACCGGAGAGTCTGCCCACCTGACTCGATGTTGTAACTTTATCAAGGTATTTGCACTTTCAGGATTTTGTGCACAGTGAGAAATTGAAACAACAATGCAATTGCCCCTGCTACTGTTAAACCACTCCCTAAAGCCTGAAGTTATCGAGAGGATTCGAAAGCACAGTTGGCCTGGTTGAGTCGCAGTACAAAAATCGGCAATTTATGTAGTATTTAGTACAGGTTGTTCGGTTCTAACGTGCATGCATTTTCACAATCTTTGGTCTTTACAACAGTGATAATGTACTAACTCACATAGGTTTTGTTCTGATTTAAGATCATCCACAACAATATATATATATATATATATATATATATATATATATATATCTAATTCTTTTTTTTATTTCATCATACTGTGTTGATTGTATATATATATATATATATATATATATATATGTTGATCAGCCCAAGTCTGGATTCAACGCCCAGAGTTATGCCCCGAGCGGGCTATATATATATATAGTTCTTATTCTTTGCTCTATAGTATCATGTGTTTCTGGTTTGTATATATGTATATTAGAACATACAAGCTGTGATTAGAGCTTCGTTGAACAGATTTCATACAGGAACGTACCAACCTTGAGCAGGTCTTCATTGAAATCTGGACTGTCGTCAAGGCCATTGAGCTCTACGCCGTCCGAAAGTAACTGACGACCGAACTGATGCAACAGGGTATCACGTTTTGGCCCAGTGAGAAAGCCCTTAGTTTGACCATATAGAGCACTCAACGAGTAGTGTACGGCCTGAGGTAAGACCAAACAAAATATCCGTAATAAGGTAGCCGTATTTACGTTAAAGTCTTAATTGTAGTTAAGATGATTTTAGCGATACAGGCTGTAGCCCAAGGATGTGCCTATGATCAATGCTGCAAGTGCTATTAACCGAAATCCATTTTTTTAAAGCCACTTATTTAATTATTAGTATGCACCTCCTTACCACGTCCTTTGGCCATTGAAGCGATCCAGCCATAAGACAGTACCGGATACTGAATAAAATCGGTACAACTGTGATGAATAGCATTGTAGCAATCGCGCGCCACCTTGTGCTCCACCTGTTGACAAGAGATGTGGCAAACCCAATATAAAACCGCGACCAAAACTTCATCAATATTACAGCGACCGAACACACTGATAAACCAATGCCATATCGAGCTATGTATATATATAGAAAGAGACTCTCATCTCCTTTGAACGAGGCCGGACCTTCACGCGGCGACCCTAGCAGAAAACAATAAGATGAACAACTACGCCGAACTGACAAGTGTCCATAACTTCAGCCCAGTGGCCTTCGAGACCTTGAGACCACCGGAGTCCCTGACTGAGAAACTACTTACTACATTGGGCAAACGTTTAAAGATAACTACTGAGGACAAAAGAGCCGCACAATCCTTACCCTAGATACTTTCCATTGACGTCCAGCGGGGCAACGCGATCTTAATTCTAGAATCGCTTGCCGACTGGCTTTTGCCTTCTGGACCTTAAGAAACCCAGGTAAAATTGCTGAGGGAGTTATTGCTAAGGATGCAAGTGTCTCAAATTAGCCATGGGAGACCACGTGCTGGTAATTTTTCCGGCAAAGACAGTAATTGGATATACAATGCGGACACGCCACGGTGCTACTTGGTACCTTATTTAAGCGGTCCACACCAGATCTGGACCTAGGATTATAGTAGTTTGTCGTCACATTTACTGGGCGAATAATTCTTTTCACTCCATTATGAGTTATGTATGGATAAGGTCTCAACGATATATATATATATATATATATATATATATATGCCCATATTTTGCACATCATGGATATTTCAATCAGATATATTTTTCCGAGCTTTAAAAAATCTTGATATTTGCAGACTTGGGTTTATATTTTAAACAATTAACAAACATAGGTTTCGGAATTTGCCTATCGCATGGCAGCTGCAGGACTGCTGTATCCGGTCGACTACTGGCGACGGAACGGTAGCCACTGTTTCACCAGAGAAGGCTAGAATTACGTAACATCACCCTGTTTTTTTCATATTTCGCTCATTGCGAATGGGACCTGGCGACCTCATTTAAACAGAAATCTAGATTGTGTTATGCTGCTCATTACCTCGTTATGATCAATCCTTTCAATTGCAGAAGAGTTCGATATGGGCCATTCGGTAAACACTCGAAAGTCTCCCAACGATCTGTAAATTGTTAATATCATTAATGGCAATACGTCAATGACTTTTTTTAAATAGTTGCATTACGACAATTTGCTGCGCCTACCAACTGTTGTCAAAATACTGTTGATGCTCCCTCAACAGTATTTTCAGTTTATTGCATAACAAAACAGACAGCGATAAAATGGGTACATAGATAGCATTAGGGGAGATTGCTAAATAAAGATAGCATTCAACCGAAAAAAGATATTCGAGGGTTCCTAAATAATTTCGCAAAGTGTTTTATCGAGGAGACTAATATGGCCTTAGCCGATGACTTTCTTTCCAGTGGCTCTAGCTGTATTCCTTTCCATAAAGTAAAGATATACCTTATCTTTGAAAAATTTGTTGAATTACTACAGAAAAATGTGTCTTAGATACGCAATAATACTAGGAGGCCTTAAACGCTTTACGTCTTCGCAGTGAGATGGTCCTACTATGGACCGTCCGGCCAGTCGAAAGTGTTAAAATTGCGTATTGAGAGCACCGAGGGCATACGACGTTAGTCGGCCGACAGAAAATACAACGTAACGTTATTTACCACTAAAGAGCAGATGGCTACTACTAAAATAAGATGCGAATAGTTATTTTTGCTTCCATATGACGTACTTTCAAAACAGAAACTACTACGATGACACAGGATTTGTTTCCTTAAAAAGTACACGAAGTTAAATGACTTATGCCAAGATTGAACCATGTAATCATCGCTGCCTACCTTTTTTTATTATTAGGGTTTAATTGATATAACAAATTCCAGCGGTACACTTTCGTTTTACATCACTGAAAAATGGAGATTCCTCTTCCTGTACTCCTTTATACTTTTCCTCAGTCGGCGCTAGCTGCTACTACATCGCTGCCTACTACAAACATAACATTTCATAATTAATTGAAACACAATTTTAATAAAATAATCACATAAACACACGAGGTGTATATGGCATAAACCATTATGGCAAGAGATAAGTGAAACCAAACGCAGGCTAGGAAAATGGCACAGATTGTAAGGAACCATGGGAAGACGCCCCGCTAAAACAAACTATTGTATAATTAAGTGGTATTATAACCATCGTAATATTCCAATTAATATTATGAATGCACGACAGACGAGGATATTTGTTAAAAGACATATAATGATACCATAGCAATAATATACAACTATATACGAAGCCAGCAGCACGCTGTATGACATACTACACAGCGAGCGCCTCTGATTCAAAAGATATTCCACAAGGAATGGTAAATAAAACTCATATATATATCCCTTAAAATCATCCCTGTCTATACTGTTTTTTGAAAGTGCCATTTTTTGACAACATTTCCTTCTTAGATGCGCTCTCATGTACAGCTCTTGAATTACGAATACTATAGGGCTTATTCCAGGCTATCGCTAATAGGAAAGATAGGCCCTTGGCGTATAAGCATTGTATCCTGTCGAAAAGTGACGACATCACGGCTCCTATTCGTCCTGAGATTCTTGCTTTTGACCGAGCGCGACAACTTGGAGCTAAACGTGGCCTTCAGCGCAGTGCTTTGAATCAACTAAATTCGTTGCGCTACTGCCCGATGTGCGTGTCCCCACACTGCAATGCAGTAACTTAGAAAAAGTTATCTAAATGTCACCTATGCATGATCACACTATTGGAAACCTTAGTTCCACGTAGCCTAAAAATTTAAGCAACAGCCACACGCACTTAAGGAACTATCAGATTCACTGGAAGATACCACTTCGTGTCATCCTGTAATGGGATACGGAGTACCAAGCCTAGCTTGACCATATCTAGTGAGGTATTGCTTTTATAAACCACTATAAATACGTAATGTCGAAGATAATCAAATGCCTTGGCTACGTCGAGGAACACTCCTATAACCGCATGGATGAATAAGCTTAAATGTATTGCTATGCGCGAATTATGAATTTATGTTTAACACAACTTAGCAGGAAAACTCGTAAGAGCGATTGGGTGGTTGCTGCGTGGACAACTTTGTAAGTCATTGTGGGTTTAAGTATTTAAATGGCGGCACCAGGGACCTCGCTGCATGAGTTCAGGTGGGCTAGCCGCGGTAAATCAGGCTCTGCAGCGAAATGTGCCGCAAAAGCATTTACGATATTATTTTCTCCAGCCGACTTGGGCTTTGACGCCTTGCAGCTTTCCCCCCGAATCATCCTAAGTAACCCTTGAGGTACTCTTTGTAAATTCTTAACCTTCTAGCGGTAGAAGTGCAGCGTCTTGTGTTTCTTTATTTTGCCCTAAATATGGACCAATTGAAATACTCTGTCTTAGTTTTCCGATCTAACAGACGCAAACTTGCAGCGATGCTTATCGTCTGCCGTTCATATGCTCTCTAATTTTTGGATTCACTAGAGAGCTTGTTATCGTCAACAAATGTTACGTGAGTGTTAAGCGACACAAGGTTTGGCATGCCTATGATCGTTTTTTTTGTAATTTAATTATAATTTGTTAAAATCCGTTCTCACCGGGGTCGCTCACGTCGTCCCATTTTGACGCAGCAGTTCCGTAGAGCTCCTCAATTTTGAAAAAGACTTCCTCCATCGTCGGTAAAGAAATGCCAATATTTGCTATCTGAAAGCATATGCCGTAGGTTACGGTAACTGTATTTATTAGTCTGCTAGTATCTTTAACACTTTAGGATCTTATTAACAGTGGTACACAACTATAATTGTGCATTTAAGCAGTGGTATACAACTATAATTGTGCATTTAAGCAGTGGTATACAACTATAATTGTGCATTTAAGCAGTGGTATACAACTATAATTGTGCACTTAAGCAGTGGTATACAACTATAATTGTGCATTAAAGCAAAGCATACGATACAACACGATAGGACAGAGTTAATACAACTTTCATCAGCAAAAAAAGTAACTTTTTCTTTAGCGGCTGTTGATTGACGTCCACACCTGCGCTACGTGCAGTTGCAAAGTTGTTTCAAATTATGTTGGCAGTTTAACATTGGGCATAGAGGCAGAGTCCGTTGTTCTTAAGAATTCCAGTTGCTTTCGAGCAAGAGATGGGCCATACCGGTGACCAATGCATTGATGATACGGTAGCCGGTCTGGCGATAAGCACAGCATCTGAGACTTCAATATTGAGTGTTCATTTCTACCTACTTGAATACGTTTAAGCGTGCATACGCAAAAGATAGCCTGAAGAGGCTCAATTGGATGAAGCGGTCCGTTACCTGAGGTTAAGGACCTGGTTCATCCAGGCATTCTAGTTACATATTGGGCGAGGCGCCTTAGCGTGAACGACAAGCGGCAGACAGGTGACTGACCCTGCAGACTGAGGGCAGAGCTCGAGGGTCTAAGAGAAAACGGGGTACAGGAGAATAGGGAAGACATCCAACGAGACAAGATAAGCGAGCGGGTAAAAGGCCTCGAACTCCTATGCGCACGTTGTCACGGGGAGCTAGATAAAGATAGGGCCAAGGAGCTGGAACTAGAAACAGAGGCCACGGAGATAGAAAATAGTATAGAAAGGGCAAGCACTCCGGAAGAGCTGGTGAGAGCCGTCAAGGGACACTGGCCTGAGAGGGTGATTAAACACTTAAAGGTCACCACTGACGCCCTCACCACTCAGAGGGAAGTTAGGGTAGCGGTTATCACTAAAGGGTCAGATTCGGATAAGGGTTTAATAGAGGGGCTGGCGGCACAGTTTCCCACGCTAGCAGCGGTGGCTGACATGAGCGCAGGGACGGCTGCTGTTCTTAAAAATAGCGACGCCGTCGAATTCTTAGAGGGTTCAGGAAACCAAGCGGCCTCTCAACGGTACTTGGTAGTGGGAGTGACAAACCCGGAAGAAGAACTAGGGACCACGACCCTGGGGGTGCTCCAAGCTGTCGTGGGAAAAGCGCTGGGGCTGGCTGGCGGGGAGAAACCCCCGTTGATGCACGTCACAAGGGAGCGCCGTACACAGACGCTTCTACAGGCTCTGGAAATCTGCTGCCGTAAAACCGGCGACGGCAGTGGCCTCCTAGAGGTTTGTTCGAGACAAACAAGGAAGACCGGAGCCAAACCGGAGACTACCACCCGGGCGGAGCAGGGAGCAAGGAGCACCCTCAGGGTTAAGGTCGAAGAGGGAAAAACCTTCGCCGACACTCTCCGGGGTGTTAGAGAACAAGTCAGGCAGCAAGAAGGCGCCGGGATAACGGTTAGGGGGGTAGTTAAAAGCAAGGAGGGTGACCTTATAATTAGAATAGAGGAGAGTGAAAAGGGCGCAGGAGAAAAAATGGCGGCGGCCATTCGGGAATCTGCGAAGATGCAGGCCGACTGCCGAGAGCTTAACCAGGGGCAGACCATCGCCCTGTGGGGGATTGACCCACTCTTGGACGGGGAGCAGGTCGAAAGCGAACTGCAAAAGGCCTTGCAGCTTCCGGCCGGCGCCAAGATCACAGCTACCGAGCCAAGGCTCGGAAGAGCTGAAGTTTGGTACGCACTGGTCACGGCGTCCCCGGCGGCGGCAAGAGCCATATGCTCCCGCAAGACCCTTAAGCTGGGCTCGAGGTGGTGCAGACCTGAGGAGTGGATTAGGCTCCCCAACTGCTACAAGTGTCATAGGCCGGGCCATAAGGCCCAAGACTGCAAAGCAGAGAGCCAGGTGCCTCGGGTATGCCACAAATGTGGTGAACCTGACCACCTGGTAGCCAATTGCAAAGCAACGACACCAAAGTGTCTGGTCTGCGGAATAGAGGGGCACCGAGCGGATAGGATGTCTTGCCCGGCCTATAGGGAGCAAGTCGAGCAGCGGCGGGAGGCCCGAAGGGGCGTCGCCAAGGGACAGGTAGATGGCAAGGAGACCCAAGTAGAAGCCCAAATAACCAAGAAGAGCAATAAAAAGGGGAATAAAGACAAGGGGGCTAAAAATAAGAAGAAAACCGTTATCCCAGCAGAGGACGGAAAGGGTGATTGGAACTTAGTAGGTAGGGGCCCTTTATCCGACCAATGTTAAAGATACTCCAGGTAAACCTTAACCGCTGCAGGGCGGCGCATGACATGCTCGATGAGATAGTACGCAGAGAGTCTATAGGCCTCTGCCTGCTTTCCGAGCCAAACATAGCGATCACCAAGCGGAAGGCAGACTGGGTATCTGACGCAGAGGCGGATACCGCAATCTGGTGGACGGGTTCCGAGAGAAACCTCGCGATTAGGGGCGGGGGGTCGGGGAGGGGGTTCTCCTGGCTGGAGATTGACCGGGTAGGGGTCATCTATAGCTGCTACTTCTCTCCCAACAGGGAGGAGGAGGAATTCGAGGAATTCCTCGAGGAACTTGCCCAGAGCGCGGGGGCACATGCAGGTAAGAGGGTAGTGATCACCGGGGATTTTAACGCAGCCAGCATAGCATGGGGTAGCCGAACCACAACTAGACGGGCCCAAACTTTACAGGAGTGGATGGCTGAAAAAAGTCTAATGGTTCTTAATGACGGAAGGGTCCCCACCTTTTCCAGAGGGAGCCAGACGGCCTTCATTGACCTAACAATGGTCAATGAGGCGGCCTTTCCACTGGTGGTAGAGTGGAGGGTGAGGGAGACGGAGGAGACCATGAGTGACCACAGATACATCTGTTTCACCATCAGTACCCCCGAGGTGGCCCTCGCCCCGCCCCCTAGTAAGAGATGGCAGATGCGGAAACTTGACGCCAAGATTCTAGTGGCTGAAATAGACGAGGGTTGCAAACAACTGGGAGACACGGTGGGGGATGAATATCAAATAATTAGCATACTCTCTACAGCATGCGAGAAAGCTGCTCCCTCACAACACCATGGGAGCCGCCACCCTCCTAATTACTGGTGGAACAAAGGGATCGCAGCTGCCCGCAGGGCTTGCATTAGGCTAAATAGGATTTTCACGAGAACACGCAGCTGGTTAACACAAAGAAAACGACGGGTGGGATTTTACGGGGAGCGAGAGACCGCAAGAGCTGAATCCCAACTGACGGAGTACAAGGCTGCTCGATTGAGACTCCGAGGACTCATCGCCAAAAGTAAAGCCCGAGCGGAGAAAGAGCTGATAGACGCGGTGGAGAGCGACGTATGGGGCCTGCCGTACCGAATAGTTATGGCCAAACTCCGGAGACCTCCCCCGAAACTCCCCCCGGATGTGCTGCGGGAGACTGTAACCGGTCTTTTTCCGGCACAGCCGCGGAGAGAAAACGAGGAGTTCTCGGTCACCCCGGAAAACATTCCGGAGGTGACGCTGGAGGAGGTCGAACAAGCCCGGAATCGGTTGGCAACCGGTAAAGCGCCCGGCCTAGACGGAATTCCCCCAGAGGTAGCGAGGCTACTGGTCAAAAGGTGGCCTAAGGTCTTCCAAGACCTTGCCAACAAGCTTTTGAGAGAGGGGAGATTCCCGAGGCTGTGGAAAAGGGCAAGCCTGGTTCTAATCCCCAAACCCGGGAGGAAGACGGGGCCTTCGGCTTACCGGCCCATATGCCTCATTGACGCCATGGGTAAGCTCCTGGAGAACGTTATAGTCAAGAGACTAAACGACGAGATTCAGGAAAAGAACGCCCTATCAGATGCCCAGTACGGCTTCCGGAAGGGCAGATCCGCATTAGGGGCTCTAAAGAAGGTTCTGAAACGGGCGGGTGAGGAGACTATGAAGACCCCTAAAACAAGGGGATTCGTGCTCCTGATCCTCCTGGATGTCAAAAATGCCTTCAACACAATGAACTGGAAAGTAATTGTGGAGGCGATGAAGAGGAAGGGCTTTTCCCTCTACCTCCGTCGAATGATTTCATCCTACCTGGATGACAGAGGCTTGGTTGCAGGGGGGCAGGAGTACGAGGTTACTGCCGGAGTCCCACAGGGCTCGATTCTAGGACCCGTGCTCTGGAACATAGCTTACGACGGGGTGCTCGAGATCCCAGGTCTCCCGTATGGGGTGGAGACGTTGGCGTACGCCGATGACCTTGCACTCATGATAACGGCCAGGACCGAAAGAGCCCTGGAGAGCGCCGCCAATGAGGCCTTGTCAATGGTGTCCGAGTGGATGGAGTCCCATCACTTGAAACTGGCACCCGACAAGACGGAGGCGATGTACCTAACAGGCAGAAAGAGGACGACCGGCATTAACCTCGTGATGGCGGGCCACCCGATAGAAATCAGAAAGAAGGTAAAGTACCTTGGGGTCATGCTAGACACCGGACTGACCGGATCGGCACACGTTAAGTACGTGGCCGAAAAGGCCCAAAGGGTCTCCCTGAACCTGGCGCGGATCATGCCTAGGGTCGGTGGGGTGGCTGAGGTGAAAAGAAGGCTCCTGGCCTCGGTGGCCGAATCAACGGCGCTATACGCAGCCCCAGTCTGGGGGGACATGGCAATGCGGACGGCGAAAAATAGGGGGGCACTAAGGTCGACCCAACGAACGCTGGCAATCAGGGTAAGCCGGGCGTATCGAACAGTCTCGACCGAAGCTCTCCTGGTCCTAGCCAAAATGCTGCCATGGGACCTCCTAGTGGCTGAACGAAGTAAAATGTATCTAGACGAAGGTCTGGATCTCACCAGGGCCAGGAGTGCCACCATATCGGCCTGGCATGAGGAATGGGCGCAGGTAAGACCCGGTGTGACCACAGGGAGCTGGACCAAGAGTCTGATACCGGACCTCAGGGTATGGTATGACCGCCGACACGGGGAGCTTTCCTACTGGACGACTCAGGTTCTGACCGGACACGGCCAGTTCCAGAGCTACCTGTCAAGGATCAAGAAGGCCATCAGCGATATCTGCGTACTGTGCGACTCTGGAGAAACGGACAACGTAGAGCATACTGTTCTGCGGTGTGATGCTCTCAGGGAAGCACGGGACGCAGCACCAACCGCTGTGAGGGGCCGACCCATCAAGGAGGTGGTCTCCCATATGATGACTTCGGCGGAGGCATGGAGGGAGGCGACGAACTTGTTCGACGCTGTTTTGACACTCAAGACAGCCAAGGAAACGGCCAGGCGGGAGAGGTTTGAGCGGGTCTCTCGGGAGAGTGGTCGAGACGAGGAGCCGAGGGAGGGGGGAGGGGGTGGGGAGCAGCCAGGCCCTCATGGTCTCGACGCACCCTCACAGGACGGATTACAAAATGGCATCCCCCTATCCAACCGCAGGTAGACATGCGGGATGATAGTAAGGGATAGAGCTGATTGAAGGAGAACGGCAGGGACGCCTCTCCCACGGTTTCGATGTAATGCCAAAGTAATACCGAGCCTGGGGGGGTGGGGAGGAATCCGGGTTTAGTGGGTTTGCGAGTCTCACACTAGTCACGCAGGCTGCTAGTGGCGCATGTGCATCATGCATTACCGAAACCTCCCAGAACAAAAAAAAAAAAAAAAAAAAAAAAAAAAAAAGGTGACTGACCCTAACAAACAGGTAAGCTATGTAGGAATCGGTGATGACCGCCGGGTCCTGTTCCATTACTAGTATAAGTTGTCTCTAAGGAGCTCCAGAAGGGGCAGCAGTAAAGGTTATGGTAGTTCTGTGATGTCACTGTTTAAACCAGTAGGAGGTTAAATGCCTTTTTCAAGATAAGTCAGTTTTTTTAAATAGCGCATCAATGAAAAAGATTTTGTTTAATTATGCTATATATTACGTATGGGACAACCATATATATACGCACTTTAATACTAAGGCGTTCGAGTGCAAACAAATGCGAGCTTAGTCGAATGTAATCACAGGCGTTTAAATGAGAACTTACTTAAGTCCCTATATGGATCAAATTCATGTGTGGATACCTTTAATTCAGCCATGGCGTTCTCGAGACGCTTCAAAAGTCGAATAAGTACCTCAGACTGAGGGAAGCCAATTTTAAATGACACTTCATTTTCAGGGTTACTTGCGACAGTAATAACTTCTTCTTTTTCAAGGATACTCTTAATCTCCTGAAGACTAGCAATGACATCCATGTCCGGTGATGCCTTAACTAGACGCAACGTATATCCCGTGCCTAAAAAGAAGACAGCGGGTTCTTAGCACAAACTCTGAATTCCCTGCGTATATATATATATATATATATATATATATAATGTTCACTTAAATTTCAAGCACAATAATTTAAAGTCTAATTTGTAAAGTTAGGCTAGCCACAAGAACGACGATAGAGATGAATGAAACACGGTAACAGCTTGATTTGTCGGTCCAAATGCAATATCCAAATTAAAACAAACAGTGGGCGTTCGTTCTGCTCCATAAAAATGCTTTGACCAATACGGTTTCAAACGCTGAAGCAATAAGCTACCTTGGTTACCAAGTGACCTGGGGTACGCTTGAACTCGCGATTCTATAGAATGCGCTCTACCTAGGTTCAAAGACTATTCTAAGGGGATGTTTTCGGTTTTCTGCAGTTGGATTGCACTTTGATAATTAAACGACGACTAGAACCTCTAAGCTCATTTGCCTTTCCAGTAAAAAGCCAGACGTTCTTTCTTGCTTAAGATAATGGTTACACGACAATACAAACAGTTTCTTGCATTGAATATGTATACGTATGATTTGGATGCAGTAGATGCGCTTTTCTAGATCATACGCTTATGCCGTGGTGGAACAAGCCATATTGACAATCCGTACAATGTTTTTAATTCCAGGTTTATTTACCATAAATTGGTAGCATAATTATTACACGAATAATGATAGTGTACTCCCCCTTATGTGGAAAAAGTACATATACACAGTAAAAAAATGCTATTTGTTTTAGACGGTAAAACTGAAATAGCAAAAATTACTCAATAGGAACGCGATCACAACAGGACAAACCATAATGTCTTTTTAAAAACATTGGGGACCCGGCACAGGTAACACTTCCCTCGGATATGAAAACGATACGGTCAGCCAGAACATCTGCTTCTTCTGTGAGATGTGTTGTGAGTAGCATTGTGCAGTCTTGTCGCTTTTCTTCAAGGAGAGTCCAGACGCATTTTCGGGCCTCCGGGTTCATACCAGCCGTAGGTTGATCTAGAATCAGAATCTGCACGGCAGTTTCAATCGAGATAGCGTTGATAACCAACAACAAATAAGGTAACATGAGAACAGCAAATCTAATATATAATATCTGCATCACTTTAAAGGTAAAGAGCCATCCATAGCTGCTCTGGTGCGAACGGCAAAAACCATCGTTGAGTGCTTACATAGCTATAAATATATATATATATATATATATATATATATATAAATGCTATACTTAGTATCATGATTTACTGTTCTCAAACAGAGTATATTCGTCAGAATCGTCTATATTATATTACAATGTAACGTGACGGGCGGTTGATTCATGTTTCCTACCGTCCCAATGGGAGAGAAAGTGAAGCGCCCAACAACTACGCGACTGCGTGCTGCTTCGTGCGCGCAGGTCGAGACCCTGAAAGGGCCAGGGTTACTGAGAAAACAGTGTTTCGACTGTTTTCGCCTCTCTGCCAACATACCTGACTTCCGCCGATGATGGCATTGGCAAGACTGAGTTTCCTGCGTGCCCCCGTGCGAAGCTTCTCAACCCGAACATTAACTCTATCTTTAAGTTCCAGTTTCTCTTGTAGTTCTTCAGCCTCTGATTTGGCAGCTTGTCTAGAGGCTCCTTTTAGCAATGCAAAGAAATACATGTGTTGACCAACGGTGAGCTCGTTACAGAGCACGTCGAGTTTTGGGCAAAGGCTGATGCGCACTCTTGTGTCGCTTTTTTGTGCATCTGAGCTGTGTCCTTTGATATAGATGTGCCCTTTTCTCGGAGCAAAAAGTCCAGCGAGTATATTCATCAAGGTCGTCTTACCAGAGCCGTTTGGCCCGAGAAGTGCCGTGATTTGATTTGCGTAGACATCCATTGACAAGTCTTTGAGCACACCCGATGACCCGTAGTTAAACGAGATATGACGCAAGCGAATCGCACACTTAACGGACATCGAAGCCGCTTCTGTGACCCCCGGTCGCGAATCATACAAACTCTGCCACAAAGAACTTCTACCGGAGGCAGCTGAGCTGGCGTCTTCGTTTCTGAGTTTACTGCATCTGCAGAACAGCGGTAGGCAGAACAGGGGGTGTTTTGGTATCCCAACTTTCCGCGGACAAACCGCATCCAAGTAAAACGTTAACGTCAGCACAATAAGCCCCGTCAAGGACATCACAGCCAGTACACTAACAGGGGATATGTTGTCCCCCGGTATGACAGGTGATCCAAGATGGTTCCACTGGAGGCCCAAACCTGGCAAAAATGCGGTGTCAGGTTAATGTCTGTTACAATGACGCAATTGCTCAGTATAACGTATTAACGTAGTTTCCAGGTATTTAAGTAAAGTTAGCCTTGAAGAAGCCTTCGGCTGGAGCGTTCTCCAAACACTTAGTACATATTAGCTTAAGGCGTGCGTACCTCTCAAACTCTGCAGCAGACCGCGCGATTGTGACGTTCACAAACAACACGAGGCATTGCTGCTTCTGTTAGTCCCGAGTTTAGTAATTACATCGCCATCCCTAAATGTTTTCAGTACAAACTCTAAGCGTTTTTTTTGTGTTCCAAATTATATTCAGTACAGACCGTTCAATAGCCTGAACGAACTTATATATTCTGAAACTCTATCGGCTTCATATACAAATTATATTCAGTCCAGACCGTTCAATAGTCTGAACCTTTATATTCTGAACCTATATAGGCTTCAAATATATATGCGTTTTGCGAGCGCACTAGAGAGCGCAACGTATGCTGACTGTTTAGCTTCGCTAATCCGGGTTTTTGCTATGCCCGTTGTGTTGTGAAATAAAGCCAAATATGTTACCGACCACCGTGCGCTGCATAAAACGGTCCTTCGTGGGCCTTCCTCGAGACGCCATCAGTTTGACTAGTCACTAGCTAGAGAATGGGGAGAAAACTCTCCAACGACCATATCACGAGAATGTTTTTCATAACGCGTGCACACATGTGAACCAAATTACTTACCAGTAGTTTCGGCGTACATTGTCATCTTAAAGAGCCAGTAGTAGCCGACGGATGGTAGCAGAGAAGCGACCAATTTCACCACGGCCATTCTCGAAATGTATAGGCTCGAGTCGACATCTTCTGCGGGATCCAAGTCGGCCATTATCAACAGTTGAGCCGACATAGATATAAAGACGATCGTGAAAGCGCCGGCTCTCGCTGATTGTTCCGTCATGCACGGCAAAACGCATCCCAATATAACGCCGATAAGCAATAGCCCTTAAGGTGTGTTATTAGGTAGAGAAATTTCTATAGCAAAGTCGGCAAGTACCGCAGTAATGGCTGCACCCATGAGAACAACAACAATGTCAGCAAGAGCGACAAAAATAATAATTTAAATAGTAACGACAATCAAAACAGTAAACCTCCAAATAACTAAGCAGCATGCCGTGATAAAACAACAAACATACAAAGAGGGTCAATTGCATAACAAGCCAAATATAAAATGCCCCTCCAATAGTAACTGCGTATAGTATCGTACAGTTCTGTCTACCTAAAACGATTCGTGTCGTACACTAACACTGCATAAATCAGATGCAATGCATCATAAGCAACCAAATATTTCATTCATAGCGAGACTTCCCGTCGAAGCACAAGCTACACGCTCAAGTTTAAGTTTAAGTAACTGCTAGCTGTTCCAAGTTTTTTAAGATCATATAGATATCCAACAGTTCGTGTAAAGATGTGACACCGCTAGCGTGTAAAGATGTGTACCGCTAACCCTTGTAGGTTTAAATCGCACAAATCTACAAGACACAGGTTAGCAATGATAGGAATGCGTTGCACGTACGTGATGTGAACAGAACGGTGATCAGCACGGCAAGAAGCACTACGCCGATGTTAAACAGCATCAGAGCGCTGAAGGTTAAACTCAGGTCGGAGTACACGAGTATGGCCCGAGCGTATACAGATATATGAAGACCGGCAGTTAGGATGGCCGATATCACAACGCTACTTAGCGTTCCCACAAGAAATATATTTGTCCAATAGACATAAGTCGGCAGACCCATAGTTCGCATCAAGACCTATGATCACATTGTCATACGCATAAGCGACATATGCTTAGCAACGGTCGTCATCAAATCAATGAGTTATTTACTTAAATCAATGAGATACTTACTTCAAAATCTATATTGTTCCCAACTTTGTTGGAAGACATCTAACTGGCGTTATTATTCTCTATGCTTGTCGCTTGTTATAGGTACATCTGCACTGCAGAGTTTTGACTTACTATTCGCTATACTGATATGTCGGTGGGTTTCTATTAGGTAAGTCAAAAAGTTCGTCGGCTTTTTTACCCGATTTTAAAGAGCCTTATTTATGCAGACAACAGTATTTTTTATTCAATGATATTTTGACCGTTTTGTTCGATAACCTTCGCCCATCGTCTCGGTAGATCCATGATTCCTTTCTCCCAGAATGTCTTGTCCTTCTCGTCGAAATACTGAGTGAGGTGATTTTTTATAGCCTCCAAAGATTCAAATGTTGTGCCATCAAGGGAGTTCTGGAGAGACCTGAACAAGTGATAATCAGATGGTGCGAGATCGGGACTATAAGATGGGTGCGGCAGCACATCCCAGTCAAACTCCGCCAATTTTTGCCGGGTGGCCAAACTTTTGTGTGGTGTCGCCTTATCATGTTGAAAAGTGACGCCCCACCTGTTTGACAATTCCGGCGCTTCGTTGCTACTGCAGCCTTCAAATCTTCGAGTTGTCTGCAGTAGACGACGGAGTTGATCGTCTGACCCATTGGAAGCAGCTCAAAATACACTACGCCCTTACAGTGCCACCAGCAGCACAGCATAACCTTCTTCTGATGAATTTCGGGTTTAGGGATAGCTGCGGCCTGAGAACCTCTTGGGACACAACTTCTTTTCTGTGTTACGTTTCTTTAAAGTATCCATTTTTCATCGCCGGTTATCAATCTCCTCAGAAATGGCTCATTCGAGTTCTTCCGGAGGAGTGCGTGACAGGTATCGACTCGCCCTTCAAGCTGCCTATCATTGAGGTCGTGTGGTAGCCAGATATTCCGCTTGCACGAGAAACCTGCATTATGGAGGCGATTCCAAACGGTTCCGTGGGAGACTCCCGTTACATCTTCAATTTCTTTTATGGTCAAACCTGGGTTCGAAGTAACCAGGCTTATGACTTCCTCGGTCTCCACAACATTGGGTCGTCCTGACCTCGGTTCATCTTCGAGATTGAAGTTTCCAGCTTTGAAACGGGCGAATCGCCTTTAGACTGTGGATTTGTGTACTGCGTTTTCGCCGTAGACTGCACATATCCTCCGGGTTGTCTGCGCTGCACTTATGCCTTCACGGTAGGAGAACAACATAATGTGTCGAAAATGCGTATTTTTGTCCTCCATTGCAAACAGCTGCCAATTCCGCAAACGAAACGGTAAAGTTAGAACCGGTATACCGTCGCGCCGCCACGGGTCTGCTCCTGAATGTAAACACCCAGCCGCACTCTCAGGCGGCCCTGCTGCAGAGTGCGGGAATTTCAAAAATGTGGTCCCAGAAAGCCGACGAACTTTTTGACTTACCTAATAGCAATCGCGGAACGATTGTGTGGGCTAAGAAGATCTGTATTCTTAGTTAGGCCGCCGACGGAAGCGAGACAAGCTCCAGCTCTTTCTATGTAAAAGGTGAAGAGATGATCGTCTCTGAACCCTAGCTAAAAGTTCAACAGAAAATGAAGGCATCAATGCCATTTTTTGATAAGTAAGTAACCTGGCGGGCGATTTACTTTCTTCAAGGCCTGCGTGAATAAGCCAGCAAGCATCAACTATTATTGAGAATGCAAACAAAAAGTCCGAAAAACTATTGACACTAAATAATGGGATGCTCATGATTTTACGATTGTTAAAGTCACACGTCGTTAAGACATACGCACCTGTAATAGGTGCATCTTGGAAATTTGCATTTAGATGCATATGTTTAGAGCCAAGGGGCTATACGTACGTCATGGCGGGCAATTAAGAATGAGAAAAAACGTGCTAGCTATTTAATCTCACCCTTAGCCCAACCCTCTTCTCGGTGATAAGTCTTCTCACAGAGGCAGAAACATATATGATGTTGCTGGCCAGCAGCAGCAAACCGATAGACCTGTGGAAGGTACGAAAGAAGGCCTCCGACCTCTCCCTTTCTAGGGCGGAATCCGGATTAGAAAACGGACGCATCTGAGGTGCACTGTCTTCCGACCATGGCAGATTGTAGAATCGGGCGTGCTCCTGCAACATTTAATTAAGCATAATATATATATATATATATATATATATATATATATAATTTTGACTAAGATTTTTCGGCGGACATGTTGAGACTGGGTGCATGCATAAATTACTTAACGTGACTTAGCAAGTGGAGGAGGTTTTTTATTTTATGAATTTATGCATGATACCTCAATCTCGACATGAAAGCAGGAAAAAAAGAATTACTTCACAACTACGGATCGGATCGCCCTATATTTGATACCAAAATTATGGTAGATTTGAGACCAAAATGCCGTGAAATGCGCAATGTATGTTTGAGCGCTGTGAATGGTCGTTGGGTTATGATTTCGAATATTGGGCGTGAAAGTTGATAGAAGAAGTTTGTGTTTCACAAATTCTCATCTAAATCGACGTTATTTGTTCTTTAGAAAAGCAGAAATTTCTCACGAATACGACGATGCTCTTAGTTTCTGTATAGGACTGTACAGGATACTGGTTGTACCGCAGTTGCACATTTTGCGTTTTAGTTTATTTTTAAATTAAAAGTTTTAGTAATATCACTCTCAAGGATTCTCAGATTTCATGTTCCAATAGACAAAAAAACATATAATTTAGCGAGCTCTACAATTCCTTACTTCGCTTTCAAAATATTTCTGGGAGACCCTGTATGTAGTGCTATATATGTATCTAATCGCTCGGCCTGCCGAGATCCAACTAGACGAGGTATTGCTAACAGAGTAAGGTATCTCAATATTATTCTCAGTGGAAGATGCTCATTAATATGGTCAAGCATACACTTACAATTGTGTTGTCTAGGTTGAGTCGAGCCCGTATTTGTTTGTAAGCACAAACATACAACATCAGAAACAAAATTTATCCGTAATTATGTATGACGGGTAAAACTGTGTGTTTCGCAGTTTTTACGTATGCAGCCGAACCCAAAGGTCTTAGTGATGTACACGTTCCCACAAAAGTCCTCTATGCTTGTGGACTAATTCCCTAATTATTCGTGACGCGGTCGCTGCGTCAGCCTTGAAACGATGTAACCCGAACCGTTTCCCAACCTTCAAAACTAATCTTTAATATGATAGATAGGCTCGACATCAGCCACAATGGCAACGTAACGACTACCGCTATTAATAAGGTCCTGCAGCTGGTTCTGCAAAGAAAACCCTACAAAGCAGGCCAAATTTACGGGCCGTTCGTGCTGCATGGAATAAATAAAATGCAACAAGGAGAAAGCCATAAACGTGTCAGTTTGCTTCCCTTCATTAAGAACTTTACGCTCCAGAAGACTAAGAGTCTGGAAGGTCCGTGTTTAAGCAAATTCTGCTTTTACTTGTACTTTACCGTCAAAGGTACACTATCAGGGCAGCGCAAAATCTAATAAAGCCTACCTTTATTCAGTTCCCAGTAACTTGTTTACTGAAAAACCATTTGTTTAGGGATTAGATAAAGCACAAACGGATCCTTCTAATTAGTTCTCAAAACCGGTGCGCAAAAATATGCCAAACGTCTTAGACGCACATGCTTATTACTGATTACGTACGTATTACTTCTATCAATGTATATAATTTTTAACAAGATCATATATTGATTATATACACATTTACAAAGGTAGGTTATCTTACATAGTTACAAGTATTGCAAACAGTCGGTAGTAGTTTAACCCTACTATAGTTACCATTGTGTTGGCAAAGATTGCAGCCGGAATGAAATAACTTTTATTGTTTTTTAATGTGAGAGTCAATTTAAGCAGACTAGTGTAGCCATCATTGACGGGATAGTAGGTGTGATTAAACGTCCCTTCAAATTTTGCGACAATTTAAAATAACACAAACTGTTCCACTCCCTGACAGCTCGAACGCAAATGCTTGGCTGCCCTTGCTGATTCGGTGCATGCGGATCTTCAGTGTGACCAGTTAGATGCTCTGGTCCAAGACGTCTTAGGGCCTGCTTCAAGGGGATCAAGAGCTAGGAGCCTCGGCCCAATCTCATGGATGCTAAAAATTATCCTAAAAATCGTTATCAGAATTAAGTAGCGCGTGGCATTTTCTATACCAATATATCGTGTTGTTTTCTCTCTTAATTGGCCGATTCCCGAAACATATGAAGAAAGCGCCCCTGTACTACATTCAGTTGTTTCGTCGCCCAACCCTTATGGGAGACAGTCCAAAATTCTAATCCATGCGTAAGGTGACCTAAAAATGCTTTGTACAGCAGCATGCATGAAGATGCTACAATCGCTTGGTTGTATTTGGTGTCAATCTTGATTACAGGTGGCATTCGATAAATTGTGTTACCCTTTCCAAATGCCACTACTTGAGTTTTCTTTGCACAAAACAGTCTCCTATCTAACTCAAAACGTGTGCCATCCACTAGCTGGATAACGGAATCACCTGTATCCCGGGTTTTGCAAAATTCGAATTTGTTGCCCAAGAGCGTGTAGTTGCTTTCGAGATGCTTCGTCATTTGGCTAACAAGTGTTTTTTTTTTCAATCATATTATTTAAAACAGACAGAATAGAATCTATTTGTAATTTAAATTAACTTTAACATAAATCTGCCAATGCTAGAAGATATCACTTTGAAAAGATTCGCGACGCCTTTTTGTTGTGTCTGGGCACGTTTAGGTAGACAAGTCCTGAAGAAGTATGAGAAACGTTCAGAAGACTATAGAAACGTCTACTTGGACCGAGACGAAGACCGCACTCGAGAACAACTTATGGGAGACAATAAATACTGATATAATAGCCGACACAGGGTGCAGTGTTGCGCCACAGGTGACCGCAGGCTACCGAGTTTTTATTCCTACGTACTCGACTAGCCTAAGTTCAATGGACTAAGTCAATAAGTCAGTGTGTACGGTTCAAGTTCACATGGGTGTCACAAAATGGTTTTGAAATGACCGATCCTTTGTTAAGCCTTACTTCTGTTGCGATCAGCAGGGTGCCATAGCATGGCAACAAATTGACCTAGTACGTTAGAGGGATGTGTTTTTTTTAGATGGCTAACTGGAGACTGCGGTTGCACACTCGGACAACGCAGTAGGGGAACTCCCTGCAAGCGCGGGCCGGTAGTGTAGGAATACAACCCACTAAAAACCAGTCATGTCCCCGTCCCCGCGTCTGACTGGGAACTGCTTGCGCATAACGTCAAACAGTCAGGGGAAAGCGAGTCTATTACTCCTGGCGGGTGTGTTCCCCGGAAGCCTTGGGGAGGTGTAAGCGAACTTGAAGAGCGGCGCTTGGTTTCTCCTGCAGTATGTTCTTAAAGACGTACGACGCTTCGTTCCAGTGTGATGCTGATTCCGTCATTTTCTCGGCGATGGTATGTAGGTTAAAATCTGACTTGTTCCTTAAAAACTCCACTAGACTTGCGCGCTGCGCCGCCCATGATGGACACCTCAGCACGCTGTCGTCAAGTTCCTCGCCGCAGTGGACGCACCTGGGGCTGGGGACCTTTCCGATCCTGAACAGGTACTACTAAAAATCGCCATGACCTAATGTAAGTTCCCCCCCCTCCTGGTCGGTTGAGCCACCCATCAGAGGGGATCCCAGGCATCAGAGCCTGGGATCACCCTGCTCCGGGTCTTCCCACTTCTCCTACCAGAGGTCGATTGTGTGCTGACGCTCCTCTTTTTTTTTGAGGTCTGCATCGTCCCATAGGAGGCGGCGCTCGGCTGCCTTCAGATCCCAAGGGATCGTTCCGGCAAGGACAAAAGCCGCCGCAGCGTTAACCGTCCTGTACGTTGCGATTACCCTGAGAGCTCAGACCCTCCGGGCCCGACGCAAGCGAGCCCTGTTCGCGGCAAATTTTGGTGTGTCGGTGTGCCAGTCTGGAGCTCTGTACAGGGCATGTTCCATGAGCAAAGCCTCACCTACGTATTTGATACGAAATTTACGAGAGCGTTTACCAAGTCGAATTGCGAGTTGCGCAAAAAATCACCGACTTGCGGAGAGCTTTCACTTTCTGTTATCACTTGAAAAAATCTGCGACTCTTTATATATGTTGTGAAACATCTTTTGGGCTGGGCGTAATTCGTCTCTTAAATATGACCTCATGTCAAAACTCTAGCTCAACATTGGTACAATATTAAACTCAAAAAGACGCACTGCCGCAGTCAGACAGTCTTCGAAGGTCTCTCACTTCTGTATGAATAGAAGCAATAGCCAGCCGACACCTGTCGCGGTACGATTATGGGCACCGGTGGCTCTTCAAATAAAGACCTTACGATGCATATGTGCTTGACTCTCCTGCGTCGTCTCATAAATAGGAACCTCTTTCTTTACTTTAAGGTAATATTTAATTTACATGAAAATATTACGGCAGCTATAGCTACATGCACTTACCGTAAAGACTGCGTACATCAGAGGCCAAAGAAGCTTCTCCTCTATGAAACGCTCGCTAGTCTTGAGGCTCGACCGATTGTCATGCTTGTGGTCAAAGCCAAAGCCGCTGAAGTACTGCGAACCGAATTGAAGCACATAGTTTAACACCCTTGGGTCTGGCTTTTCCGGAAGAACCATAGTTAGATCAACAGCTTGTTGGCTGTTGCCGGTCAAGTTCGTCACGTGCTGGTTCATTTCAGCCTCGTTGGTAAACGCCTCAATCGTGATGTTTTCTAGAAAACGAACATAAATTGAAACATGATTAATTACATTTATAATAAAGAATAATAAACAAGAATGCTTAAGCGGTTTTCGGAAGCTTCTTCAAGTCGCCAGCAATGGTCACACAGAACTGGCAGAGACCACTACAACCCAACTGCCTTATTGTTACCAGTTAGTTACTTAATGAAGTCCACCATAAACTTTGCCATAGAAGACACTTTCACGATCCTGAACGCCCACACATGGGTACATAAGAATGCCAATTGCTATAGCCTCTTCGACCCTTAACAAGCACAATATGTTAGATACAGAGGTTGTGCCAGTTTGCTGCCACGCAACGCTGCTACTGTCTATTGAGTACTATATCAAAACCACAAGAAAACCTTTTATGTGTAAACGAATACATTGCAAAATAATCATTGAATCACCCTAACCGTTGAATTGTATGCAATCTTATTGAGCTATGTAACATAGGAAGTAACGTTACTATAGAGCGACTGAAATATTTTATATGCGCCAGAAAAAGTGTGGTAACACATGTCAACATTTAGTCATGCTGTTAGCCATCTAGTCTGGTATTTGCGCAAGAAAGATTATCCGTATACATAAAACACATGCCATTCCAAAAAGGCAGTTAAATAAGAAGGTATTTTTTCGCGCCTGACGTAAAGTCAAATCGATTGTGTTTTGACGCAAGTATGTTTTATCGCTATAAGTGATACATATAATTTCCAGGCGTAGGCTGCAAAATTAGAATTGCAGTATCGAATTTGTTGTGTTGTTCTATAAAAGCTCAAGGCACAAATTATACGTACATGTCGACACAGGCTGTATCTAATCTGCGGTTACTCTTCCAAGCTTGGAGAAAAAATTAGTAAGACTCTTAACGTCTATTAATTGTTGTGTTTTCTAACTTTTCTAACAGTATGGGTATATATTTTATGTCGATATGCGATGCAAAGGGACAGCAGCAAAAAGGCGAAGGCGATGTGCGCGACAAAGACGTGAGGGAATCAATTGTTCCCGACAGTGGCGACGCAGCCTGCGTAGCTTTGTTCTTGTTTAAAGGCGGCCAGGAACAAAAATGCATAATGCACACTAGCCGGCTACATAACCGGATTGTTTGACATATGTACTTTGTGCGCAACACTTTCCTGACTTCTGATGTGCTCAATCAAAGGTTTGATCCCGCGTACTGGGGGGTGTATTTTTTTCTAATCGACCAGGTCGGGAATTTCTATGTGACGCATTAAAGACGAGAACACACTTTGGTCACCATTTTGGTTCTGTGCTTTGTCATTTGACGCTGCCACAAGTATTGTCGTTTAGAAAAAGGCCCGCATAAGTTGCGACATTTTAATATATTATATTTGTTTATTTCGCAATAACATTGCATTTCAAGATGTTACATAATTATAATACAGTTCATTATATACAATTTGAACACTTTAGCGACCGTCCCACCGACGAAAAAGTGCAAAGACCGCCGATGGGTCTGGCAGCTCGCTACGTGGTATTTAGCGCATATCTGCGAGCAGAACCGGCAACGACATTGATCGCTAACTTGGTGAAATCCTTGGGTCGACATTTAAAAAAATAGCCGAAAAGTTTCATCTAAAAGAGATAGCGCCACTGAAAGGTGCAACTGAAAGAGGACACACAAAAGGCAATCCTGAGGGGTTACACAAACACTTACAGTGTCCGGAGACAGCCCCACCACCGTGGCTGATTAGAAAATATTTTTCTTAGCTATTCCGAGAGCCGTGACAGTAAGCTTACATAATCTGTTTTAAGCAAGAACTTTCGCAAAAAAAACGGACTTACCGTTTGAGAATACGTTCGTCACAATATGACGACTGTACGAATTATTTGGCGCAAACGCAACGACCGGCCTCTCCGTGTAAAAGCCCGTGATGTTGTTCTTTGTGAAGGGACCCACGGAGTTGGACGTCCCATTCAGCTGGTCACCGTTCATGTGGTCGTTGATCGGTGCTATTCGGGCACTCCATGTAAACCACTGGATGATGACTAACGAGAAACAGAGGAAAATGAGGCGACAAGTAGTTATCATGAATAGTTAAAGCGAGAGCCAAAAAGATCGCGGCAGCAAATGAGGACAGCTAAAGAAAGGGCGAGAAGGAGAGAGAGAGAGAGAAATATAATGTGAAAGCAGAAGATAGAGAGAGAGAATGTATGACGAAATAATAACTGGGTTTCCGTTCTGTATTACGCAATGAAGATGTCAATGCCAAATGAGGGTAGTACTTCAGCTGACAGGCTTCGGGAAGAGCCTATGACATGCTTGAAATATGCTTCAAACTAACGAACAGTTTAGGCCCACTTGCACAATTTTTGCAGAAGCATATTTCCCTTTTTGAAGTCTTAATTGACGTAGAACAATCAAATATTGTATGCGCAAGCATAATGGATACAATAACTAAAATCAATACATATTATAAGTTCAATATTTGGTACAATTATTTTGCGATACAAATAGCAATCCAGAAGCGATAACATGGGCAAGACAGTAACAGAAACAACGCAGAAGGCAAAACGCCAATTAGCGGAGTACTTACCGAGATTAAGTATGTAAAACAAAAAATACCACCAGCTCTAGTAGATCTACTTACTGATAGCGCGATCAACCAACTGAGTAACATAAATGCGAAAGAACAGCCAAGGCTGTTTCTACAGTTGCAACACCTGAGCCTACCAATGCTACTGGTGATAGGCCAGAAAAGAGCCAAAAGTATCAATATAGCCGGCCCGCTCTATTCTATCCAATGGCACCGAAAGCGGTTGTCGAGTCAAGCGGCTAAACACCAAACACTGGCGACTGATGGCCCACATATCGTTTTGGGTTTTGTTGTTTACTCAATATTTTCAGGCTATACCAAACCCGAATCGTTTGCAACCGCGTGTTGCAAGGATCCACTCGAAGGCGGAGCCTTAACGAACTTACCTGACAATATATCCACATGCTAAGCCTCTCGAACTGACTTAAAAGTGGAAGCAATTCTTTTAAACGGCCCGAAGTGCCCTCTACAATCTCTGACTGACACCCAGACTCGTAGTTGATCACTTTGTCGTCTTCCGCGGACTAGTAAAGCAAAAAATCTCCCGCGGACCAGAAGAGCAACCGACCTTCGGCTCCGTCTCGTAGCATCAGTAATAGATAGTTATATGCCGCATCCCTATGGGATCATGCTATCTGCTGCATCCCTCTGGGAGCGCACGACTACCAGGGCTACACCAAGCCGCCTCCTCAACAAGGCTCAATGACCTATAGCGTTAACATCACACAGATAAGTCGCATGGCGTCTGCAGCAGTCATAGAATTCGTATCTGAAAAGAGCCCATGGGTGTTCCATTCCATCCATGACAGAGTCCATTCACCATTCAGAACGAGCCTTATGATGCCCCTTAATAAACGCCCGGTCGGAGGGACTACAAATCAGTAGAAGAGACACTCTAAGCACGTGGAATCAGCAAATATATACCCTGAATACTACTAAACAACATCAATACTCCTTGATCTAAACAAAACGGTACAGCTTTAAACGCGGGCCGCTTACCTACCCATTCGCTCAACTGCTAACGAGCCACAATGGCTGCTTTCAGCGATGCCTCCACCATTTGTAAAACTTACTACTTCTTATAAGATATGTGCAATTTTAGAGAGGCGGTAATGATGTAAGGCACTGCTACGAACGCTGTGCATTTTCAAACTTAGCGAGAGCTACTTTCTCGGATTCCAAGACTGGGAAATCCCCTGATGTGTCAAACCCTCTTAAGGGCGCTTGTCAAGAACTATGTGTCCTGGAATTTTGTAAAAAAATATTTGCAGAATTTGTCTCATAGAAAATTACCACCGCACAACGTCGAGCAGCCTTAACGGCAAGTTGAAATGATCAGATAGAAGTCATTTCGAGCAGAGAATACTGCGTCCAACCCCGACAAGGGAGCAACGAGGACAACTGGACTTGAGTAGTTTGTAAGTCCCCGACTGTTGTAGCTTTAACAGCGACGCCGAGTTTGCATGTGCAATTTACCTACCAGTTAGATTAAAAAAAAAGTCAAAAAGTATTGCTGCTGTTTTGCAACCAACAAGCCTTATCGCATAAGACTGCTCTGCTATGCATGTAGTTTAGTTTCGCGGAAGTGTACTCTTGATGATTATCTTTATAGACGGATTACGTATCATAAGCTCTAGAAGAGATTGGGGTTGCCGTCCGTGCGCTTGCTTGTACCGCAGAGCATTGCAGCGGCCAGGCTGCTGCCCTGGCACAAAACTGTTTTTGTTGGCTCAAAACTGTTGACTAGAATGCGCGCGGTGCTTTGCCATAATGGCGGCCATAATGTCAATAGGCGTGTCCATTTTTTCTACACAAAAATCCTAAATCAGTCAGTTTTAAATGTAACATTTTAAATTGGACCTACATACAAGAGCTCTGACATTGCGTCAAACGTTTGCAGCTGGTAAATTTAACCGGCAAAAATCTTCTGCTTCTGCTAGTGAGTGAATTCATGTATCACCCAAAGGTAGATGTTTCGGCGAGATACGTGATAAATAAGGCAGCAACCACAACATGAGTAGCAACTATATTAGTCGCAACAATATTAAAAAAGTAGGCCACGCACAGCTAGCTGCTAATACCGCAGTGGGGTTTGGTATATAAACGGAAATAGGGCAGCGTGCCGTATTTAGCCGGGACGTTTCCCAACGGACCGCGCCGTGGGAAACTAAGGTTCCAGCAGTGGAATGTTCGACCTATCACACGGTTTACACAACCTGAATTGAACGGCAAACTTGCCAGCTTTAGATGGAGTTCCATATTAAATCGTACTGGGAACGCACTTGATGTTCGATTGTACAAAATATACTCAAAAGATATTGCAGCGGGTAGCTGTTTGCATGCTGTTTTTGCCTCGACGTACCTCGGTATGTCAGAACCACAATTTCGAAGCAGTGAATGCATTCAGTAGTAACGCGCAGGTTCACAGTTACTTCATAATGTACTGCTGACTGCTATATCTTACCATTCCACTGGTTAGTCCTTTAATATATTGTGGTCTGAAGAGAGCAGACGAATAACTGTTTCTTTAACTTAAATATTTGACTGGTGTACATATATATATATATATATCACGAATAAAAGAACTTGTCAGTATCAAAAGGGCCTCACTTACAAACGAGCAGAACGGGGAAACCAAACTGAGCGATTGTGCTCCAAGGTTGTTGTCGAGAGTTAAGGATGATGTCTTTGTATAGAAGAGCGGCCAGCTGACGGTGAAAGATCGCCATCATCGGCGTCAGCACCACGCAGGTCCCTGTTGCTGTTGCTAGAATCCTGTTTATTCACCCTTGAGCAGCGTCGCTACGATTTCCACCCCAACATCGCCGCCCTAAGCCAGAGAATTGTAATCGATAGCATTGAGTCGCGTGTAGTAATTCGTGACATTATATATATATATATATATATATATATATATATATATATATATATATATATATATATATCTGTATTCGCGTCTCCCAGTTTAATAACGTATGTGAAAATAATCGGTTTGCTCGATTTAGTCGCAAACGGAAAACACTAAAAGCTACCAATACGGCACCCAACAGTAGTACTACATTATGAGCAATCTGTAGGCCAATTTCATTCAAAGTGAAGCAATTTAGCTGCTTAGTTTTAGCGATTAAAGTTTACTTAAGTGTTATTACACTTCTTTCACTCTAAAGGGCTAACACCTTTAGAAAGTAATATAAATAAATTGACATATATATATATATATATATATATATATATATATATATATATATATATATATATAAATATATATATATATATATATATATAATAAAGAACACAACTAAACGAAGAACGTACATGAATTGGGGAAGGTAGAATTAACGATTCTGGCCCGGTGGTCAGAGACTGGAAGAGGAAATAGGCCAGACAAAGATAACCAAGACGCTAAATTAATAGCAGTCAGCACCCAAACACTTGTAGGACAGAGGCCGGGGCAACAGTGGGCATCCCCGAAAGCCCCACATTTAAACAAATCTAATTCTGCACAGGTAGCGAGACTGAGCTGTTGTCAGTCGAACGTTTACTCGGCTTTTCTGTCCATTCATTCGTCTGCGTAAATTGGAGAGGGTGCCACTTTAGCTGAGCAAAACATCAACAACACAAATATGCCAAAATCGGGCTAAGGGAGCTAACCTCGTCTTCAGTCGATCTTAAATACACTGTGGTCGTCAGACCCAGCTTGGTCAGAATTGAACGATAGTAGATTTCTTCGTTATAATTCGCATTTTTTGGACAGCAAATAATTTTGCCATTAAGGCTGACCTTCAGAAAATACGCTCATTTCATGGAGATCATTTTTGTACCAAATCGACGTCGATTCGATTGTGGTTGCAAAGTAACTTAAATTTTCCGGACATGTCGAATAAAGTGGATATATAAAGTTAAGATTTTGACTATTCCACTGCCCGGCATGGAGAGTACCAAGGGGTGGGCTGCTCGGAGATACTTTACATATAGAGAATGTTGTCGCACGTATGTTGGAGTTTCGAGAACAGTGGAAGAAACTTGCGTGCATAATAACAGGCATCATGATGGCCAAGGAGGAGGCTGTACGACGGCGCGCCGTCGACTTCATTGTAAATGATGTCGTTGGCGAAGTTATCGCCGTGATGGTAGGTGTGGTCTCAGTGGCGGTCGATCTAACGAACGGTGCCTACATATAAGCTTTGTGAAGGTCTAAAGCTTGCAAGGAATTTTAATTTACATAGTATTAAACGAGAATCGGTGATGATAGTTATACGATAGGTTGTGATAGTATTAGAGACCCCCATCTAAACTGTGAGCAATATTAGTTTCACTTATAGGACCCGGTTATGGGGGATGACATGAGGTCTATATTATAGGACCCGGTTATGGGGGATGATATGAAGGTTTTAACAAGTAATACAAAAACGTTGATAGTCATCGAGCTACCAACCAGCGTGTAGTCCTGCACAGCGTGCCTAAAAGCATTTCCAGCTTTATCAAACGACTCACTTGTGTTACTCGCATAGATCTGTTTATATTATGTTACAAACATATTTTGAATATTCGCGCCGTTGCTCGGAGTGAGACTCACGCAGCCCAACGGCTATTGTTGGTCTGGCCCTTGGCGCATCCAAGCTCGTGGGGGACGGATAATAGGCTAGAATTAAAAACAACCTCATCAATTTTCTTTCATTCTAGGCAACAAAACGGGTCTCCGCTTGGACATTAGGTATCCAAAAGGTCGGACCTGCGTGTATATTCGGTTAGCGTTCTATTACAATCACTAAGCTGCGATGGCGAAAAATTGTTGTTCGTACAACTGAGATCGTTTAATGGTGTCTATTGGGTTTTGCTGCGTAAATTCGAATGCGACGGCCGTTGGCTGCCCGCCTAAATGAATATAGTTCAAATAAAGGTAGTCAGCAACGGCGGCAGATACGGCCCTTACTAAAGAAATGCATCAAAGGCATTCTTCAACGCATTCAGACTGGCCACCCAATTTGCTCCGCTAAATGCATTCTTTAATACAATACTTAGCTTCATTAACCGACGGTTGGCTTATATATTGCGCGTAAAGGGAAATCACACATTCTGTGTATTCGTCACGGTTCCAAAAGTCGGGTCAACAGAACTGCCCTATCGCATTGATCGACGTATTATAGATCACACTGTCGCCCACAGAATTTGCACAAGCACAACAAAGATATTTCGTGAAACGTCTATCGAATACATATATTCATGTGGATGTCTTGTACAGCAAATAATTTGATTGAAAGGTGTCCATCCTCATAATTGCAGCGCTTTGTCCAGGGTACACCGCAAACCCGTTCCTCTTTATATTGTATATAGCTGGCTTAGCGGACGCCCTCAGAAACTACATGCATTTTATGTTGACGACTTAGTGGTGCTTGCAAAAACACGAAACCACTTGCAGTTGTATCTCCAGGAAGCCTCAGATTGGTGCCAAGAACACCAATTGACCATCAACATCACCAAAACAAAATACTACGATTTAGTAACGGCGGATCGTACGATGCAGATGACAGGTGCATCAAGATAGGGGTAGTACATATTTAACTCGTTAATCACTTTTGTTATCTAGGAATAACAGTGACCCCCCGGCTGTCATTCAGCAGACATATAGAGGAAATGCGTAGCAAGGCCACGGCGGTCATGATTCTAGTGGGAAACGTTACTGACATAGACCTAAAAATCGCGTTAAATTTATTTAGAACAAAACATGTTTCTGTAGTAAGATACTGCCTTCCCGCAATTGCCCCTATTTCACAATATCGGACCTTAAAAACATAGATAAAATAAAAGCTTATTTCATAAAGCGCACGTTAGGCTTGCAAAATAACGCACCGGCCACGCTCGCACTAGAACTATGCCACGAACGCACACTAGTAGTCTTAGAAGCCTACAGAGAATTTAGAGAAACCCGCAACATGGCATTTGTAATGATCCTGCTTTTTTGCAGCAATAAATGAAAACTGTCATCACAGAGAAATATATATATATAATATGTCGAACAACATGGCATGGCTACGACCACCTTAAGTGCTTAAGAGGAAATGGTTATGAAATTGACAAATGCGTATGTAAATATTGTGGCGAGTGCAATATCGGACGTTACCACATACTTCACTTGCTCTACACTACAAGCACGTGTTAACGATATTCTTTTTTTAAATGTCTTTAACTCTATGAGATGTATATATATACACATAACATGATTTATTAAAAATACAGATGGAGCGACAATTCTCTCCTGAGAACGTGTGCACTGGGATTACTCCTGAGGGAGTACTCCTGAGAACGTGTGCGCTCGGCTAAAAGTGTCGTTAAAACTGGCATGTCTGGCACGTCGTCCGGCACTCATGACGCACGACAACCCATGTTGGGCTAACCTGTCAACAGGCTGACCACACTTGCATTGGTGAGGGGATACAAGATCACAGCCGAGGCGAAGTCCTGCCCCGATTCGGGTCGTTTCGTCGTCCAAAAGGGTGCCCAGTGGGGCGCTTGGAAGCGCATGCAGCCAGGCCCCGGATCCCTTAGCGGCGACCGCCCGAAGACGAGCCTTTGTGGCGTCATCAATGGCGTCCGCGATAAAGCCGCAATATACTTTTTCGTGCAACAACGCGCTCCAGTTTTGTTGGCTCCGAGAATTACCCGGGGCACACTGCAAATTGTCTTGAACTCTTCTTCGATAACTTCGATAATTGCCTTTAACTCTTCTTCTAACGACATTCTTAGCCTACAAATTGATATGTAAACTTTTGTACTACACTACACATTTATGGTGAATGAACTTGAAATAATTGCAGCGCTTTTACAAACTGGGCGTCACTGGGTTTCATAAAAAACGGAGGGCCAATGTTTACCATTGTAACCTCCCATTCAGACATGTGCACATTGAAAGCTACCGTTTTTGCCAGAGCATGCATCTTCTGTAGGGTCTCACCAAGTAGCGGACACGACGCCAGTAAATAGACTAATTTGTTGAGGCTAGTGCCGTGTTTGTTATTGCGAGGAATCGCTAAAGGGGCGCGGCCGGGCTTGAACAGAATTTGAACCTCTGAGGTTCCATCTGCATCTACCCCTTATCTGTAAGTAGGACATGCCATTGCCCTGCCACAGAGCATATTCTTCTTAATCTCAACGTTGCAGACGAAAAATACAGAATTCTCGCGCTCAAACAACACACGTCCTCTGCCTGGCTCGCTCCAACGACTACTGACTCATTTATTGCCATGCCTCTTTATATATATATATATATATATACCATATGTATACGTGATTTATTGAGAATGCAAATGGAGCTACAATTGTCTCCCGCAAACGTGTGCACTAGGATATTACTCTATCTCGTATAGAGTGGGTTGGGACCACTTCAGCAGCGTGCCCCGGACGGACGCCGCGTTTCCGCGTTGGACGTCGAGGTCAAGGCGCTGTCTCAAGAAAGCCGCTGATCTCTTGTCTCCAGTTGCGAGGTTCAGCTGCTCACCGACTCTGTGAAGGAGTTTGCGAGTGAGGTTGCCTGAACCGCCCAAGGTCTCGAACGCTAGCGGTTGAAACTCATGTGGGTAACCTATTGAGGCGTATTTTGCGAGCTTCTTTCGCCTCGGCTAGATTACCAGCGTGGCCTGCTGAGATCGCCCCGCCACCGACCATTGAAGGTGCTAATGAGTCGGTAACTGTGGCGTCCCAGACAAGCATCCTGCCCCTGCTGAAGGGGGTTAGAGTCATCCCGTCAGGGCGTTTGCCGTTGTCGGCGGAGAGACCCTGGGTCTCTAGGATACAGGGAAATCTGCTAGATCGGAGCGCTCGGCTAACAGTGTCGTTAATGCTGGCATGTCTGGCCCGCCGCCCGGCACTCATGATGCACGATAACCCATGATGGGCTAACTTGTCAACAGGTTGACCACATTTGCATTGGTGGGAGGACACAAGATCACAGCCGAGCCGAAGCCCTGTCCCAATTCTGGTCGTCTCATCGTCCCAAAGGGTGCCCAGTGGGGCGCTTGGATGCGCATGCAACCAGGCCCCGGATCCCTTAGCGGCGACCGCCCGGAGACGAGCCTTTGCAGAGTCGTCCATGGCGCCCGTGAGTAAGCCGCAATACACTTTTTCGTGTAACAACGCGCTCCAGTCGTGTTGGCTCCGTGGGTTATCCGGGGCACCACTGCAAATTGTCTCCAGCTCCTCTCGTAGGCGTCTTGTATGGTCGTTGTACTGAACAGCGCCGGCCTCGTCTAGAAGTGCGATGGCGTTGTTCTCGGATCGGAGAAGGGAGGAGACTATAGCTGGCCCAGCCGAGATGAATGGATCCGGAATCCCCAGGCCTCCCCTGGAGATGGGTAGTTGCGCCTGCTTTCGAGCGGGAGGTGCCAGCGATAGATTAAGGAGAGACTCGAGAGTGTTCAGCGTTAACTCGTTCAATGGACGAAGGTCGTCCAATCGCCCTGTCAGATCAGCTCCTCGGAGAAGGTGGGTGACCTTGGTGGCTAAAAACGACGAGCGAAGTAAAAAGAGAGCGCGATGAGCGCCGAGCGGGGTGAGGTTGTTAGCGACGTCCTTTAAAACGTTTTGCTATTTTTCGAGAGCGCGTGTGAGACCCTGTGGTCGCAGGGGGACTCCCAGAAGCTCCAGGTCGTGGTCGAGGGTGATCTTACAGCCCGGCAATAAAGCTTCAAGGGGACGGAGGTCGGGCGCCTGCGCCGTAATGAACATTTCGCACTTCTCGGGATTCAGCTCCAAGCCAGAAATCTGGCGAAATTCGAGCACGCGCCAGACATCTGCAGCGACCATGTCTGCGTCTCCCCCTAGCACACCATCATCAAGGTACCAAATGTTTAGTGAGCTTTTAAGGGAATCGACCAGCTCTTTAATGCTCAGGCAGAACAATGGAGGGGGCAGAGGATCACCCTGTTGCAGCCCCGTGGCCGAGGATATGAGAGCGTCTGGGAGAACCAGGTGAGAAGAGTAGCGGTACGCTTGGTAGACGTAGTGTGCCAACTGGGGGCAGTGCGCCCCGACCGCCTTCAACAGGTGATCCCGTCTTACAGTGTTGAAGGCATTCCTGAAATCTAGCTTTACGAGAACCCCAGGCAGTGAGCGTAAATCGATGAAAGCTCGGGCGGCATGCACGGCGGCCTCGACCCCGGCTTGTGCAGCAAAGCCAAGCTGGTGGGAACCAGTCGCCTCGCGGATCCTGTCTCTGGTTCTATTACAAGCAATCTTTGCGGCTAGCCTGCGCAAGGTGGAGGAGCAAGCGATTGGCCTCACTGACCCATCTTTCTTCTGTATGGCAAAAAGTTTGGCTCCGAGATTATGGGTCGCAGTTGAGGTGGAGGGACGCCCCACAAGAGCAAGTCCACGATTTTGGCTAATGCGCTAGCCAGCCGACCGGCTGTGTCCCCCAATGTTGGAGATAGCAGGTCCATTAGCAGCCGTGGTCGAATGAAGTCAAGACTCCCGGTGGAACTTCGGGCAAAAGTCTTGGCCGCGGCTATGACTCCTTCCCCCGACGTGGTACATGGAAGCAGAAGCCCGGGGGGGGGGGGGGGGGCTGGCCAGTCTAGGTCTGGCGGAGCCGGGGGGTGTTTATTGCGAAGGGCCGCCAGGTGATCTGTGCTGGGAGCCAGGACGTCCGACGATCCGATCAACCTGGCTGCCTCTGAAACGTCACCCTCAGTTAGCTTAAGAATGGTCTGGCGGACACGGTCATTCTTGAAAGTGCGGTTTTTCTTAGCGACTGGGGCTACGACCTCGGCTAGACGCAATCCATTAGAGAATTCCCGCAAATTATGACGAATGATGACGGAGAGTGATTGGGCGTCGTTGCGGGAGGGAGGAAGACGAAAAACCACTGGCACGAACGAGAAAAGCGCATACCACGCGTGTTCGTTGTTATCGGCTATGACACCCGAGAGAACATTTGCCAATGCCTCCGCTATCTGTTTTCTTACGGGTTTCGGAACAATTCTTAACAGTCTTGACCTTTTCGCTACGCCCTGGATGTCTTCGATGATGCGGGCGGTCTGTGGTATGTTGCTATCAACCGGTGTGGGAGACGTTGTGAATGAGCTAAGAGAGGCTGATGGATGTTTGGCTGCTATGTGTCTCGTAAGCCCTCTTCTTGTGTATTGTCCGTTGCATAGGGGGCAAGCTGTTTGCTGTGAGTGTGCCGCCGACCCATTTGATTCGCCGCTAGATGTGTTATTGGGGTCGTGCTGCATCATTATTGCGTTATGCGTTTGAGGCTCTCCAACGTTAGCAAAAGCTGCATGGGAGGGGTTCTAAAGCCTGCACCAAAGCTCTAAGCTGGCCCAGCGGGTCTGATCCGCCTCCTGACATTTATGTTATTATTATTATTATATTATTATTAGTTATTGTTGGTCGGCGACCACCGAGTCCTCGAGCAATTGGAATGATATAAGCAATTTTGTAGATGTTGTATGAGTAATATGTCAGCAATTGTGATACATGTGTACATTGATGAAATGAACCCTTGCTCCAACAACACATACATATATATGTATGTGTTATTATAATTATTGTTGTTGTTGTTGTTGCTGTCGCTGTTGCTGCTGTCGCTGTTGTTGCTGCCACTGCTGTCGTCGTTGCTGCTGCTGTTGTTATTATTATGTATTACTATTATTATGTAGTGTTGCTGCTACTTCTCCAGTGATGACAACGCGGTTACTGGCTTCACTGTGGCAGCCCGCGATAAGTTGTGCAATGACAGTTGGCGCTACTTTGTAGGTTAGCTGTTCCAACATCAAAATTTGATTGAGCAGCCGTTGGAATTCGAATTTAAATGGCAGCGGCGTGCCGCTTAGAGCCTACGGACCGTTACGCCGGTGGTTTCGTTTTGCTTCACCATGACGTGTGGATCTTAACAGCCTCATGGCTGCTCGTGCCTCTGTCGCATGGCCACACACACTACACCAAACTGATCACTGAGTTACAGACATCACTCCGGTAGGTCACTTCCTAGGATAATCATCCTGCATACACACGAATGGGCGTGTTTCCTCGGAGCTCGATGCGCACACGTCCGCACGAAGCTCCACCGTCACACCGAATCCTATATGCCTCCTTATATACTCACAGATTGCCCGCGCATTTAGTGAGTTCCCGCGTCTTCGCTAGTAGGGTGGCGGCATCTTCTATTTGGCGCCATGTATTTACTTTGCTTCGGCATTTCCGCCAACCGACGCTGTCTATGCTCGCGCTGCTTAACGGACACTGCTATCCTACAGTATGCTATAAAACATATTATCTACTGAGGGCATAACAACAAGCATCGTATCTATGGGTATGTAACCATAGGTCCACGGACGCGGAGTATAATCCATTCATTTTGACAAAAACGGGTTGAAATGAACCGGTTGTTGAAAATATCAATAAATCATAGAGATACACATGGACGTTACTTACTATCACAGCGTGTCTACTGTGAAGCAGCAGTTTATTTTTATTTAAGCAAAATGTTTCCCAAATAATTATTTTTAGGTTTTCTAAGGCGTGTGTCCTGGGTTTAAGTTACTGTTAATCTTGACTTTCACGAAATCACTGATTTAAATTAGTCAGCGGACAAATTCTTTAACACCATCATATGCTGTGTCGTAGTCAAGGACATTGACGTTTGCGTCAAACTGTTGCACAGGTCTACGGTATGAATGTTCGATACGCAGTGCCCACTTTTGTTTTCCTTAATTTTAGCAATTAATACAAGTGAGCTACATTAGCTTAGGCGTGATGAGGTGGTCGAGTATATATTTGACATTAAGTATAGCAACTTTAAGAGCTAAAGCTCTACTATTCAAACAGCTGTTATTTGCTCCGAACTCACCAGCGGGATTTTTCGTAGAGTATATTTAAATCAAACCCTGTTTGGTTAAAAGCTCTAGCTGATATTGACACTAGTGGGCCTTTAACTTGGACTTGGCTCACCTTATAGGCGTTTACGTTTATAATTGCATAGCATACTAGTTGCAGCGTTATGCGCCTTCGATATAAGATACGTTTACACACGCCTGTCAAGCGAATAAAACTAAATCAAGCAATCAGTCAAACAATATGTGGCGCAATCACCTTACGTATAGCAGCCTTCTAAGCTATTTTTATGACTTTATTGGAAACTGATTTAGTTTGCATTGCCTGGGCAGGATGAACTAATTTTGAACAATGACGCTAATGCGAATAAACGACAGCAATAGCACCAGTAGCAGCAGCACTGGCAGAACAGAAAGCTACCGACGTCAAGTCGAGTCTGCAGTTTAAAGGACCACACACAAATCGGCTCAATCGAACTCAAATAGCAAAATAGCAGCAGCTTCTGCAGGATTATGCATATGCAAATAGCGTACGCTACGGTCGTTTACTTAAACGCAGTACTGCCCTAAGCTCTAAAACACAGTCCGTTCGTGTGCTAGTTAGATAGGGAGCATAAATAATGGTGCTTTCATACAGATGATAGGAGGCGGTAATACCATACGCAGTGGAATACATGGAGCAAACTGTGGCGGTGATAAGTGGCTAGCAGCCGGGTAGAGGTGATCAATCACATAGAGGCGACCACAGCTTTTGTGGCTAAGAATGTGTAAAGGAAAAGCTGCGTCCATGATAAGCTGCTGGTATTGAAACGATGAACGACATAGCAGTTACGTAAAACTAAACGCTAAAATAAAAACGTGATATAATCACCATCGAGCGAATGCCCACTCTACATAACCATACATCTACATTCTACACTCGAGGGTGGTTTTGGAGGCTTTCCTCACATTATTGCCGAGATTGAGAGGGCGACACACACCCTCATACTTAATAGAAAACTATTAAATTTCTGTCGGCATAAGAAAATTAGGTGAGGTTCTTAGAACGTACGAGACCTTTTGCACTCCCAACTCCCACGGCGTGCTAGAGGAGTAAGTAGGTGCCGTGTTTTTCCTCTTGGTGAATTTCTCTATTCGTCTTTTAAACCCTGTAGGAATAGCTCGGAAGCTGAACTACAGCCCGCTCCAATGCTCTAACGCTCTAAGACCTTTGGAGGAGCCTAGCTAGAGTAGAGGGGGAGCTCCGGGCTGACCACCGTTAAGAGCAGTCTGTTCTGATCTTTGTGTTGTGCTGTGTCAAGTTGCGCCGCCCTGCACGTCCGTTCCTTCTGCCGTTTCGATGCGACCTTTCGTGGTTCCCTCCGACTACCAGGCGGCGCTGCGGCTGATCTTTTCTTGCGCACAGGAGGGCAGGTCTGCCTCAACTCTTGCCTGGTTGGTCGGCCGCGAACAGTCACTTTTCGGTCACCTTCCAAAACTCATAGTAAGTGCTACGTAATAATACGTCTTCAAGAGATCGTCCCGGGCCTTGGGGCACAGTTCGCTCAAGACATAAGAAATGCCACCGCACACCAGGCAGACAGCAGGGCAGACGAGAGGCCTTGCGAGAGGCGGGCCCCTGTAGCATCAATCCACATTGTAGCCCCAAGAGAATCGAGACAGAGCTGCAGCGGCTCTTTGCTGTCCCTGAGAGGTCCCGATCACGGCAAGCGAGCTGGCCACATTACCGCCTCATGCAAGGCTCAGAAGGCTTAGAATACGCCTCTACCGCTTATGCAGATCACGACCGAGACCTCCAACTGCATAGTGTGCGAGGTCCCGGGTCATCGGGCGGATAGTATAGCATGCCCAATGTGCGGGACAAGCCTACTAGAATTGCAAGAGCGAGAGGATATAGATTAACCAAAGCACGCAGCCCCAGCCGGCGCACTACCGGCACCGACGAAGGCCGCACAATCCGTCAGAGACACAACCTACGCCAGCCCAGCTAAGCCGGCGACGCCCCCGCCGTAAGATCATCACCCGGCTGGCGAACGACGGCGCGCGGGACGCCTCGCGACAAGAAAGGCACCTGGTACAGATGGGTTTCCTCCAGGGGTCATAAAAAACAGGCTTGATTAAATGACGTGATTTTAACCTCACCAAACATCAGGAGAGTCGGCCTTATGCTTGCATGGTGCATTGTCGGATAGAGGGCCGGGACGCACTCGAAAAGCTCTGTTAAGAGAAACCCTCGTATTTAAAGGTAAAACCGTTATCATAATAACAATAATTTGAATATATACTCAATGCTGACACACTTTCCTCTGTCACTACTGTGCGCCATCTGTGTGTGCACAAATAGGAGCCGTTTTCAAAATCAGTGTTCATATTATGCACGTTGTCAAAACTTAGTCAAGGTTAGCACAATTTCTAGATGCTTGCTTGTAAAGTACCCAGATGTGTATATTACACTGGAAGGAGCGCCTGCCAATCTTAGAAAGACTTTACCTGTAGGTATCCTATAAATGTGATCTGTGTACCTATTTTCCTACTCGTTGTCTCTTTAATGGGTCAAAACATTGGTGCCTAGGCGCAGATTCAGTGGGCTTACATTGCCTACCACGTTGTGATATCCGATCGAACTGTTTAAGGAGCCACCTCTTGGTGACCCCTCGCCGCGCAAACAGAGCACATAAACAACCTTTGTGCTTGGCGCATGGCCAAATGAATACAGCGAAATAATTCACCGTCACTACTTGCGTGTACCCTTAAAAGTATACCAAGATAGCTTCCAAAAATAGTCCTACAGATATCACACACACATATATTCTTCTTTAATAAATGATTTTTGTATTTTATTTGACTGGAAGTACGGTTAAGACGAATTAGCTACATAATTCATTTGCATGTGATTGCAATCCCCGCTTAAAAGTTTTAATATAAATATTTACCGGAAATTAATTAGCTCTGGCGCGAAGGAATGGGATGCGGTGCAAGTACGTAGGGAACTGACGTCTCTTTCTTACGTATCTTAGCCAAAGTAAAGTTTGATGGGCTAAGACATGACTAAATCCACCTCTGACAGCAATGTAGGCGTAGCCGTAATCCGGTGAGGCCGTATGAACGTAAATACGTCTTGTGCAACTGTTCACCGTTTATGACAAATATTTTACTTGCTTATTTTAAAATTACGTTTTGTATATATTTATTATGCAAGGGTAAGTCTTCTATACGGCGAAATTCCATTAACGAACTGCACTGCGAGTTGAATCGATGTCACGTGTCTAACTTTTTGCGTTAATTTGTTTCACAAGGTGTTTCTGGAAGTTAAACTTATTATATTAAAAAAATCACGTCTAGGTGTCTCGAATTACGTCTAGGGTGTAGATCAGCCCAAGCAATCCAAATGTGATCTGTTAATGTGATTTCGAAGGTTGTACTGAATTATGTCTTCATTATCTATGTCGGTATCTCTAACGGAGGCCAGTCAGGTATTATGCACGTTAGCCAGTAAATAATAAATGTATTTTGTAGACATTAGTAGACATTCACCAAAAATACCGATCAACAAGGCGCGCATTCAAACTGAACACGGGTAGCCGATGCGGTCTTGATCCGCTCATAGTCTGAACAACATCGTTCTGAAGCACTTCGCATGTTGACGGCTTATCGTGATATCGACGTATACCTGTATTTCTAAAGGTTACATTTTAGTTTCACATAGGGTTTCCTTTTAAGTACACTACACATGTTCAGAATTATTGACAAAATGTGCCGACTTTACGCTAACAATATTTAGGGGAGCGGCTACGAAAAGTAGTGCTTTAAATTTGGCTGGCCTTTTGACTCAGTTGCTTAGTTGAAATGTTTTCTTAATAGTGAACTCCTCTAGATAATCTGTCTCAGTCCGATGTCGCCCTCTGGCATACATGTACGGCAAAATATTGAGAGAAAATGTCAAAATAAGGATATTCCGCAACGAAATAAACCAATGCGCTATCGTATTGCACTTATGAAGCCACTCTCGTTGAATTCATTTTCTCGCTATTGGAAATACTGCCTACTACATTGTTTAACTCTATGGTTTACGGTTTAATATGTTCGGACAAACAGACGGCGTCACCACTACACGACGCTGGGCTACCAAAGCAATTCGGAAATCTATTATTGCAAAAAAGGCTTGCGAAGTGCATTGGCGTCGGACGCCACCTCCCAAGAGGCTCCATTGTTATCGATTAGCCGTCTCCTTCACCTACTTGAAATGAAAATGAATTATATACTACGTACCTGCTGTCCCCTGTCACGCCGCTTGCAAACACGATTATGTTTTGCCCGTTTCTCTCACCCGTTTTTTAAACATTTCCTGCCACTACCACTATTACAAATAGATGAACAAGTACATCCGGTGCTGCTAAATGTGACAGCGATGGTATTTTTCTTGCTTGACGTGCTGTTGTTGTTATGGTTGTTGTTGTTATCGTCGTTGTTGTAGCTTTTGTCGTTCAGCCTGTACATAGACGCATGCAAGTGGACAGCCAGATAGAAACGCCCTGTTAGGCTATTGGTAAGGCGCGGCCATGACCCTTTATTGGATTTCGCCTCGAGTCGATTTTTCTGAACGGTGGCGCTTGTTGGAGTTAGTGTGTGTGCCGTGCTCTCGTCGGGGCGCGAACATTCGGAACCTTTGGTCTCTGCCAATGCCTGCCAGGTTGGCTAATTTGCTCGGCCATGAACAGGCAAGCAGCCAACTGGCCTTTTCTTATACGTGAGGTTTTGGAAAGTCGTAACGAACATGCGTCACTGACAGCTAGCAGTGACTAGTGTAGGACTTACAAAACCCACTAAGCCCGGATTATGTTCCACCTACCCAGACTCAAAATTGCGCGGCATTTCTCTGGCGCCCTTTTAGCACTCCATGCTCCTTGCTTACGCTTCTCCTGTCTTGACCCGCCCCGCCTGGGCGGTCACCACTCATGTTTCCTTGGCGCCCTGCCAGCCTTTCTTGCCTCGCTTACTCTAAGGCCATCTTGCATTCCATATGACATCCAGGTAGGCCCTGCCCATCTCTCTGCTCGTTCGCAGAATATACCATTCACTCCACCCCCTTGCGTAAGCCTTGCGATCAGGCTTGTGTCGTCAAAATAGAATGAAGGAACGCGTCTATGTTTCCCGCCAATTTCCTAGCTTTATTGCTGCTCATCAGTGTTTTATTTATCACAGACTACCAGCGGGCCTGCAGGACCTTGGTTCTGGCAGCCGCTTCCTTCAGTGAGCTCTCCAGCTCCGTGCGTGCATGCAGCCGCTGTTGCATTTTATGCCGAAAGGGAAAGGCGGATTTGGCGGAGCAAAGAAATATTGAAGTACAGAGTTTCAAGTCAATTAATCGTCCAAGTCAAGGTAGACGCTTTCACCACTGTCACCATCGCCGCTATTTCCTTCTGCTGCGACTCGAGCACATTTACATGATTTTGACAAGTTTCCTACCATATTTCAAGCGTCACCAAATTGTGCCAAAGAACAGAGACGACTATCATTATAATTACTCATAGAGTTCAACTCAGCTAGTAATACAATTGTATAATGCTATGGCAATATGGTTAGGGTATGGCTATAGCAGTATGGTCAGCTGCTGCCAGGGACGCTAATAGAAATGTACTTCAAAGTATCGATTTAGTCCACGTATTCAATAAGTGTCTGATTTTGGCCTGTTGTTATCCAACTGAAGTTTCAACTCGCACTTCGGTACTCCCGTTTCACGCAGCTGTATAACGGCCATCGACGGAAAAGTGACAGGGTCTACAAGTAGCGTGTTAAACAGAGGTTCGTCAATGTGTTCAATGGGGCTGCATATTTTATCGCATGGTTGTTGACTTAAGTAGAGCCGTCGAGTGTCTCTTTTTGTTTCAACGGCACCACTAACGCTTTTAGTAGCCGATATTATAAAAACACAGCACAGAAAGAACCAGCGCTAATGTTAACCTGCAACGACAACAATTATACGTGCAGTTTTTATAGAATGCGGCCAATAAATCGGACGTAAATGCAAGTTTAAGTACCGTAAAATAATGCAATAGGTTTATCCATAAGTTCGCTTCGAAAATCACGTTCGCCGCACTGCGCAGACCCGGGGGAGGATGAAAACTGTTGGGAGAGGACTGTTTTTACAAGGCGCTAGGAGCAGACCGGCGTGCAATACTGTGGAATTCATTCGAATATCTAACTCACGCGAACCGTAACGCTTAAGTGAAAATGGCCGAGTTAAATGTGCATTTTCGGCATTTAATGCAATTTCATCCCCTTAATGGCAAACAATTCAATTCCTTGGAAGGTGTTAAAACGTGTATAGATCATTACTTCACAAGCCAGGACGCCACCTTCTGGTGGGATGGAATGATGAACTTACCCGAACCTTAAACTACGGTAGTTGAACAAAGTGGGCAATACAGCATTCAATAAAAGCGTTCCGTTGTAACGACATGCGTCTTTAAAGAATTGGTGGAAAATCGGAACGGACTTATGGATCAACACAACAGTTACATCTTTGCAAGCACTGGACACCGATACGTGTATGTACACGTACAACACAATATAAAGTCATCTTTATGTAAGCAATATATTACTAACACGTGCACATAAGGTATAGTTCAACATATGCAACACCAAGGAGACAGAAAGAAGGTAAGAAGAACCGTTGCTCTACTAGATCTGCGTTCGTTGTGAATTGCTTATTTGTGACCGTGTTCATTGCAGAAACAATGGTATTAATTATCTCATTAGAAAAGCCGGCTCTACTAGACACCGAAATGCAACCTCTACTGAAGATATATCCAAACGCAGTAGTGACCGCAGCAATTCAGTGCTCTATATGCAGCGGTTCCACTTTTGTCGCCCTAGTTCTCATTCAAACAAGCACAATTCCTACCGCTCGATATATTAGGTAAGTCAAAAAGTTCGTCGGCTTTCAGGATCCACATTTTTGAAATTCCCGCGCTCTGCAGCAGGGCCGCCTGAGAGTGCGGCTGGGTGTTTACATTCAGGAGCAGACCCGTGGCGGCGCGACGGTATACCGGTTCCAACTTTACCGTTTCGTTTGCGGAATTGGCAGCTGTTTGCAATGGAGGACAAAAATACGCATTTTCGACACATTATGTTGTTCTCCTACCGTGAAGGCATAAGTGCAGCGCAAACAACCCAGAGGATATGTGCAGTCTACGGCGAAAACGCAGTACACAAATCCACAGTCGAAAAGCGATTCGCCCGTTTCAAAGCTGGAAACTTCAATCTCGAAGATGAACCGAGGTCAGGACGACCCAATGTTGTGGAGACAGACGAAGTCATAAGCCTGGTTACTTCGAACCCAGGTTTGACCATAAAATAAATTGAAGATGTAACGGGAGTCTCCCACGGAACCGTTTGGAATCGCCTCCATGATGCAGGTTTCTCGTGCAAGCGGAATATCTGGCTACCACACGATCTCAATGATAGGCAGCTTGAAGGGCGAGTCGATACCTGTCACGCACTCCTCCGGAAGAACTCAAATGAGCCATTTCTGAGGAGATTGATAACCGGCGATGAAAAATGGATGTGCTGCCGCACCCAGCTTATAGTCCCGACCTCGCACCATCTGATTATCACTTGTTCAGGTCTCTCCAGAACTCCCTTGATGGCACAACATTTGAATCTTTGGAGGCTATAAAAAATCACCTCACTCAGTATTTCGACGAGAAGGACAAGACGTTCTGGGAGAAAGGAATCATGGATCTACCGAGGCGATGGGCGAAGGTTGTCAAACAAAACGGTCAATATATCATTGAATAAAAATACTGTTGTCTGCATAAATAAGGCTCTTTAAAATCGGGTAAAAAAGCCGACGAACTTTTTGACTTACCTAATACCTCCTTAGATCCCCGGCCAAGGGGTTCAGGTCCACTGTGGAAGCCCGTCTCCGGATTTTAACGGAGAAGAGCTCTGGAGGGCTGTAGAGGGCGCTCTACCCGTGATTCTAAGGGTCCTGTCGAAAGCCGAGCTCCCCAGCAGGTTCTCAAGCCACATATACTGCTTATTGGGCAAGCGATGTTCTATGCATTTTTGTTACGTGAGAAGAAGGAAGACACTAATGAAAATTAAATACTTAAAATTAATACTTCTAATACCGGATGACACATGCACGTAGGTTATGACAGTGGATGCTTCTATTTATGCCTGCAAAGTGTATCAGAAGAGACGTTAAATAAATACTTACCGTGATATCTCATCAAAACTGTTCGACATGAAGGTATATGAATCAGCGTTAACATACGAAACGTAGGAAGAGTCTTAAGGGTGCCCTCTTGGTTTCACCTCTGTAATCACGTAAATACGACCAAGCCTATGCAACACGGCGTTGGCAGTCGCGATCAGATGAGGGCACGTAAGCCAGAAAGTTTCATTTAAATGGTTTAATTAATTACAGCTAGCTCTTGACCGATGCCTGTTGTTGATCGAATTTTCTTTGAGCAACGCTCATCGAAAATAGGCAATACATCATACGGTTAAGAGTCAGAGGCCATGCTGGCACAAGGGCTGTTGAGAAACTCTGCTGCTTAGCAGATAGACTCGCTGGTGCGATCCTGTCGGATCCACCGCATGGATGCCGGCCTTATTGGCTCTATAGAGATGGTCTGGCGGAATCGTTGTAGGTGCGGGCATATGTAGACGACACAAAGCGATGTCGAGTGCAGTCGCTACGACCGACTCTGTACGTTCGCCTAACTAAACGGCAACGCAAGCTTAGGTTTAGTAGGAGTGTGGGCGTCAATTGCTCGGTGTCTGCGCTTTGCGGACACCGCGCTCCGGCCCTAAATAATTGGCAGGTTTAGTTGTTGTGGCTGTTCATTTTTTTTAAAGAGGACTATCTGGGAAATGCGGTTGCACACGCGGGCACCCCGGCAGGGGAGCTCCCTGCAGATGCGGGCCGGTAGTGTGGGGCTCCAACCCACTAAAAACCAGTCATGTCCCCGTCCCCCACACTGACTGGGAACTGCGTTGCGCATATCATCAAACAGTCAGGGGGGGGGAGTCTTCTACTCCTGGCGGGTGTGTTCCCCGGGAGCCACGGGGAGGGGGGGGCGCCGTAGGTAGTTGGCGCTCGTTTTCTTCTGTAGAATGGCTCTGAAGACTTTGGCTGTGGTGTTCCAGTTTAAAAGCGTTTCCGTAATTTTTTTGCAGACGTCGCGTAGGTTAAAATCCGTTGTGTTCATTAGTAACAGTAGAGGTACGCGCTGTTCCGCCCATGCTGGACACTTCAGTGCCGTGTGGTCTGAAGTGTCTTCCGGTCCGTCGCCGCAGTGGATGCATTTAGGACTGGGGGCCTTCCCGATCCTGAACAGGTAGGACTGGAAGTCGCCATGCCCTGTCAGGATCTGGGTCGTGTAGAAGGTGAGTTCACCCCCCGGGCGGTTTAGCCATTCTTTGATGCCGGGTATAACGGCGCGGAGACTGGTGCCAGGGGCACCCTCTCGTAGGGTGGCCCATTCTTCCTGCCAGAGGTCGATAGTATGCCGACGCTCCTCGTCCTTCTTGCGCTGGGGGTTACCCCATAAGCGGCGGCGTTCGGCAGCTTTCAGATCCCAGGGAATCGTTCCAGCAAGGACGAAAGCCGCCGCTGCGCTTACCGTCCGGTACGCCGCGATCACCCTGAGAGCTCCGACTTTCTGGGCCCGACGCAGGCGCGTCCTGTTGACGGCAAGCTTTAGGGTGTCGGTCGGCCAGGCCGGAGCTTCGTACAAGGCGACTGACTCGGCCACGAACATGATTATTCGCCGCTGGGTTTGTCGTGGTCCATGATTATTAGGCATAAGCGGTGCGACGTTGTTTGCTGTCTTGGTTGCCTTCTCCGTCGCCCGCCGCACGTGTACAGTGCCGCGGAGACCCCTGTCTAGGGTGACCCCGAGGTACCTGACCTTGTCAACAAGCGCAATCTCTTGGTCTTCTAGGCAAGGGTGAAGGGCAGGACAGTTTCTCCGTCCACCAAGAGTATGGCCTCGCTCTTGGCGGGGGCGAGGGCGAGTCCCGCCGCTTGCATCCAGCGGGCGACGTCTTTAAGTGCTTCGTTCGCACGGCTTTGCAGCAGGTCCGGTGTCCGGGCCTGGACGGTAAGGACGAGGTCGCCGGCATAGGCTAGGAGGCTGACCCTAGGGGGCAGGTCCTTAGTCGCAGCACGTCGTCGTACGTTATGTTCCATAGCAGGGGGCCAAGTATGGAGCCCTGCGGCACCCCTGCAGTCATGTTAAAAACGATTCCGTGGGACTGTACTGTCCGGTCCTTTAGGTAGTTTGATATAATGCGCCGTAGGTAAAAGGGAACGTTCTTCCTGTGAAGAGTCTCCAGGATGACTCTCCAGGGTAGGCTGTTAAAGCGTTTCGTACGTCTAGTAAAGTAGCGAGGTAGAGGTCCCGTCTTCTTGGCGGGGAGTCGTGGAGGAGTTCGGCCTGCGTCTGGATCTGCTTTATGGCGCCGATTGTTGAGTGGTCTTCGCGGACCTCTGACAGCAGGTCGTTTTCCTCCGCGAAGTCCCGGAGGCGTGCCTCCACGATAGACTCGAAAGCTTTGGCCAGGGAGCCGAGTAGGTAAATAGGGCGGTAAGAGCTGTGGCCTTTGGGTATGAGGACCAAGCTTGCGGCCCTCCATGCGCTGGAAAACGAGCCTGACCGGAGCATCCCGGTTGCCGCTGACGCCACCGCTTCTGGAAATGATTTCATCAGTGTTGTGACCGCGGAGAGCGGGACACCATCTGGGCCCGGTGCCTTTCCCTGTTTGAGGCGTGCCGCAGCGTCCAGCACCTCTTGGAGCGTGACCTCCGGGGGATCCTCTTCCTCCTCCTCTGAAGCCTCTAGGTAGGGGGCGCGGTCGAAGGGTGGGTGTTGAGGAAAGAGCGCCTCGATCGCCACCCGCGCATCTTCCGGAGATATTTCTACCCTGCGCTTGTAAGGGGGGAGCCCCCTGATCATTTTATATGGGCGCCCCCAGGGGTCGTCCTCCAGCTCCTCCAGGAAGGCCCTCCAAGGGCGTTGCTTGCTCCTGAAGATTTCCGTGCGCAGTAGGGCCCGTAAATTCTTGTATACGGCTCCAAAGCGTCTGGCGGCCTCCCCGTCGTGTGACGATTGTCTGCGCCCGGCCCTGTGAAAGGTGGGCGTACCTTTGTTAAGAACTACGAGGTCTTCAGCCTCTAACAAGTCGAGGATTGCGAGCCCCCTTTGACTGCTTCCGGCCGAGCCCCATTCGCTGGCCGCGGCGTTAAAATCGCCGGTTATTACTAAAAGTGGCGCGTCAGTTTGGTTAAAAGAGGAAGATAAGTCGTCTAAAAGCCTGTTAAGGTTGTCAAGTGGAACGTTAGGACTGCAGTAGCAAGAATAAAAGCGTCCGGTGTTTGCGACGTCAACCCATGTAAAACCGTAGCCGCAGCCGTGTCCGGAAATGCGCATCTGGCTGCGATGGTCAAGTACGATGCTCGGAGCGCTGTCGGCGTCTGCAAAACAGTCCGGGGAACGGTTTTCTGCCCACCGGATGTTTGGCTCGCTGAGCAACAAGAGGTCGGCTCCTTCTCTGCTGCTGACCTCCTGGAGCATGCTGTGCGCGCCTCTGCTGCGATTGCAGTTGAGCTGGAGTACTTTACGAACTGGCGTCATTGTCGTTGGTGGGCGTGGCTTGCTTGTTAGATGCCTTCGTTGCACGAGGGTTCAGAGGAGGCGATGTCTGTACCCTCTTGCGGCTTTTTTGGGTGACCAGGGTGAACCCCTCGGCGTCCACGGCGTCACTGGGGTGGTCCTCGTGGGTGGCCGATGCTGGGGTTGGGTTTGGCACTCGTGTTATCGCGAGGTGCGCGGCCGTTGGCCGGGTGTGGCTGTTCATTGGCGTAGAACTATCGCCCCAATGTACAGGTATTAGCCCCGCAGCAATTCATCGAGAATGCACCTGTCTGTCAGCGCAACTCATATGCTAATTTCAGTCATGACATTAGACGCTCAATCGCTTATCGCAATAGCGACTCCAATACTACGGAGCATTGCTTTTCGTGTCTCAGCAATGCGGTAACTCTTGCAGACATTTCCGTTATTTGGGCGAAGCTGTGATTGAAGTAGGCACAGTGTGGCTAGGTTATTCGTGGCGTATGCACGATAATGGCGAATCTGGCGGCGCTGGCTCCTAGATTGCGACAGGTAAAGCCAGTGTTTTCTCTCTACATATCGTGACAAATAAAAAAAAATCTAAAAAGCTAGTTTTGCCTCCGATCGCTTTCGCCAAGTAAAACAAAATACAAGTAAAAACTGCTCGATAGAAAGTACACGCTGAGCTTTGGTCAACGCGCGAGCAATTCGACATGCTGTTTTGTGTTCCTAAATGCTGCTTTGTGCATAGTAAATGTGTTAGCCAGATCAGCTTCAGCAGTGTCAGTAACACGAACAGACCTAATAATGCCTGCTAAAGGAATGATAACCGGAAATTGGAATAATAGGTAAGTTCGTTTTATTGCTGCTGCTGCTGTCGCCGTTTTGCTATATTGATGTAATCGCGCATATGCTTGTTTCTATATAGCTTTTGTGGTGTTTCTGATGCGCAGTATTGACGCCAATATATCACGTGTATGGTGTCACAGATAGCGAGTCGTTGCGGCAGCAGCATGGACACTGACTCTCAGCGGTACATGGCTTGTCGTCTATTCTCAATGAGCATTGCTCAAAGAAAATTCGATCATCATCGGGAATCGAACCGGCGATACCCCGGTGCGTGGCAACCATGACTAGCGCACTAGTCCCCTAGACCACGCCGCTACTTAGGGGCATCTGTCTGAGATCGACGTTTGCAGCAATATGCACACCCCTCATGCATCCTCACTCAACGCCCATAAACAGGTTGAATAGAGCAGATCAAATATCTGACATAGCCTGATTTCACGATAAGGCCTTCCGACTTCAGCACATGTTATCGAGAAGCAGATTTAATTAACTTGGGTTTGAAGTGACTTTATGAGTTTAGGTTAGCGTTTAGGCGCCGTACGAAGAGGTCTTACACAACTACACAACACAGAAATCCGGACAATGGCCTAAGCCTTAACTATTAAAATGCCTGCTAAAATATTGCCATATAGTGGAACGACATCTTCGTGTGTGCGGCAGGGTTACGTTATGTGAATATCCTGCACGTTTCACGGGTGATGTGTTGTCCTGAAAGCCTGCAAATGTAGGATTTGCTTCAACTATAGCGATGCTTTATCGGCCAACTTGACGCACCCATATCAGCAGCAGTTAGTCGTATATGTGTTGGCAGCCCCGATACAAACACGTAATTAATTAAGTATGCATTTCATCATACAATGTGTAGACAGTTTACTCAGGTTTCACATATTGACAGTACGGTCTCACAATATGTTATTAACTTTGGATGATAGGGACGCTCCGCAAATTTCCTTACACAAATATATGGTAGCGTTCAATAATATGCTCTCTAAACAGCTACAAACACATCCTTCAATATTTAAGCAGTTTGCTCTTTAAACATTTGTGATGGTGGCATTCGTTGCAAGTTATTCGGCAGATTAGCGAGCGGCTCCTTGCCATGGCTCTTTTCCATCTCCGTGAGCAAAAAGCCAGGCCATCAGTATAGTAATCAGCTACAAACTTTAAATTTATTATCTCTCTTTAGGCTCTTGTAAGTCTAGAATCTCCGCTGTAAGTTTTAGGTCATCAACAAGTGTACTCTCCCCGCACGCCCCTATGGCATGCAATGCTAACGCGCTGGAAGCTTTAATACACGGTTAACATAGCAGGTTTTTATCGCTCAGAGTCAGGTATGATGCAACTGTAGAATTTTAGTATGTTACTACAGGGAATGTTTTGTAGTTAACGTAATTCATAGCGCTCTGTAGGCACGCATCACTCGCATTGCTTAATAAAAACATTGCAGGCGTAACTTTTATTTGTATCTCCTCGATATGTCTGCTAAAAGGAAAACTGGAGGAAGTGTGACGCCTAGATACGAAAAGTGTCTAGCTAATTTAAGTGTTTCTCCATATACTGCTCGACGATTATCTCTAGCCGCGCACGAGCCTTCTTTCCTAAAGCGCAAGACATTTGACTTCTCTGCGTTAATTTTGGGCTTGTTTTTACAGCAATTCTCAGTTTCGTTATGGTACAACTGTTGTTGATTACGAGATTTTGCAAAAATTAGTAGATTGCCGGCATAAACTGCAAAATTGTACTTTAAGGTTAGGAAATAAATCTGCAAATCTAGTTACATAGAAGTAAAAAGAAAACATTTATAGATACCACATTCCGTAATGGCTCGATTTGCTCTGTAGACCTTCACTGTTGAAAAGCGTCAAGTAGATTGACACTCAACGACTGTGTGTAAAAAACAGATATTACTCATAGCGGAAATGAATCCGACTGATCGTCCACTCACAGAAAGAATGAAAGTTAAAGTCTAGCAGCTTAAGACGCAATATGGTATTTTAGCTAGGTAAACATGCGAGAACCTAGAGGACATGTGTACACTCAAAATATTAGTTCTACCCTAGCTTACATTTTGGAGAGATTGATATTGTTTTGTTAACTGCCTTTGTTGAAAAATATATGTAGAGGATAAACTAAGTCAGCAAGTAGCACTGGTATTTCTGTACTTTATAAGCTTTAAAATGTGACGTTAGATACCACGTATGAGCTAACCTCAGTGACAAACTATAAGATGGTCAAAATTTAAGCGAGTACTTTAAACCTAAATAGCTTGTTTCACGCAAGAAGGATTTTAATATTGGAGATCACGAATGTATAACAGAGTTTATTTAAATTTAAATTAAGCACTATAAATACACGGCTAGGTGTTGAAAGCTGCTGTTTTTTTTCAGCGATCCCACTTTCCATCGTAGTCAAAATTAGCGTGGAGGTGAGATTATTAGTAGTCAACGTCAGAGTTATGTGTGTATATACAAACGCATTGTATCTTATTTCATTACATTTTTCATTTAAGTCGAAATAAGTGCGCCAAAGGCAGTGTATATGTTTCGACAGCGTTGCTGCATTCAAGGAAAACGAACTCCAGGTGAATTAATTACCGCCGCTACTATTCGCTCGATTCCTTAAGGAGTACTTAACGAATATATGCCTTGGAAGGGATGAAAACGCCACTGGTTGCATCCAGGGCCCACCGGCAGCGGGTTTGGGCGTAATTAAATGTTTGGAACGTATTGTAGAACCAAATTAAAATACACTCTGCCTATCGGTAAACCGTCAGACACCTCTTGTGCAGGGTGGGATCTAACGTTGCGTTAACGTTTGCGCTAAGAGTGTTAGTATTTGAATAACCTACAATTAACTCTAGTTAGAAGCATGCGTCGTTCAACTTCTATAGACAAGCCACGCTTAAGTTTTTCTACTCTACTTCACTCGGTGCCCCTACCTTTTCTCTGCCATTACTTTTCTCCTACGGAATGCGCCCACGATAGCAGCTACCTCATTCCAATTCTTATTTGGTCTTAATTTCACCTGTACAGCAGAGTCTTGTAACTATGCGAATGCTACAGATATTAATCTGGGCCTTTCTTATCTTAGTCAGGTAAGCCTTGAAGCTTCCCATACTTCATTTTACGGTCTCTAAGGTCAATGCCTCGAATGAGCTGGCGCCCTCGTCAATGCACTCTTCAATATCTCTCTATCTCTCTCTCTCTCTCGCTTATTTAAGGCTGACTGTCGGTTCGTTATATTTCCATTCTTTCAAGACCATGGCCTTAGTGTTGTGTTCCTTGAACTTCATGGCCACAGATTTATTTATGTATCTAAGTAATTTTACGTGCACTTATTTTCATTGCTGCACAATAAAAGGGCCCGGCCGACTACCGTTTGATACTCGCCCTGGCTAAAAACGTGTCTCTGAATATTGTGCTACAATCTGTGTTGGCCGTAATCACACAGAAGGCGGCACCGGCTTTAAACTTGCAAGTTGCTACGTCGGAACTATAAAAGAGGCGAATCCTTTGGTTTTACTACTAAGTACTAGTTTCTTGCAGCTCGCGTCGCTATTGGAAATATGATCCAGTGTGCGGTGCTGTGTTCTGGTAGTATTTCCAAAATTACTATTCATATGCATTCACCGCCGAGTCTTTTGTCTCGTAAGTTTTCAACGAGACAATGTAAAGGCAAACAAAACAAAGGAGAATTGAGAAGGCCTTCCGAAAAAATCTTCGTCTTGAATAATTTATTATTCGCTTGACATGTATACCTAAATACACATGCATAAATACCTTGCACCTGGCCTCACATACTTACGCGTGACGTTACCTCGTAGGAAAATGCATCGTGCTAGGGCAGCTGTCCAGCGCCGTACGTCCAAGTCGATTCGCTTTGGGAGCTAACGCAGCTAAAACAGAAATGGTATGGGGACGCAGCTAATCCCTGGGATGCTAATTAAGTGACAACGCAGCACAAGAGCCAGATGGACCGGCGCTCGCTACGGAGCTAGGATAGCTATATTGCAAAGCAGGTTCACGACATGCAATACAACTGCCTAACTTTATATAGGAGCATAGGCATACACTCCGGCATGTGGTTTGCACAGCCCATATCGAAGCCGAGGTAGATGAGAAGCCGAGACTAAATCAAACCGATAAAATTGGAGTATTCGAAGTTTAAGAGAGCAGTAGCAAAAACATGGCTATGCGCGCACGATCAAAACCCTGCAAGTTAAATAAATATAATGTTCGTAGACCATTTTGTCGGGTTTCATTGATAATTTGCTTTGCGTGACTGCTGTTTAAAATTGTTGTTTGTTTAATAAAATTTCGTTCTTAGAATCAACCTACAACGCTGGGTTACGCAACTTATGCATTGTCGCCCGTCTGTATTCCCGCTAACTGTATTACATTGAGTCAAGAAACCCGGAAAGATTTTGTCTCGCGAATATATATATATAAAAAGTAGTATGCAATAATTTGATTTTCCGTATAAAAAATGATTACTGAGCTGCTCGCTACTGATTCATTCCGAACTTGTCTACTAGGGTAGATATTAAATAAGCGGCAAAGGCACGTAGGTTCGGCATTGTTCACAGCAGTAAGTCGACGTATATGACATTTCTAGACTAAGCAAAAACGTCTGACCTAAAATGTATTATGACAATGCGACAGTGCCAGCCATATAAGAAATCTCAATATTTCAGGGCAGAGGGATCACGACTAGACGTGCAGAGCAGTATGACGAGAGATTTACTCTCTGGTACGGCCCGCTCGAAAAAAAAGGCTGGAACGCGAACTCTGATTTTGTGGAGGCCGTTATGAGAGCGAGGACAAAGATGACACAGGAGCCAACCAGGCTTTCAGCCTTCAGATTGCTGGCTCTTTCACATGCACTGAAGTTATACCACACAAATCCGGGTCATGTAGGTTAGGGGACCACTAGGTTTTTAGTGAGTTTAAGAGACTATGTAGACCAGAGGGTGTGCATTGGGCATTTTGTCTCTGGCCCACTGTAAAAAGCCGTGTAAGAAAAACTAGAATCGTATATTTGAGAAGGCTATTACTGTTCGATGTGCATTGTTTGTTTGCGACGAAATACGCTGGCTTTCCTTTGGTTTATATGGGCATAATCAGAAAATGTTTTTATCTTTCGCGGCAAGTTCAATAATAGCCTTAGTGCCAGATTTATATTATTTAAGCTTACGCGAATAGTTTAATATAATGCGCAATACGCAGTGCTATGCGCAATGTTGTCGATAGAGCTTTTGCCTGATTATTATAAGTATAACTGTCAGCTACGCCATGCTTGCTGCTGCGTTGAGTCGGTAATTTACCACTACACGTAGTAACTTCCAAGACAAAGGCATCGCGCACACGGAACATGTTAACATGTTTGCACGGTAAACATAACATTTTGTTTGGATACATTTGCAAACACGGCAATCAATGCGGAAAATAATTGTCCTCTCTACCGGGGCCGTCTCATCTAATTTTTAGCTGTATATATATATATATATATATATATATATATATATATATATATATATATATATATATATATATATATATATATATATATATATATATATATATATATATATATGCAATATGAAGGATGTTGACACACTCACAAGAGCGGGCAGACACGGGCGATAGCCTTTTCTGCAAAATTACCTGAATAGTTATAATTGTTTGAATTTATGTAATAATGGAAATTCCAAGCTCATTGAAGAGTTATTGAACTTAAATAAATTTGCCGTCCGGAGAAGACGGTCCCATAAAAAAAAACATATATATATATATGAAAAGGGTGATATGTGTACACACACTTATCAAGCGAATAAATCAATCAATCAATCAATCAATATATACATATATATATATATATATATATATATATATATATATATATATATATATATATATATATATATATATACATATATATACATGGTGTTCCTATTTGTGTATCCAAAACGCTAGATTATGGTCAAACTCGGTGAGAAAATCATTTTTGCCAATGGAAAGGGGGAGCGGAAATGCTCCGTATAGGAGTGAGATATTTTTTTAATTGTTGTTTTAGGGGGGGGCTTTTCCGACATACGTTTGCAAAATGCATGATTGTGAGAGAACGCATTCTTCCGAGCACACCGGCGCATTCGGGAGAAAATTCTACATGCAAATATACCCTGACCTAAGCGAGCGCAATGACTATTGTGATATTAAGAAGAGATTGCAAAATTATAATTTCACTTTTGCATGTTTAAACTTTAACGCCCAGGTTTTCAAATTGTTTTTTTATTACCCGCGCAAAACTAATACGCTTCAGACGAACGTGCATTTCTAGTAAATCATTTTGGTATCAAATTGGAAGAGCTGGCATCCGTGGTTGCAGAGTAACTCAAATATACCTAGGACCATATCGGGTGTGAGTGCACACATGCAGCTACTATATTCGCCTTCTTTGTCAATCAAGTCACTCGTCAAACCTGTAGAAGCTCAACAAAAGATTTATTTTACTTTAAATATTGCTCGAATGCCCGCCAGCCAATAAGCACACTGAGCTGTGTGTCTGTAAGATAGCAGCCTTCGTTAAGCAGCGCGAGCATACATAGCGTCGACTAGAGCAAAGGCAAAGCAAGCTAAAGCCATGGTAGGAAATAGAAAATGCCTGCACTTCAGTAACAAAAACGCGGAGGCTTACTAAATGCTCAGGCAATTTATGATACGGTGACACAACGTATCAACAAAACAGCTCACTACTGGCGCTGTCGATGTCGACCGAGCATCCAATCCAACGTACACCTCGACGACTAAGGTACTGTCACCAGCCAGAACATCAACATCGTCATAAATAACTCTGTAAAATGACACGACAGTCGACCGAGCACATCATCGAACGTGCATCTTGTCTTCCGAGAAAAAGAGAAGATCCGATTCCATCGTTTAACATTGTTACTATACGAGCGCTACAGCTTTCCTTGAGTGAATAAATAGGCCGAGGAAGCATGGCCTAACATCCATTCTCTGCTCGGACTGCGCTACGCGCTAGACGTACGTCCTTTGTTTTCGGTCATCGTTCGTAAGTCTCTCGTAATCGCCTAGCTGAGTCTACATTATCCAATTAGTTCTATTACAAAGTGCAGGCGCTTGTGCCACGTGTATCGTGATGGACCGGTTCACAAATGCCGAGAAAGCTGACATGCATTTTATGTATGGTAAAGCACACGGTAACTCAAGTCTTGCACATCGGTTGTACGCAGAGCGTTTCCCAAATCGACGGATACCTGGCAGGAAAATGTTTTCGAGACTTCATCGTTTGCTCTGCGAAACTGGATCATTTCAAGGCCGTCAATACGAAGCGGGACGACCGCGGACAGTGAGAAGCCCAAATACGGAGGACCACATTGTTGAGCAAGTAATTGCGTGTCCTTCTGCAAGCATTAGGCAGGTGGCTAGAAGTGTCGGTGTAAGTCGTACCACTGTTCACAGGGTGCTAAATGAATCAGGGCTACACCCATACCGGCTGCAGCGAGTTCAAGCCTTGCGGGATTCTGATTACCAGCCACGCATTCATTACTGTCGCTGGTTTCTGCAACAAGCCGCGGCCGATGTGGAATTTCCTGCTTTTGTTCTTTTCACCGACGAAGCGACCTTCACGCAAGATGGTGTGTTCAACGCACACAATGCGCATTGGTGGTCTACGGAGAACCCGCATATGACCCGCCTGCACAGACACCAGCATCGGTTCTCCGTGAATGTCTGGGCTGGCATTTTGGGCAACTATATTTTCGGACCTCATATACTTCCAGATAAATTGAATGGACCAACATACAACCTGTTTCTGAGCACAACCCAGTGAGAACAATTGGCAAACATTCCACAGAGTGTTCGATCGAGAATGTGGGTCCAGCACGATGATGCTCCAGCAAACAACGCCCTCTCGGTACGGAATTATCTGGATGAGACGTTTGCTAATCGCTGGATTGGCCGAGGCGGTCCACAAGCTTGGCCGCCGCGATCGCCTGATCTGTCCAGTCTTGACTTTTTACTTTGGGACCACCTAAAGGATCTAGTCTATGCAACTCCCGTTGAGTCTCCTATGGATCTGATCGGCAGAATAGTAATTGCTGGTGGAACCATTTGGGAGACGCCTGGAATCTTTGAACGCGTGCAACGCAAGCTTTGCCATCGATACCGAATGTGCTTATTGGCTGGCGGGCATTCGTTCGAGCAATATTTAAAGTAAAATAAATCTTTTGTTGAGCTTCTACAGGTTTGACGAGTGACTTGATTGACAAAGAAGGCGAATATAGTATCTGCATGTGTGCACTCACACCCAATATGGTCCTAGGTAGAGTTGAGTTACTCTGCAACCACGGATGCCAGCTCTTCTAATTTGGTACCAAAATTATTTACTAGAAATGCACGTTCGTCTGGACGTATTAGTTTTGCGCGGGTGATGGAAACATTTTTAGAACCTGGGCGTTAAAGTTTAAACATGCAAAAGTGAAATTATAATTTTGCAATCTCTTCTTAATATCACTATAGCCATTGCTCGCTTAGGTCAGGTATATTTTTAGAAAATGTAGAATTTTCTCCTGAATGCGCCGGTGTGCTCGGTTTTTCAATTGAAAAATGCGTTCTTTCACAATCGTGCATTTTGCAAACGTATGTCGGAACAGCCCCCCCCCTTAAATAACAATTAAAAAAATGATCTCACTCCTATACGGAGCATTTACGCTCCCCCTTTCCATTGGCAAAAATTATTTTCTCACCGAGTTAATAATTAACCATACCCTAGTGTTTTGGACACACAAATAAGAATACCCTGTATATATATATATATATATATATATATATATATATATATATATATATATATATATATATATACATATATATAACATAATTGTCACATAAAAGGGTTTGTGGTACAGTTATTATGGTCATATATGTATTGTTTTTATTATACGTATTTCTGAAGGAAAAACGTAACTTATCGCCAAATAAGCGAGTGCTATTTGGCTATCCGCCAGGCACACAATCCGTTCACGAACTTATCGCGGGCCACGGATTTTGGAGTGATTGATCGCTGACTCGTTGGTCTATTGAAGCGTACATCAAAAAAGTGTACGTACCAATTCACACTTGCGTAATTGACGTAGAGCAGATATGTTGCCTTGCAGAAAAAGTGAGTCAATACTAGGAACAACGTCACCTAAACGCTTTGAGGGCACCTGATCCGCGGGCGTCTCAGGTACGTATCTTGAACGCCTTCCACTAACTTTCTGTATTTAGACAGATACGGTTCTCAGGCAGGAGAGCAATCTGTGTGTTTGGAAGAACGAAAGATTTATAAAGGCGAATGTACACATGAGGAGTCATTAAAATGAAACAGCGGAAGTTGGGATTTGTGATGCGCAATGATGGCCCCACAACCTTGGTAATGTTAAGGCTAAAATTAAGATCAGGCGTAATATATTTACGTATGTCCCGTGTATAGGAGATTGTTGGTAAAAGACAGTTCTTAATTGTATAGTCAAAGTCAAGTGCACCACTTAGAGAAGGAGAGAATAATGTTGTTTTCAGAAAACTGTCGAGCAATGCCGTCGACAGCTGACTGCAGAACAGCATGGGAGCCACTAGAGCAAACAGGATAATAAAGTTTTAAGTCATCTGCATATTGAAAATATTTTACTTCAAAAGGCAGGTACTTATTTATGTCTAGAACAAAAATTGTATATAGAAGGGAGGATAGACATCTATCTCCCTTGAGGCACACCAGATAATGCAGGATATGGTCGACTAAGTTTGTCACTAATTTTTACTTCAAAGTGAGGGTAGCTCAAAAAGACCGACACTCATTGCACTGTACATGTGTAGATATGAAGATGTTCCCATTTGCGGAGCAGAAGAGAGTGATCTACTCTGTCAAATGCGCTATTTTGCTAAAAATAAACGTAGGGAAACGTTCTTCAAGCATTTATAAACATACCATAGTCCTGGGTCATCTCCAAAAGCTGTGTACGTGCAGACCGATGGGTGGTGAAGCCTTGTTGGGCAAAGTCACCCTAAGCGGGTTGAAATTAAAAACTTATTTAATTGGTTAACTAAAACTATCTCAAAATGCAGGATGATATCGAGCATTGCGAAACTAAATGGTAGTTTTCAGCATTCGTTTTTGAGTCGTCTTGTGGACAGGGGTGTTAAGACTAACACTAAAAAGATCGGGCACAGCGCCGTCGTTATAAGATCTTTTAAATATTACGATTTTTTTTTAAAAAATCGGTGGAATGTTTTCAGGTATAAGGCTAGTCTTTGCTGTAAGACCGGGGGGAAGTGAATAGATTATACTTTTTTTATATATGTTTTCTTTATAAAACCTTGTATGTTAGCACCTTGGAGTGAACAATTGTCTCCGCGTGAACGTGTAGTTACGGGTTCTCTAATCCAGGATTAGCTTGGTTTGACAATGTGTCCCGCAAAGATGCTACAATTCCTCGTTAAATGTCAAGCGACAGCCTCTGACGCGAAAAATCTGATGCTCTCGAGTCTCCCGTGGAAAGGTTAAGGCTTCTGCCCTCGCTTAATCAACATCAATGTAAGCGGGCGGCCTGGTCCTCCCACTGTTGGCAGATCCAACGCTTTCGACTTAGAGCGACCTACACTAGCAAAAAAAGTCCTAAAAAATATTTTTACCAGGTGTCCTAGCCGGTTTGACGAGAATTGAGGAATGGCGTAGATTTCGTTAAAATAAGATTTCTTTTTAAATTGAAGTAAAAAGAGCACACTTATTGGTTTTCTTTTGCCCATAAACTATTCCCAACAAAGATATTGTAAATCGATCCAACGACTCCGACACAGAAAGACTCGCAATAGCACAAAATATATAAAACAATGAAAAAGAGATACATATATATATAAAGCTTTTTAACCTGCCTCGCCCTCGACTGTATTGTCATGGTGCTGAGGCCACGCAGGTCAGTTTCAGTGATGAAAAAGATAACACATTCGCAACAGTAGATAATACTGATAGTTATTTTGCTATTTACAATATGCTTACCAAAATCAAACAACTACTCGCTAAGTGCAGCCTTACTCTTGATTTAATTCCATCCATATTTTTATAAAAATTGAATTTCTCTCAATAATTTCGCCGATATTTTATAAACATGTAGCGTTTGTGATAACTGAACCCCTTTTTATATTTAGTTAGTTAGTCTTATGAGGATGGCATTGTGCCAAAAAATCGGCAGTCAGTCGTAACTCCTGCGAAAGGTCAAAAGTCAAATACAGATAATTATAGACTTGTAGCTCAATCATCAATTGCATGTATCTCTTTGAAAAACTGCTTGTGGATCATATTTCTAATTTTCTTCAATCTAAAGGCTTGTTGGATAAGAAGCAACATGAATTTACTAAAAGCAAATCCACGGCAACTCAACTCGTCGAAATCTTACCTGTAGACAGTTCTCTGTTCGCGTAAACAATAGTTTTAGTGAGTCGGGTGCGTTCCCCTCTGGCGTTCCTCAGAGATTAAGCCTCGGCCCACTTTTATTTTGCATATTTACTTAAGTTCTTAAAAATACTATCCCCAAATCGATAACATTCAGCTAATGATATGAAACTATACGGACCTTGCAACGCCACCAACGAAAAATAAGTACTACAGGTTTCTAAATAGTGTGTGAATAATGAAATGCTTACTTCAGTGCCGAAATGTGCAGTATTGTATTGAAAAGAAGCCAATAATTATATGTTACATGGGGAGTTTATCCATATTTTAAATAGCGTCGCATCTCATGAAATACATCAAACTATTAAAGCATTCGTCAAAAATCGGCCGCCTCATGATTGTCATTTTCCCATTCCCGATGTCGGATTTCCATGGTGTACTATATTAAGAGATGAAGACGTTAGCAAGGATCTGTACTTGGTGTTGTACGATTTGGTGAACGAAAGATGGTGGTCTGAACTAGGTGAATATATGTATGCCGTGTACGTTTATACAATACTTGAGCTAGTATCGGCCAATCCACTAATCCCCGAAAGTAGCTTCGTTGTGAGCCTGCAGTGCATCTCGTTGTGTGTTGGTGCTTTAGTACTTTATTTTTCCTCGTATGCTTTACTTTCGAAACCAACAAAGGACTAAATCGGCACCGATTCCAATGCATACCAATTGAAATGGTATGTTTCGCGCCAGGATCAAATCTGCAACTCCTATACCAGAGTCGCCAGCTATTTTCACCAGTCAATTCCGTCGACGGGATTGCCTCCCGTTGCTGGTTCTACTTATTAAGTTATTATCCGTTCTGCTGATTAGAAAGCTTCGACTAAAGAGCATATTTTTCAGCTTAGGTCACAGCAAGTCCGTATGGACGGGTTGTGGCAATAGTAGTCGTGCGTTCCCCATAGAAGGCAGCATATAGCATGACGCTATCGACTGCTGAATACCGGGAAACGACGCCGAACGTCGGTTTCTTCTCTACTCTACGGGAGAACTCTTTGCCGTTCTGCTGAAGCTTTGACAGCTTTTTTGCTGTATAGCGCACATGAGCTGTTCCTGTGACAACCTTATCCAGGATCACGCCGTGGTGCTTAACTATAGATGCGTTTCCGGGTAGCTTTTCAGGCGTGGGCTTTGATTCTGCTTTTTTGTGAAGCTAAGTCGAAGTCTAGCGTGTGGAGGTAGCGTCGGATATACGCCAAGGTTCCGTTAGCTGTTTCTTCGAGTAGACCCTCACGTCACGGGCGGTGACGATCAGTGCCAGATCGCCTATGCAGGCGACCGAATATATATATATTTATTTATTAATCGTTCGTCTTGACAGATATTCGACGCTACTCTACACGCTAGGCCTCGACGTGACTCCACAAAAACGGAAGCAATTATTTCAAACGGTCTGAAGCGCCCTCCCTAGAATCTAAGCTCGTGTATATATATATATATATATATATATATTTATACACTTATGTTATGTAAGAAAGTTAACAACCACTTTGTTTCAAGCTAAATGCAAACAAACAACAACTATGGCTGACCATCCCGTAATAAAACTATAAAATTCGCTCGTATTCTTAAAACGACAGTTTACACTATTGTTCTGCGTTTACGGGTATTTTTTTATCAATTTTTTTGGGCGGGGTATTTTTTTTATCAATTTCTTTGGGCGATGCTTATTGATATTAGATGATACCATACACCGCTGGGAGTCTGCGGCCGTGCTGCCACACGAACTGTTAGGAAGCCCTAGATATCTCAACATGTTCGGCCCTCGGTATATTGAAAATATGCCTTGACTTGCGTTTGCATTAAAGATATGGCGGCGGTTGTAAGCCCATAAGGGACGGAGGATGGTCTAGATCTAGAAAACAATCTCCTTAATATGTTTTAAAAAAAGCTAGTGTATCTACAACATATTCTATATATTCCCAACATTAAGGGAAACGTATGCTGTTTTTGAGACTTAGTCAACACGTGCAATGTAATCAATGTACCTGTTAGACTACCGAAAAGTAATAAAAGAATTAATAATTACTTCAATGTTTTGGTTGGGTTCGGATGCACAAGAACAGGCACACGTGTAGAACATAAACCACTTCTGCATCTAAAGTTAAGGACATTTAAATCTGTTCAAATTTTGGCGGACTGCTTAAACCGATCCTATATGCGTTCGTGCGTTAACTATGCGGTTGATTCAATTTCAAGTAGAATATAAACAAATGCCAGCAATGCCCAACCGAGAACCTGCGTCTAAGGAAGGAAAGAACCGGGCTTCTACTCAGTAGGGCGGAAGATTCAATATAGAGTGCGGTCCAGAACTAAGCGAGGCAGTGTAAATTTTGGGACAATCCTTGTACTTCAATATGTGTGCATTATGGTCAAAATTTGATATGTCGTGGTAAAGCATTCGTCGAATCGCTCGCAAATGAGTGTGGTGTCTAGTGAAGGAGACGTGATGGCACCACACATTTTCTAAACAGGTTGAACAGTCACACGCGAAGCTTTTTGCAGTGGAAGTGGGGATACATTCTGTGAAAATATGTTTGAATCGAGAATCCAAAAAAAAAACTCGACAAGACAAACGGGATGCTCCTGCGCCCATTCAGAAGGCATTTGCAGATATTTATGCCCGGTTTCTTCGGGATCGTGTCTACCGGCACAAAAATTACGATATTAGTTATTTTTAATGGAGTGTAAGTGACCTGTAGGCGACGCGTGTGAAAGGTCGCGCGGTCTTGTTAAAGAACGCATGACTAATCGTCTGCCAGAGCATTTTTTTTAGAGGTTTAGGAAAAATGCATTACGCACACCCAGCGTATGGCAGGCCTGGGTGGAATGAGCAACACCCGGTGGTCTGGGTAGTGTGGGACTCCCCGGTGGTCTGGGTTTACCCACTAAAAAACCTTGATTGATGCGACTCCTTTATTAAGAACATAGCCGTATGTTGCTTGACAATCTCCATCCCCGAACTACTGACTGTTACAATGTTTTTTCGTTGAACATCTAGTAACAGTCGATGGTGATTGATGTAAGAGAAATGCTCGTATATTAATTAACTTTTGAAGGCTCCCGTGCATTTTCAGTACCTCGACCACTTAATATTCGGCACTGAGAAACATTACATTTAGATTCTGTCCTGCTTTTGGCTTTGCTCCTGACTGTTTCTACTTTAAACTCTCGGTGGCAAGTACGCTGCAAGTGACCTTTCCTGATACCTTTATCGTAGCTGAAATTCAGCTCGAAAAGTGTATACCTTTATCACCAGTACTAGAGCGCTGCAATTGCAACGACCTCACATAATGTAATTCAAACGGTGCGCTCTTTCGTAACTGATTTCTGAACAGCTAATGTAAGCCCTAATTAGGGCAGTAACCGTTGCCCTCTCTGTCTGTCAGCTGTTTTCTGTGCTTTCTCGTTATTGCCGCAGGTCTTTATCTATCAAAGAAAACGGAGCAAAACTTTTTAATGGAGTACAACTTCCCGCTCGAGTTCTCACTCATTTGCTACGTTATAGACTAAAAATACGTGACCCCTAAGGACTTCCCTTACTAGCCAGTGATCCGGACGTTTGGTAACTTGACCAAAGTGAAATCAGAGCCGTACTAATACACTCGAGCATACGAGTTATGTTGATAACAGAACATGTTGAAACACCGGTAGACGTAACATCATAATATATTGAAATGCATTTTTACATTAGAAATACACAGTAAGTGGCAACGTTAAGCACAAGTCATTAGGGCAACCTAAAACTAATATATTGCAGGTACACGTAGGTTAATACACGCAGTAGTCTAGAACGGTACAACAGCAATGCTCTACATTTCTCCAGTAGGTACTTCATATAGTTTTGAATGTGTTATGCAATTAAACTATTATATATCTTATATAACGCTTGGCGGAGTGAACGAAACCAAAACATTTATTATAATATAAAATTCATAAAACTGTATACGTGCATGTATTCTATGAGAATTCATTTTAACATTATGTTGAGCGTGCATAGCAACAAACAGTATAAACGTTTACGACATCATTGCTAGTTTCATAAACGAGATAACTACGGGCCAGTTATTAGCGTGAGATTCTGCACATAACAATTCACATTATTTACAATACAAACTATCATGCATACAAATATAATTGCTGGGTCAGAGGCTGTCGCTCGACATTCAACGAGAAACCGCAGCATTTGCTTGGGATACATTGGATGTACTGTACCAACCTTGGATTGGAGCACCCGCTGCTCTGTGCAATGTTTCGGTTGGAAAAAGCTTAGTTTTGTTCATACTAACTTGATTTCTATATAAAGCTATATAAGCTATTTTCATATTAAATCATGTTAGCGTCATATTTATAATTCATTAAATGACATTATATAAACATTGCCACGTAAGCTCTTTAGCGTTGTTGGGATGACTAGTATTTTTCGTGCTCTCCTCGATGTGTGCGACGACATTTTTGGCTGACAGAGTCAGTGTGATACTCAACTACTGACGAATTTTCACGTTGGCCCTTCGCATACGATGAAATGAACACATTAATGCCAATTTCGTCCACGGATGTCGACAATATAACTAGCGCCAGTTGTAGGTAAGCATTGCTATAGTACTAAATCCTTCGCATACACAGTGGTATTTATAGTAGGGCGGCGGTCCTGTGTGGGACCCGGAAGATCTGCAACAATAAGAAAGAACACGAACGGATTCAAATTGCCGCTCTGAGCAAAACCAGTTGTCTGGTCTCAATGCCTGGATGCAACGCCATACCGTCGTCTTTTCTTGCTTAGCTAGAATGCAATTTGTCTCTCATTTCTATTAGAAGATACTTCTGGAACACCAATCTGAGCCAACGTGAAATACACCAGGTTTACCCATCCAGCATCAAACGCGGCGCGGAAATCCTCTACCAACACGCTTGCAAGCGAATAATATTACACGCCGTTAGTGTCGATCTTTGTGCAATCTGCATGCAATGCCCTAACTAGTTCTTCAATGAGCGCATTCTTGTACTTGATATATGATGTCAACAGTCCTGTGAGGAGGCTCGCTGAGAGTTTGTTGACGGAGCTCTTCGTATGTGCTGATCTCATATCCGCCTAGAACGAGCTCATCTCATCTCAGGTAGCGCCCGAGTCTTTTGTCTGAGGGTACCGCTATCAATTTGTTTTAACTTCGTCGATTGCCACAGCGATGACAACGATCTGGCCAGGGAGGGGGGGGGGCATTTGCAGGATTGTAAACGATGCGTTGGCGAAGTTATTGGCGTGATGGTGGATGTGGTCTCGGCGGCGGTCGATTTAAACGGATGGCGTCCAGATATACCTGTGTGAGAGCCTGATTTGCAAGAAAAATTAATTAACAGAGTTTTAAACAAGAGCCGGTGCGGATTGTTACACGAAAGATTGTGATGGTATTAGAGACTCCCCCCCTAACTGTGAGCAATATTAGTTTTATCTATAGGACCCGGTTACGGGGGATGACAGGAGGTATGAGGGTTTTAGCAGGTAATACAAAGGCTGCAGGTTTTCGGCGACATACAACATCAAGGCTTTTAACTAGTCTTTGACTATAATGGCTTTTGACTAGAACAGTACCTCAGCGCTTCAGTCGAACCCATGTTGACCAATAGCAAGGCAACGTCGCCTTAATTAATCAGGGCAACACACATAGATACAGACGTCCTTATAGTTGCTTAACGACGACCTGAATAGCAACAGATGGCTGTTTCGTACGTACTAGCTATTAACGTGGGTAACGATGTCGCACTAGAGTACAATGCAGCAGGAAAAGAAACGAAGGGGGGACGGGACGGCGAACGGTAATCATATCACAAATCTACCATTATGACACCTACAAGATCCCTGTAACGTGTGCATTATTGTGTTTGTTCTGTGAACGTGACAGCCCTAATACTAGATTTTACAGTTAGTAAAAGTACTGTCCAGAGAAGTGAATATTGCAGGATCATTTTTTAATGGGAACTTTCGGGAATGCATCATGCGCATGCGCCGCTGGCAACTACTAGTAACGAGTGTGGGACTCACAAACTTACTAAACCCGTGCTCTTCCTCATCCCTCCAGGTTTGGAAATGTGTGGCATTTAGACATATCGCAGGGTCCTAATGCTTGCAAACTGTTCTCAGTGCGATTGTTTCTCTGCTTGTTCACACGCAATACCTCTTGTAAAGTGATGTCCGATTATGCATATAAGTGTAACAAGAAATAGTAATTTCATTATAGTGCTTTACATCTTTGAATCAAGACATTTACACTGCAAACCGGACGACAACTATTGAAATAATAAAAACAAAAAAAAACAGAGATAACCGCGGCTATGTAAACTATGTAACGGCTAGGTAGGCTATGTAAACAACTGAGACTGTATCTGTTATCACTGAAACGGGCGGAAAAGCGATTACAGACAGTAAGAAGATAAGATCACGAATGGCCGCCTGGCCCAGTAGACGCTATTCAGCAGATGCAACAGCGCGCATAGCAGCTCGTCGCGTCTCAGACAACTTGTTTATATATAAATATATATTGCTTCTTCAGCTGATGTCCCTAGAGTAATAATGTCTTGTAAACGACGTCGATGCAATGGACTTCGCTTATCTATGCTAAAAGGAACACATTAGGCAACAGAGGACCGAGTGAGAGAGGGAAAAACTAATAGAGAGAAGACGTTTGCCAGAGAGTGTCTACCCGCTAAATGTATGAGAAGCTCGTTCATCCGTGTCTCTTGTGCGTGTACGCGCCTGAGCGCGTATATATATATATATATATATATATATATATAAGACTAAATTACGGTCTCAAAATTCAGATTTTTGAAGCAGACATGCAAATATAGTACATATCTAGAAAGTGTATCTGAGCGTGCCTCATTACCTACTCGAGTTCTTCAAGGACATACACGTACACAAACATTGCGTCTGATGAATTTTAGCACTAGCTCGATAAAACACTTTGTAGAAAAATACGACAATTTGTATTTCTTTTCAAATATACTTCTAAGCGCAGGCACTTACTTGCAGTCGTATAATCTCGGGAGAGCTTAGTAAAGGTCCGAACAATAGCACAAATATTTATTTCGCTTGGTTGGCGTTATATATATATATATATATATATATATATATATACATATATATATATATATATATATATATATATATATATATATATATATATACATATATATAGTGTATCGTGCCTTGTTATATAATAGTTTTTTTCAATACACGAGTACGAAAATACGTGATAACACTCAACCGTTCGTACTATGTATAAAATTTCTCTCTCTCTATATATATATATTTTTTTTCTCTGGTTTCCGTGCAGATCATTGACGCATATTGATTTTCAACAGAAAGACGAGCTGGCGGTGTAAATAAAATCAAAGTGAACTAGTAACGATGCTGCTGCTTAATGGTAGATAGGCAAGGTGACGTTGGGCACTATAGTCGTATGCGCAGTCAATACGAAAAGATAAGCAGAGTGTCCGCTATCATACGGAAAGAAAGGCAAGAAAAAGAGAGGTAGAGAGACACACGCAAGCTCGCACTACACGAGGAAACAAGGTACGTTATATATTGTAACGATTAGCGACAATCTCTCTACTATATACTGCTTCTACTGCATCTACGGCGACCTGCTGCCAATTCGGATGTGGCTCGTGGCTATCGTGCGACGCTAGCCCAGGAGCGTGACAAAGAAAAATCGTGCAATTCCCACCTGCCGGCGGCACGGCAATTTGTGACTGACGGCCTGCACCAGCAAGGCGGACTCCTAGCAACCAGTCCTCGCTGACTGACTCTGAAATCAGATCAAACGAAATCGTCGTATGTTTTATATGTTGTTGCGGCTAGAGGTCTCGTGGGTCAGTTACTATTGTCATCTGCCGAGGTGTTGCCGGTTCGATACCTATTGTTGATTGCATTTTTTGAGCGATGCTTACTGAGAATAGATGATAAACTACATTGATGAAAGCCAGTGGTCATGTTTGCATAAGGACTGTTGGGCAAACCCTAGATACCTCAGCATTTTATAACAACCTTCTTGAAATTTTTTGGAATTCTAGATATTTCAGCATGTCCGCTTATATGCCGCTCTAAGCGCTCTGATATAAAATAGTGACATGTGCATCTACGTATACATGTCAAGCGAATAAATAATCCATGCGGCCCATTTATATCAACGTTTCTTGCGAGCAAACACATAAGCGATCAAGGAGCGTTAGTATTGACTATCAAGAGCACTCACCTAACACAGTTTCTTTTTGGCACTCAACATCCAAGGATAGCTATAAAAGTTGCGACCTCTGAGACCTGCATACCTTCAAATGTTTTGCAAACGTTTCTTGTCAGTAGTTCTTATAGGCTTCACCTCGTATTGAGGTCTCTGTTGACCACTTCGCAAGTCGCTTATCATCTCCCTGATTTATCCGATCTACTTACACAGTAATGGAACGTGGCCGCTACTAGTGGGGACACGCGCTAGACTAAGAGGTTTAATTAACAGGCGGGCCGGCCATCTCTTTATTACTGCAAGTAAAGATTGCTGAGCCGAATCAGATTCTTATACTGAACGGTCTTTGTGTTCGAATGCGCCCAAAAACGAACCTAAACCTTAAACAGACGGCACTCTCCTGAACTTTCCCAATGGCTGGTCTGTGCAAGTGATCAATAGCGGCGTCATGCAATCCAAGACCTCACTGACATTACTGGATGATTCTTTTGCCACCCAGCGGGAAACTGAGCGGAAGCTTGACCGGCGGCCTTATTGCTCCGTATAGTAAGCTCACAAAGGATCTGAACACTAAGCAGCAGTCGGAAAGTTTCTTTATGACGTCTTGTTGTGCAGAATAATCATCTGCGATGAAAGAAGTAATTACGTTTCGCAGTGGCATGGTAAGGCGATTTACAACAGAGGTGGATGTTAACCAGGTCAGTCAGTTAGCTGCTTAATCTTACCCGTTGTAGTTTAATTATTTTGCACGCCAGGAACAATATCCATGTTGCCTGTGTGGGAAATAGGTACAAATAGCTATATATCAATACTGAGTTTAGACGGCAACTAACGCACTGGGCCATGTATAGTCCATGTACCTGGCCATTTTCCATTGTACAAAAAATGTATGTGTTTTCACTGGATTAATTCAACCTATTATATTTGTTGCTCTGCTCTGTCTATTATTATTATGGGTCTGCTCTGTCTAGTTCGAAATATGATTTTTTTTTGCTTATTCGGTTGCTTTGCATGGCATATAATATTAGTAAAAAAAAAACGTTCCGCGCAAACAGAAGTTTGCTCTTTTCTTGAAAGTTTAGTTAATTTAGTCACCTTTTTAGCCTTGTTAATGCTAAAGGACACAATTCTAGATAAATCGAGTGAAATTGGAACAGTTGAACATGTTGCGTTTATTTGCGGTTAAATTATGTGCGTTTGTGCGATTGGTATTGCTATGGGCTAGCAAGAAAAATATATGCTACTAAGAGCTGACTACCGCTTCCCTGGAGTATGCAGTCGCCCCATCCAGTAATGTCGGTTTCGAGACTCTGCAGCAGACAGACCGAAATGCATGGAAATGCATCGCTGACGGCAACCATACCCACGAATTTGGCAGAATGACAGGCGGTCTGCTCCTGGTTACGGCTAGGTTATGGGCCTGCGTTGACTCGACTGGATTCTCGATGCAGCTTTACTTCAACGCGGATAACTGACACTCACGAACGAGTAGGCGCCTGAATCTGGCGGATACAGTATTCTCTATGATGTGTTTAGCCTAGCCAACTTTCTTGCCTGCCTGTCTCTATGGTAATTCCTACAAACGGAAATAAGAAAAAAAATAGTTAGGTACAGTTCTTTGCCTAGGCAATGCCTCTTCCGCACATTGGCTATTCGCGGATATGTGCTTGAACTGGTGTGGTCGTCAAATTGAATTGGCCTGATAAAGTGCACCGAGCCAAAGCATTTCATATCTGATCGGTGAGAAGAGCGTAAAAGAGGAAAACTTAAATCGATGTGAGCTGAGGCACGTTGTGGGGCTAAGGTTACTAAAACATATTGTGCATATATATATATATATATATATATATATATACATATTAATATACAGAGAGAACGAGATAGTGCAACAAAAAAAGAAGAACCCAATTTAGGCAGCACAAAAAAATGATTACAGTTTAAAAAATATTACGCTTAGGCTACCTTTCCAACACTACGTTTCAGCATTTTATTTATTAAAATACAAAACTTGTATTTTTGGGTAAGCCCAAAAACCACTCCTCACTAAAAATATTTCCAAACAGCGTTTTTGCTAGGTATTTGTTCGACCAAGTCGAAATATTACTAAGTTCCTCTTTTGAGTCAAACGTATTGTTGCAACACGCTGCACTCTTTCGCAGCCTTACTTCGTCTGTTTACAACCGCCTGTCAGACATATCGACAACATGGCCTCATGCCACTTGTCGTTGAAAACAAGTGAGTTTCGTCAATCCGATCATTCATTTGAAGTGGATCACCTCAAGGAACAACAATGACCTCGATGCAGCCAATCCTCCCTCTTTTTCTCTTATCTCTTTTTATCAATTTATCCTCGGAGTTGCCTGGACAGTGGTTTGGAGTATAGCTATATTGAAAACAATGTCCTCCTCTGCCTGCCTCAGCCTACTATAGCACTTTAGGTTGCTTATCATTTCTCGATGTTTTTTGCACTATATCCTCGGCCTAGTTGTTGTACTTGCTAGACAGGATTGTCCCACTCGGCAAAAAATATAAGTATATATATATATATGACAAATGGAGGCGTACGCTATGTTTAGCGCATAGCTCCGTGATAAAAAGCTCGTGTGAATTGACCCAGTGTCCTACCTCTGCGGTAGGTGTAGCCCATGTGAAGCGCCGATGCAGGGCCGAACCATACCGTTCAGTGCCCTGAGTGTCCCGGGTGTCCTGAACTGGAAGGCGCCCGCCCAAAGGACGCCTTACTTGAGATCGCGCAGCGAATTACCCGTGTCGCCGCAGAAGACACAATTCGAGTGTCAGAGCTTGAGCAAATTGTTTCGTAGCTCCGTCCCCGTCCCGCCGGGCAAAGCGCAGGTTGTGCAGCATAAAGTGGCATAGAACGCCAAGGGCAGTTCAAAACCTTCCTTAAAGCTCCCAATTGGTTCAAACTTTATTTTAAATGCTTCTACCGTCACTCGTCCTGTTGGTAAGAAAAACAACAGCAAGAACGCCGCCATGGGCAGCAGACACATTACGCGCAGAAACCGCATCAACACTCGAAGGACGCGCTTTTCACAGAAGTGGCCAGGAGCGCCGTCGATCTCGGTCAGCCGCGCCAGCATCGGAGGGAAGAGAAGGCGGCTTGGCTACAGCGACAACAACGGGACAAACAAAAGGAAAAGCCGGCACCAGAACGTGACGTCACTACGCTACACCCCCGTGACCCAGCTGAAGAGTCAATGGACTGCTGAGGCAGCCAGCTCAGATCCGCTGGACAAAGAAGGCTTCCAATTGGTAACGAGTAGAAGCAAAAGGAAGAGGAGGCTCGCTAGTGAGAATGGTGGATCGATTAACAACATCCCAGAGAAGCAAGAAGGACGCCTGGGGCTGAAGGAGAACGAGGACTCCCCAGAGACACAAGCGAATGGCAGTGGAACAACGCGATACTAACGCAAATAGGAAGCGCTGTCCTCTCCAGGCACGAAGTGCCGACGTATGCCTGAGCGAGCTAACATTGAGCAAACCGTGTGTTGCTTACGAAGGGCTTCAGGCTAACAACGTCCGCGGAACAGCTGCATCGTTGGCTAAACGGGAGGAAATTGAAGTGCGTTATATTTGGAAACTCAAAGTTTCCCGACCGGAATCCATTTTCTGCGTGGCTTTTGATGGAAATGATTATTGTATTTCAAATAGCGCTTTCTGGACAAAGGGCGTGAGCTTTCGGCATAGTCCGCGTTGGGTGAGAGGTGGGCGGAAGAGTTTACTGGCGGGCATTATTTAACAGCTAGGCAGTTATGACGCGTTCTGCCATGACAGTTGCATGCTGCTCATAGCTGCAAAGTATTGCTTTGAAATTGCGAAGGTTTAAGTGGGGCTTTGCAGTTAGCACCACAATGCTTCCCTGAAAATGTGGCATTACACACTTCAGAAATTTTCATGTGAGAGGAACTACATTTTGATGAGATGCGAGGTTTTCATCTGAGTATTTCAGACGAAAGGCGGATAGGCCTGTGGGTGGACTTTTAGTCTATTTACGAGTAGGATCATTCTGAATGTAATCTGTGTGTTAGGCTGAGTGTTGGATGACACTCACCTCAGGTAGTTTCAACCTCGCATTGTTCTACCTGTCACCTCATTACGATTATGTTGTTGTTACCGATACGGCCAGTGCGAGTCAAGCGGGATTAAAATTCCATCTACCTACTCTGGTCGGCGGTGATTTCAACTGCCGTATTAATAGTGGCACCACCGACAGGAATGGCGATGTGCTTGTTGAGTTTCTATAGAATAGAGGCCTGTACTGCGTAGATGAGCGTAATAAATATTCATTTTCCAAAACGGAATGAGCACTATCAATATCTTGTTTTACAATCTTCAACATCCGCTATAATTTAAGAGATGCGAGGTTCTTGGAAATTTAGCACAGACACATCTGTCATTGCTGGCGCCTCCAGGTGTGTCTGGCCGAGGGATACGCCGTAACTCCGTAACTTATTTTTTTGCCCCCCCCCCCCAACCGGTAACAAATTTGTCTAGGCAGCTAAATTTGCGTGCATTAATGTGCAAATCAAGGCTACTGAGATTAGCTTCTGAAGCTGAACATAGCAATAACGCTTTGAAGACCACCATCAAAGCGGCTGTAGTTAAGAAGAGGTATAGAAAATACGGGCGCGACCCTTATACACAGGCTTGTTGCCTAAAACGCAAAGAAGCTGTGGGGCTTGTGCGTCAAGGGCTCTACATCCGATCTATGGTTGCTGATCGTAGGGTACTCTATGGCCGACAGAGAGCAATCTGCAAAAAACTACTTACGAAAGTAAGCGCTGCTATGAATAAGGAGATGCGTATTCTTGATAGAGCAGAGCGCGAACCCCATGTCTACACTGTTCGTGGAAGAGGTTGTGCAGATCTTGCAACTAAAATCCAGTCGTCCTCTTTCCAATGAAGTAGCCATCGCTCAGTATTAAAAATACGCAGCGTTCGTAGCAGTGCCTTACAACATGCCGTTTCTGAGTTGCACATACAGCATAAGGGGGGTAAGTTTGCGATGTAGGAATGCTAAAAGCAGCTACTATGACCCGGTGACAGTTGCTCGAGTGGGTAGATAAGCGAGCCAGTGTCACTGAGGGTCGGTTGCTCCGCGGGAGAATTTTTCACAGTTCCGCTGAAGGTTTAGCAGCTTTTACTGCTGTATTGCGCACATAAGGTGTTTCTGTGAGAGCCCTATTCAGGATCACGCTCAGGTACATAACTATAGGCATAGTTATGTACCTGAGCCCTACATGGTATGGTGCCCATGAGGTATGGTGCCCTTCCAGCCATAAACCTAGATTTTATAGAAGGCGTTCCGGGCCGTTTATAAGAAATGGTTCAGTTTTTATGAAGCAAGTTAGGATCCTAACAGTAGGTAGTTAGGTAACCATCAGTGGCAAATCATCTCTGTAGGCGATACAATAAACTTCTGGAGGATGTGAGAGTCTAAGTACTCCATCGGAGTTTATATTTTACAGGGTTGGTACCAGTACGGACCTTTTGGGGCGCCCGCTGTGACTACATATTTCACGCCTTCATGAGTAGATGCTCGGTCTTTTAGATACGACGCTAGGATACCTCGCAAGTAGGGGCACACGACTTTGTATACAAGTGCGTTGTTTCTGGCATTCCACGAAAGCGTATTAAATACGTGTTTGATATTTATCTGTGCTTCAACTATAGAATTTCGTCTAAAGGCGAATGTGTGAAGTGACGGGCTCGGTCTTCTAGATCTGTTACTAGTTTGATGTTGATAATGTGCTCCGCTTTGAATGGGCAGGATCACATACTTATATGGCGGTATTCCGGATGATCTCCTTATGGTTTACCTGGTTTCGGTATAAGGATAAACGTGCCGTGCTCCAATGCTTGCTTTAGAAGTAGATGCACGGCTTGCGGGGGATAGCATCTGGGCCTGGGGCTTTTTTTGGTCGTATGTGTGCGGCTACGATTCGGATAGCTTAGATTGTAGTTGCTGCAAAGGTAAAAACGTAAGCTTTTTTAAAGAGCACCGACTGTGCCGGGGTACTTCCAGGAAAAACGCAGTTACACTCAGTCGGGCTCCTTCTACTGGTAGGGGTGGCTGGGCACGGCGCATTTTGGGCACAATCTTGTACTCCTTTGCCTCAAGGGTCTTCTTCGACCTCTTCGCGCAATGAGTCTTATTTTAATATTCTTCCGGTATAATATCTTCCGATATATACACTCGACATAAGCGGTGGCAGGTTCTTCGCTTTTCAGGGCTTTGGCTATGCCACCAGTAACACGACCGATTGACTATCTTAGTATGTGGATGGGAGCTGGATTCTCGGCTTCCTCTAGTTGTGTGGAGATTTTCACACAACTTTCCATACCGTACCGCATTAAATGAGAAGATGCTTTTCTTTTAACGCTTTCTGTAGGCGTGTATAATTTAGCCTGGGAAAGCGTTGCCGTATATATATATATATATATATACATGTGAATGTTTAAATCATATATATATAATATATACATGTGAATGTTTAAATCCACGGCACCGATGGCTCACTCCTCATCTATCAGTCGTGTCCGAGTGGGAGTATATACATATATATATATATATATTTTTTTGATACCTTTTTCACTAGAGACTAAGCGTTCTCAAGAGAAAGTTTTCCTTTACCTCGGAGGGTCATTACTCCAGGCTAGCATTCATGATGTTGAGAAAAACAGTGCGAGCCGTCATCGTCGATCTCCTTCGTTTAAAACCGTTCTGCAGGTCTGGCAAGCACTCGATGTTTTCTGAGAACTCTTCCAGCAGACGCGCTACCAATGCAGATATAAATTTGTAAATGACGATTTTCTTTGCTACACGATGAATGTGTCAAGGGATCTATTATTCCCTGCGGTATCGCATTTAACAGATTGACTTTTTATTCTTCAGGCAGGTAATATCTTCATAATTTCGTTGAAGAGAGCATCCAGGCAAGGAGCAAGCCACAGATACTCGATCCGGACGAGGTCTGGACCCGCAGCCTTTGCTAGTGGCCCCTTTACACCCGCTACTTTCGAGATACAATAATAGGTCGAGCCAGCTCCTGGCCGGCTTCGTTTGTCCACTGGCCCCATACGGAGTCATACATCGTGGTTCAACTGGAGACCGTAGACGATCTGGCGATTTTGTGTCGAAAATAACTTTCTTTTCAGGTAATACTGGATAGGCTGTTGAGCGCGTAACCATTTAAGTGCGCAATACTGAGCATCTCTGAGAAGCTTTTTTTGTGCATTTATCTGTCGCTCCAGTTTAGCTTCTTGAACCGTTTTTTATAAGGCCGACTAGTATTCGTATACAGGGAGGTGATTTCCACGCGGTTCTTTGCTAGAACACATGTTGGAATCATGTATATATATATATATATATATATATATATATACTGGACTAAGTCGACAGTGGACCTTCAGCAAACCATAAGAGAGCAAATCCGCCCGCTAATGTATGGTAACGTGGTCAAGCAAGGCAGGATTTAATAGCCTCTAACGAGCAGCGGACAAGAAACGCCTTATGCCTCTCATAACAACGTCTCGTAATAATTGCATCTATATAACTTACCCGTCTAGGCGTACACGCGCAATAACGAACGTCGTGCCAAAACGGACTAGCAAAAAATAAGCCAGCTTCTATGGAGCCACGTACAACAATAAAGTTTAAGATATTCTGGCTATCTCAGTAGCACCCGCCTAGCCTTGTAGTATAAGTCTAGTCATACTAGGGCTGTTCTATGCTGAAAGTTAACACGTTTACTTTCACAGGATTGTAATATGAATTGATGAATAAAAATATAAGCTTAGTTATAGAGCCAGACAATTGTTAAACCACACGGCGCCTGTATATACTTGAATACCGTGCGATTTAAACAGCTAAAAACGCGCCGATGGACATGTATTGTTTAAGGTACCTATATAATAAGCATGTTACGTTCATTCATGCAAGTCGGGGAAAATAACAGAAAGTAGACTACAGCAGAGTTACCGGGATACATATCCATTGCGTCGCCCATAGTTTTACACGGGAGTTGGCCTGTTTCTCAAGGTAAGGTTTCCAGGTCAGCGCGTTTATTCGCTCTGTGCCCATCAACAAAAAACGATTATTTCGTCACACAGCGCTTAGACTGGTCTCCAGCTACATATGAGGCAACGAATGTGGTCACGTCCAGCATACTATTGCACAATTTCTATTTCACCAACCATTACCTAGAAAAAAAAACAGCCTTAAATAAGTTATTTTATTTTTTATTATCGTTTTTTGTGCTGCTACGAAGTTTCGTGGTCGTCTATCTGCGTGCTATGTATTGTTTACGACGTTAATTGGCTGAAAATTGGGGGATGTGCCATTGTTTTCCGATGCTCCTGTCGCGTTTAAACTCGTATCTGCCAGAATCCTAGCGACCGAACGCTGCCTTTGTGTAGTTTGGCAGCCATAAAGCTACAAGTCGACGTCTGTCTAAATTACCGTTTCCTCGTTGGATGGACAGACCCGATTCTCGCACAAGCAGCGCTCCTTGCTCTAAGTCTGGTCTAAGAAGCTTGTCAATCTTATTTTGCGCCAGTAGCAACTTACGCCTTCGCTCTTGCTTTGTGCGCATTTCCTCTGAGGATCGGCCACTCGCGGGGCGGGCCTCCGAGTTGGCAGTTAGCCAACCAATAGTCCTTCTCTAAATAGAAATAATTTTTCCGGCAATTGTGTCGTTGAGACATTGATCGAACCACTAGGTTAGGCTGGTATTTGTTAGACGTGCTCTTCCTTTTATTTCACTACAACTGTCTGTATGGAATCGATTGTATATCTATGCGCTGCATTGCTCAGATACGCAAATACACGTGTTGTTCTGTTAAAGGTTACACATTATAGGTGTTGCAAAATAAGGCATACGTAAAATCGTAGTGTTACGTTAGCATGCCTTTTATAGGGCACATTGCGTATAGAATGCTACAAACTGTACATTCCTAAGTCAAAAGAAGTGAAAATGTTTTGGTTCTTAAATATGATATATCCTTCTTTATTGAGGAGACATTTAGGAACACCTACAGCTATGTATATATATATATATATCTTTTTAAAACCATGGCCGGCAAAAGTCAGATCGATATAGTCAATATCAAACATACACAACGTAAATATCGTGTAAAGGGTTTTATTATTTATATTTTACAATGCAAAAAATTGTACTGATAGTAAAAATAGGATTGAACTAAAACTGAAAAACGTTGACGATCAGTATTCCCGTGCGAAGGTCATAAAGGCAGCGCATTAGCTGCCCATGTGTATGCAATCTAAAATCTTTGAGTATTTCACATATACTGAAGACAGGCACGCGGAGCTTCATTAAGTGCAAGTAATTGGAAATAATGTGTATTTTTGGTATTCTTCTAAATAATTTCGTGTTTCCCTTTTCAAAGAATGTGTGCTTGCCATACAGTTTTATTGTAATAATACCTATGCAATATATATATATATATATATATATATATATATATATATATATATATATATATATATATATCTACAGGGTGTTTCTGGATATTTTTAAAGCGATACATGAATTGTAGAGCTCGTTAAAACAAATGTCTTTTCCAATAGAACATGGTCTCGAAAAAGTCTTGTTTCGAAATGAGAGTTAAATTACTGCAATTTGTGACACTGGTGTTTTTGCCCGACATGGGAGCATAAAATTTGCTGTTGCGAGACAACCATACAGAAACTAAGCACACCGCCGTGTTCGTGAGAAAATTCTGCTTCCAAAAGACATATAAGGCCGGCCAGAAGATGCGACATGGTCGCTTAGAAGAGAATTCGCAAATAAATGAAGTTCTTTATTGCTTTCACGCCAAATACCTCAAAATCATAACGATCATTTTGCTACTAAATCTATGTCAATGCGTCGCATTGGCATAGATTTGGTGTGTTTGCCTGAATGTGCTAGTTTTGAGCGCCGTGAGTGGTCGTAGGGTATTGATTTTGAGGTATTTGGCGTCAAAGCTAATAAAAAACCTTTTTTTGGCCAATTCTCCAAGCGCATCTTCTTACCGGCCTCATATGTTATTCGGAAGAAGCATAATTTTCTCACGAATACGGCGATGTGCTTGTTGAGACCATGTTCCATTGGGAAAAACATTTGCTTTAACGAGCTCTACAATTTATGTATCGCTTTAAAAATATTCCAGAAACACCCTGTATATATATAGATATATATAAATATATATAATGAGACGAAATAAGAATTATGCAGCGTTTTCTATGCGTTTAATTAGACTTTTTTACACATTTGCTATTCATTAATTAATGAATGTCTCTAAGAACGGTCGAGGGACTTTTCAACATGCCCTTGGCATATTGAATTAAAGCATTTTTAAAGTGGTTTGTTTTGAATCCTATTATCCGTCCTCTACGGGAGTGGAATCGCTATAAAGCATATCTTCAATGCACCGAAAGCTGAAAATGTTGAGATATATAGGGTTTCCCTAAAAATTCTGGAGGCAGCATGGCCATTGCCAACATCGCGACGAACTACAACCATGGCTAGTGCACTAGCCCCCCAGATTGTGCTGCCACCCACTTGATACCTGAGGCCCAGATTCTGTTTCCGATCACACTAGGTGGTTTTGGTACCCCAGGCGCCATCATATCCGCTGGCCCTTGCGTCTTACCTTATTCGCCGGCCTATTGTAGTCGGCAAATAAGGTGAGAGCCTTTCTAGATGACGCAGGGCGGGAGACTCTTGAGCTTGAACTGAGTAACGTCACTGTCCGGCAGTTAGTGGTTCTAGATTCTCCGACACTTGTTGGCAGTGCGTTTGCACAACTCTAGTCCTCTGTTTTTAGTTAATAATAATTGCATAAATAAACACATCTAATATATAGCTTACTAACAGAGCACATATATTGTTATACTGTTATTAGATATAATTTATTAAAAGAACATTTAATGTTTTCTACTAATAGGGCCAACGTAGATGTGACATCAATTTCTGATCTATATTACGTCAAAGTAATTTATTTTATCGTCTAATTGTTTATATCAGGTATAGTATAATTACTTAAACGTCTGTACGAACCGGGTGCTCTCACAATTATAGTAATTTGTACACACTCATTTCGTTGGATTTATTCTATACTAGCATAATGTCACAACACATCACGGTCAGTAGCGGTGTGTCCTGGCTGCGATAGCTGCTACGCAATACCGCTCTAGTTTCTAGTGTGCTCAATCGAAGATCGATTTTGGGGTGTGATGATCTGTTTATTGTGCTCGAACATGTCAGGACTTGCTAAAAAGCGAGCATAAATTGTAGCATTTACGAACGTCGGAGAGATTCCACAACGGGTGAAATATTTCAAATAGGATGGATAGATCTACACAGACACGTACTTACCTAGGATGGAGTTCTGGAGATTACTTTTACACACCGGAAAGAGTCTGACCACGGTTGTTTAGAAAATATTTTAGTAACACAGCACGATTAACAGTAAGCATGCTTATCTACGGTTTTCTAGCTGGCGCCCGTATCACAAAGGTGTTACAACACTTTGTCGCCTGTAGTTCAAATAACACTTTAAACAGCACTTGGTTTATTACAATTCGGCGTAATTGCCGCAAGCTGGGGATCCGGAACACCAAATACAGACTCCGAGGATCATGTTCCATTTAGAGATCATTTAAGATTACATCTCAATATAAAGTTTCTCAATAAAGCAACAATTAGCAAATTTTCGTATAAAGCGTTTTTGCATTTAAGTAACTTAAGATCACATCTTTAAACGAATGTCACGCCTGACACCCGTAACGTGCCAATGGCACACTATGAATATTTTGCAGTGTAATATATACAAAAGAGCTCCAGGTCAATAATTAATGCAAAATCGTTTCATCACATTAAATTGCTGATCTCAATGTATAGCACTTGATCGAAAAAGTGTAATGTTTTCAATCGTACCCCCAGGCTTTGGCCTAATATCAATTTTGACAGATGTGTCCGAATAAGTCTACATTTTGTTTGCATCTTTTTGGCTACCAGGTGTAGAGCACCACTCAAGTAGTGATAGATTTAGTCTCATATTTCTTGACCACTTAACAACATCATTCACAGTTAATCTTTTTAGATTTACATCACCCCTGTTGCCTAAGCAAGCCTGTCTCGATAGCTGAATTCAGATGAGTAGATCTGGGATAGTGCCAAACGCGCTCATGAAATCGCAGTGGACAAAATCAATCGGACAACGTTGTTCTGCGGTTCAATAGCCCACATCTCAAAATAATGTCGGCAGACATTAGGCAATGAAGCGACGTATTCCGCACACAGACTGCGCGTAGTAAGCCGTTGTTTTTTAATCATCTATGGTAAATGTTATATATATATATATACATAGAAAAATCCGTCGAAATTCTAAAATAAATGAAGACATTTTTTTGCATGTGTGCAGTGCAAAATGCAAGTGTACAGTGCCACGTCAATCAATAACCTTCACACCACTTCTTTCTACAACCTTCGCCCGACCTTCGCAATGAAGTTAGGTCCAGTTCTTTGTTCTGATCCATTGACACGGCGTTGTGCAAGTTACTTCGTTGTAGGCAATCAAGCTTCCAAAAATGGTCTGCACTTAGTTTAAGAATTATAGATAGCGCAAATCTTTGCCTCTACAGGTCTGAGAGCTGGCCATATTCAGTCCCTCGTGGTAGCCCTAAAGCTTAACTTTCCGCAAATGTTCCATCTTACGTGCCATTATTGTTCTACTTACAAAGGCGCACATCGTCGGCGAATGAAGGTGCGTTCCGTAAAACTTTAATTGCTAAGCATATTACAGTAACAGCAGATTACCTTTGTTAACAACACTGACTTTGCTAAATTGAGCTCACGAACGTACAGAACATTTTGACTAACCCCATATATATATATATATATATATATATATTATACTGCAAACTTACGGAACGCTTATATACCTAAGCGTAATTGCATGCAATTTAGCTACAATACCGTTGCAATATTTTTATCAGCTTATTGAATGATCGTAGTCATTTCGGCAATGTGTCCGTCCGCGTTTGTCGTCATGCCTCTGGTGGTTGCATGTCTTCGGCAAACAAGATGCTGTTTTGATGGGCTGGTTGAAATATACCTGCTTTGATGGAGCTCAAGTTTCCTTGCGGGAAGCACAGCGATCGTGGTTAGCCAACTCTGTGCTCGCTGCGCACCAGCTCAAAGTTACGTATAAACAAATTACCCGGCAGCTCTAAAATTTCATCTAGGCGAGTTCCTGATTATGTCCGAGAATGAAAAATAATAGCCTCCGACTACTGAAGGAACTTTTTCAACGCGTGGTTGAGCAGTGCCACCTCTATATATGCACATATACATTTATACATATGCATGTTTAACTACGAATGTGCCGAATTTATAGTTTCCCCTTCGACGCAAGTTAGTCATCAAAACTGTTTGTGAAGGTCCTTGTGATTTGAATGAAAGAAGGCTAAGCGCTGTATTTTTTGTGTATGATTAGAGCTGTCTAGCAGCATTTTTTGTCCTGTTTCTCCCGTTGGTGTCAGTTCCCGCTTTCTGTCTGCTTGCAAGCTGTAGCTTTACCTCCGCGAGCAAACGGTCTCATTTCTTAGCAGTCAGCTGTCTGGAACCAGAGTAAGCTAACTCTACGGTGGAAGCTGACGTAAGGCTTGCTTTAGATTGCCAAGAATCCACTAGAGAGGCACTGTGACAAATTGGAACGCCGCGCCGATTTATTTTGTTTTCCACATTCTATGATTCTGCTGCACTGTGTCCTTCGCTTGTATCTCGTAGTGCATTGTTGGTATGAGGGAGACAATAGAAACCCGAACATGTATGAAAAGTAGTGGTGAGTAGCCATACCCCATATATCGCGTACATACGTATCTCTCACTTCGACCGACTTCCGCCCGCAGTTCCCTACAATGTTAAACCTTTAACAGTTAGAGCTCATGGTGAGCGCCATTTATCTTACAAATTCAAGAATTATTAATATTGCTTTTGAAAACTCTCCATTGTTGCACCACAAACCGGCCCCCACAGTGCGCCAATTATTAGAAATTGTATAGGACAGGGCGACTTTTGACGGTGCATAGCAAGTAGAGAGTTCTCGTCATGAAGGGTATAGACACATGTACAGATGTGATAGGCATTTTTGTAGCAGGTTTCCTAACATTTACCCACGTTTAAAATTAAAATGGAATCTATCAAAAAGTTTGATTTAGCGAGAGACGGTTTTGTTTCTCAGCTCTCTAAAATAAGTAGACAGGGCCGTTCCTAAATGTGGTCCTTATGAAATCGGCAATTGGGAAAACGCCGTTAGTACATAAGAGAGATATTGGATGTAAATGCCTGCGCTGCATAGGTCTCTACAGCACCGCCTTAGACGTAGTAATATATGCTTGCTGGGTGTCTCAAGACTTACCACAGACTGAGAAACAACATTGTGTCGTTTTTGTCTAAGAATTTTTGACGACCTTCGGATATTGGCAAATAAGCAACTTCTCAGATTAGGTCACAGATGATTAGACTTGGTTATATTTTTACCACTGCCTCCCACGCTTCCAAAACAGAGAAAGGTCACCGTGTGAGCTTTAGCAGTCAATCAGAAAGGTTTTAGTTGCGATTTTTATAATTAAGAAAAACATTTTGCAACCGTTTTTGGCAAGTGATTAAGTGGCAACAAATTTTCGTTATCTGCCAACACTCGCGATACTTGGATTTTCGAATTTCTTGGTTGGAGAGACCGTTAAAAACAACCTCGCAGGCTCCAAGGGAAACTTGCCTTTTGCGGAGTTGAGTAATGACAGTAGTAACCTAAACGGCACTGTTGTTAAAATGGTTGAAACTAC